>BKCP01007959.1:1912610-1936167 GCA_008636005.1 Striga asiatica | reverse complement strand
TATCTATATATATATAAAGAGGGAGTTGATGGAATTTATTGCTAAATATAGATGATATGCAATGACTGTAATTGGTAACATTTCTACATTTGGTTGGGTAATTGTAAGGTTAATTATTTTTGCTAAGAATGCCAAATAATAATGGAAAATGCATTAACTTAACTAAATTCGTATTCAATTATTTTTGGTTATTTTTAAGAATGGAAAATAATAATTGTAAGTTAACTTACCCAATTCATTCCGTTTAGAAATTTAACAATAATATTTATATTTTTTTACAATATATTTAAAAATATATAGCATCAACTACGCTTAACAATATTCCAATTATTTGATACCTTAAATATATTTAATATCATGAAATCTACATATGTCATTACTGTGTTTTTTAAGACAGTCGTATTAGTTTATGCTAACATAGCCATACCTATTAGTTTATGCTAACATTATGTATAGATCCAAAAAACATGTTAAAGAAAAAAAAATATTTATTATGAATAACCTATTTAAATTAAGTTATTATATGAATACATGATAATCGTGAATGATTAACAAAATACATGAATCATATTAATGTCAATAAAATTAAGCAATATTAATGGTGCTTGCTTAACTAAATACACCCAAACTTACCAAGACTCGAGTACAGAATAGGAGTAATTCGCGCTATAAATCTCATTTCCAAAATTTGTGTCATCATATTGTTCTTTCATAATTCAAGAAGAATGAAATCTACATTAATATCCCACAATTTTTGCGCAAACCAAGTTTTTTCAGAGACGTTAATTAATTTTTTTATTTTGGTCTCTAATTACTATTTTCCATATCTTTTTTTAAATATTTAAACTTTTCGAAATCCAATATATAAATCAGTTAATAAAAGAATCAAAAAGGCTTTTTTTCGAAACATGATTATTGCGATCAAAATATGTTATCCACATCAAATGTTGGTGTTGTGTTCGAAACCAAGTTTTTACAGAGACGTTTATTATTTTTTTATTTTGGTCTCTAATTACTATTTTTCATGACTTTTTCAATACATAACGTTTGTTTCGAAACATGATTATTGCGAAGAAAATATGTTATCCACATCAAATGTTGTTGTTGTGTTCTAAACTAAGTTTTCTCGAAGACGTTGATTAATTTTTCTATTTTGGTCCCTTATTACTATTTTCTATGGCTTTTTTCAATACATAAACATTGGTTTTGAAACATGATTATTGTGATGAAAATATGTTATCCACATTGAATGTTGGTGTTGTGTTCGAAACCAATTTTTTTCAAGGACGTTGATTAATTTTTTCTATTTTGGTCTGTAATTACTATTTTCCACGGTTTTTTTTCAATACATAAACTTTTGTTTTGGAACATGATTATTGCGATAAAAATATGTTATCCACATTGAATGTTGGTGTTGTGTTAGAAACCAAGTTCTTTTGGAGACGTTGATAAATTTTTCTATTTTGGTCTCTAATTACTATTTTCCATGGGTTTTAGTTTTAATACATAAAATTTTTTTTTGGAAACTTGATTTTTGCGATGAAAATATGTTATCCACATCAAATGTTGGTGTTTTGTTCGAAACCAAGTTTTTTTCAATTACGTTAACTAATTTTTCTATTTTGCTCTCTAATAACTATTTTTCATGGGTTTTTTTAATACTTCAAATTTTGTTTCGAAACTTGATTTTTGCGATTAAAATATGTTATCTAAATCAAATGTTAGTGTTGTGTTCGAAATTAAGTTTTTTCGGAGACGTTGGTTAATTTTTCTATTTTGGTCTCTAATTACTATTTTCCATGAGGTTTTTTAATACATAAACTTTTATTTCGAAACTTGATTTTTGCGATGAAAATATGTTATCCACGTTGAAGGTTGGTGTTGTTTTCGAAACTAAGTTTTTTCGGAGGCGTTGATTAATTTTTCTATTTTGGTCTCTAATTACTATTTTTCATGGGTTTTTTAATACATAAACTTTTGTTTCGAAACTTGATTTTGTGATGAAAATATGTTATCCACATTGAATGTTGGTATTGTGTTCGAAACTAAGTTTTTTTCAAGGACGTTGATTAATTTTTCTATTTTGGTCTCTAATTACTATTTTCCATAATCTTTTTCAATATATAAACTTTTGTTTCGAAATATGATTATTGCGATGAAAATATGTTATCCACATTAAATGTTGGTGTTGTATTCAAATGACTTTTTTCAATACATAAACTTTTGTTTCAAAACATGATTATTGCGATGGAAATATGTTATCCACATTGAATGTTGGTGTTGTTTGCGAAATCAAGTTTTTTCAGAGAGATTGATTAATTTTTCTATTTTGGTCATCTTATTACTATTTTTCATGGGTTTTTTTTAAATAATAAACTTTTTTTTTTTGAAACTTAAATTTGCGATGAAAATATGTTATCCACATTGAATGTTGGTGTTGTGTTCGAAACAAAGTTTTCTAAAGGACATTGATTAATTTTTCTAATTTGGTCTGTAATTACTATTTTCTATGGCTTTTTTCAATACATAAACTTTTGTTTCGAAATATGATTATTGCGATGAAAATATGTTATCCACATCAAATGTTGGTGTTGTGTTCGAAACCAAGTTTTTTGGGAGACGTTGATTAATTTTTCTATTTTAGTCTCTAATTATTAATTTTCATGGCTTTTTTTAATACATTAACTTTTAGTTCGAGACGTGATTTTTGCGATGAAAATACTTTATCCACATCAAATATTTGGTGTTGTGTTTGAAACCAAGTTTTTCCGAAAACGTTGATTAATTTTTTTTATTTTGGTCTCTAATTACTATTTTCCATGGTTTTTTTCAATACTTAAACTTTTGTTTCGAAAGATGATTTTTGCGATAAAAATATGTTATCCATATCAAATGTTGGTGTTGTGTTTGACCCCATCGCAACCATCGTGGAAAACACGTATCCAATGGTTAAAGATTGCATGATGATCTCATATATTTGAAAGATAGGACTATATTACCTCTGTTGAATCCATCAATGAATATATGTCATCTTTGAATATATCGGATGGTAATACTTATTTAAGTTCTGATACCACATGCAAATTCGATGGTGGTGATGATTTCTTGCATGACCTGCACATGCCGGAGTTCTTAAATAGTATAAAATGTTCTGGTGTTCCAAATCATGAATTGCACTTAAAGGTTGAGACTCCTGTCATGTTGTTGAGAAACATTGACCATTCGATTGGACTGTGTAATGGAACACACTTGGGGATAACGAAGTTTAGCACTCACGTGCTTGAATGTAAGATTCTAACAGGATCAAATGCTAGACATAAGGTATTGGTACCAAGACTTTCCCTAACTCCATTTGATCTCAGGATACCCTTAAAGTTCCAGCGTAGACAATTTCTTCTTATGGTTTCTTACGCAATGACAATCAACAAGAGTCAAGGACAGTCGTTATCCCATGTCAGACTTTACTTGAAAAGACTCATGTTTAGTCATGGTCAATTATACATTGTTGTGTCTCGAGTTACTAATCCACAATGATTGAAGATATTAATATGTGAGGAGGATAATGGGGAAAAGAAAACTACTAAAAATGTTTTCTATCGAGAAGTTTTCCACAATTTGTAATACCATACAATATTGTACTTTTACTATCCATTCAATAATAATGTTATTTAATTGTCATTTATTTTTTATGATATATGTATATATTAATATATTTATTAAAATATTTTAATAAATATGTCCCGTGCATCGCATGGGTGAGGATACTAGTATACTTAATAGCTCACTATACCATATTGTTTTAGTTGATAGTTTATAGACTTACACCAGGTTATAATCACCGATGTTTCATACTCCCTCCTTTTTAAATTAAATGTCGTTTTGACTTTTTTGATTCATCCATTTTGTTACGTATCTAGACATTAAAATATGTCTAGATACGTAGCAAAATGGATGAATCAAAAAAGTCAAAACGACATCTAATTTAAAAAGGAGGTAGTATTAGTTTAAGTGTAGTCAGATCATCTGAAACCTCTCATAGACTCACAATATACTAATAATTTGACATCAAATTAATTTTGTGAACTTAATTTATGCTCAGACTCATAAAGAGCTTTTTTAATTCACATATACGATTCTTTTACAGCACACTAATTGTGATATTGGTTAAATGGGTCTTCCAATATAATAAACTAATATGATTTCTTGACCATGTCATATAATTATAGTCACCCGAGAATTTTTAGGGCATTGATATTCCAACCGCCCATATATATTGAAAATTAGAATTTGTATCTTCATGGTAAAAAGAGAATTTTGACAAATATAATTTTCTTTTGTAATATTCCAAGATCAATAGAAACGAAAAGTTAACTAGTTATAACGACTACGAGGGCCGCTTGACTACAAATTATAATGGATTTTGACTGAACAAGTAATTTGTTCCACATGTTTTTTATTCAAAATTCAACTCGATTTTAATCAATTCAACTCTATTCAATATTATCAATATAATTCAATAATATCAACTTTAATTTACCTTACATCAACTTTAATTTACTGTTTATTCACTCACATGTTGGAATTTTTAACCTTATGCGAAAGCCGCTTTATCCCAGGAGCATTCACATCGAATAATTGAGAATCAAAACTGAATAAAAGCAGAAGCGTACCAGACTTCATGAATTAAAAATTCTTGTGTTCTTCTGTTTTCTTGACTGGTGATGACTTAGAAACGATCTTGTAGGACTGGTATGGTCTTCCAAATGATCGAACTTTATAGCAGATTTTGATCCATAGTGTTTGTATAATGTATGTATCTTTATGTATTTCCATATGTTTCTCGTATGTTTTTCTAAAGTGAAGATGGGTGCTTTTAAAGGGAGAAAGCACCTCTTCCAAAATCTGCTCGTACTTTTCGTCGTTTGGGGCCATAACCAAATAAATAATATTTATAGATTTTCAGTTCGGTCCCTCAACAAACAGAAAATCCCATAATGATATCTACACTTTAAATCCATAATAATTTGATACTCTCTTTATTCAAAATTACAAATTAATAGATCATTTTATTTGAATAATATTATGACAACTATACACATTTAATTTACATATGTTGCCCAATAAAATATTTCTAACATCACATAGTTTTAACTACATATCATTTTTAATAATATCTTTCATATCTTTACATCACATCAACTATAATTATTACATTTTAATATTATTTAACTAAAAACTCAATATTTTACTCAATAGTCAATTCTTTACTCAACCGACTTTATTCAAAATAACTCAATGGTACAAATCAAATTCAATCAAAAGGATTTTATTTATATCCAATCAACCGAAAAAAGACTCTAAATCTCACGGAAATTATGGCCCACACTTACACTTCTGTTATCCCATGTGATGCCACATAGGTCAAATGGCTCCATAACGGAGCCATCGAATGGCTCCTAAGCATTTCCGATAAATCTCATTGCACATGTAATGTTTCCGAAAGAACAATTTGTACTGACATTTACCAAATTCCGAGCAAGATTGTAGTGTTGCCATATAAAAGTCATGTAGACAATGGTAAAATTAATTTTGGTTGAGGAAATATATATTATTTATTTTTGAAACTATACAATTTTGACTAGCATGTGNAAATTGATGTGTGGCGTGTCCTCATTTCGACTCTTAATGTAGTTTGTAAAAAATATTTTTTTAATTCTTTCACGTTAAATTAGTCTCGGGATCCTTTCATGCACCAGACACTATGTCAACATTTTGCTGCCAAAAAAAATAAAAAATGATTTTTATACCCAAATAATATGCCTTTCTTAAGCTCAAAGTTTCAATTTCTTTTTGGGTCGTCTTTGACCTTTTGTGGTTTGTATGAGGCAGTTTGACAAATTGCAAAGTTAAAAACATATATTCTGGTCCGATTTGTGTTTTATTAAAGAAATGAAGTCAGTCAAATGTAACGTGACCAAAAGACTAATGTACTGCCACTAGTTGTAAGTATTAAAATGCATTTGTTGATAAAACAACAAATTATCGGACGTGTTTTTGTGCAGAATATGGAATTAGAGGCATATATAGAATTAGACTTGTCAAAACGGGCCTGGGCCCGCGGGCCGCCCCGCCCCGCCCCGCCAAACAGGTGGGTTGGGTTGACATTTTATAGGCCCGCCACCGCGGGCTTTGGCGGGGCGGACCGGGCTGGTCATTTAGAAGCCCGCCCCGCCCCGCCAAATGGTGGGTTTTGGCGGGCTGTAGGCCGGCCCGTTTTGACAAGTCTATATAGAATCCATACTTATATAAAAAGAATTACTATTTACTAAATATAGCAAGCAAAACAAATTTCAAAATTTCTAAATAAGGAAGGGATAGAAGTTTAAATAAAATATGATTGCTTTAACAAACTTATAGGGAAAATAGAAAAAGAAATAAAAATAATTTTTAATTCAAATTCAATTGTTCACAATTTCTTAATAATTTTCATGCAAATCTTTAATTCAAATTCAAATGTTAACAATTTCCTAATAACTTTCTTACAAAATTGCTCGCATAAATAATGATAGACATGAAATTTAGCAGTATTCAAAGGTTAAGGAGTAATTCAAATTGTGGAGAATTTAAAATGGTACGAGTTTGCATCATTAAAAAAAAAAACTTAAATAAATTTTATTAAAAAATTAACTTCATTTAATTAACTTGCACTAATTATACCGTCCATGCAAAGAAAAAAAACATAATTATATTTATGCAATTAAAAAAAGTGTATGCTACAACATTGGATATTAATCCATACATCATAGGTACTCACTTAATAAATCTTCACCACATCATTTGTTGGAATAAAAAACTTAATAACGGGGAAAAAAAAATTGGGACTATGTTTACTTGAAAGACTATCAACACGTGTACAAATTTTTAAATTCATTTTCAAATTGAAATTTTAAATTCGTACTCAAATTGAATTGAATAATATAATTTAATTAGAATTATAGGAGTTTCTTAGAAAAAAAACTATCAAGCAATTTGCATTGATTTTCAAAAACAGATAAATATTGATTTCTAAAATTATAGGGATTGCTTACTTGATATAGATTATGACCACGTGTACAGATTTTAAAACCATAATGAAATTCAAATTGGAATAATATGATTCAATTAGAATTGTAGGAGTTTGTTAAGAACAAAAACTCTCTGTGAGTTTGCATTGATTTTCAAAAACAAATAAATACGGATTTCTTTTATAAGGAAATCATTTATTCGTATTTCATCATAAATCTCAAAGATGTATACTTTGTTGATACGTGTTTGAGTAAAAATCTTAATAACAACGAGATTTTAAAATCATTACATAAAATTGATAAATGAAGTATATGCGACGTAGAATTGTTAAGTCTCCGTTTATTTTATACAATTGAATACAAATTTTGATAATTAGATTTTAAAATTATTATATAAAATTGATAAATGAAGCATATGCATAAAGCATGGAGTTATTAAGCCTCCGTTTATTTTATACTCAAATTGATGACGAAATAATTTTCAGTATCATCTCAATATTTATTTTATATATAATATGTAAATCTTCTCTCAATTTTAATATTTTAGACATAAATTTTTTTATGTTCTTTATATAAGATAATTTTATATTGTTACAATAGACTATATAAAGTAAATTTTATCACATGTAACCCCATATTTTTAATTTATAATTATAGTTAATATTGTTTATCCTAATATTTAATTTATAATTATTATTAGTATTATTATTATTTTTTTTGGTACAATGAAAGAGCCATAAGCCTATGTTAGGACTCAACGGGAATACGACACTCTAATAATATCATGGTCTAACCAAACTCCCAGAACCGAAGGCGGGAAACCTACTCGCTGAAGGTTGGGATTATTAGTATTATTTATCCGTGCATAACACGGGCTAAACACTAGTGGTTAACGTAATTCGAAAGAACTTCAGATCGGCAAGAGTTGTTGACCGGGCCTACAACCCACATTTGTTGGGCCCCTTGAGGGTCTAAAGATAGGAGAATTTCCTCAAACTAATGGGCTTGAGCAATAACAATGATTAATACCTAATCTCGATAAAAATATGTGGATTAAAAAGAGGTATAACCACATGCACAAAAGTGTAATTCTAATGATATAACAATAAAAGAAAGAATAAAACCTTTTCCCAAAGTTCACAAGAGGTATTTATTGGCTACAACTTTGTGTCCAAGGAAAGGAAATGTCAGACGATTGATTTCAATTTTTATTTTGGTCTTCTTTTCTGTTTATAACATTATTTAATAACAACAATAATAATAATAATAATAATAATAATAATAATAATAATAATAATAATAATAATATCAGCTTTTACTGGCTTTAAAGTTACCATTACCTAAGAATCTTATGGGAACCACACGAAAGTTCTTGGAAATAAAGGTATAGCACATTTATATCTATAGATCCTTTAGAATATACTTCGTAGTTGAGTTTGGAGAAAATAGTGTATAACTTTATGTATATATTAATATTTTTAATGAATCATATATATATTTCCCCTTTCTCTTATGAAATGCATCATTTCCAGATTCGTTCATATATACATTCATACACATGCTTTTTATGCAATCTACATCTTTATATGCCCTAGTTTAAATAAAGCTAGTCTTAGTGTGAGAATGTGAAAATCGTGTTAGATGTAATTTTTACTTGTGTATGATGCTATTTTGAATATTACATGGTCCTATTATTTTTATAAAAAAATGCTAATATATATTGTTTTCCTATTTTTACATTGTTCTAATGTTAAGACTTGATTTTCATTTGAATCTCATCCTATATATATGTATGGCGCAAAAGGTTAAAATTGTTGTATAAAAACTCACTTTCAAAAATTAAGAAAACATATTCCACGTAAGAACAAAATATAACTCAATATTTGAAAAGAGAAAAACATGAATCCATTGGTAGTCAGCCCACAGTAAAGTGGGTTAACCCAATTGGTCCCTGGGGAAGTTGGACCATGGTTAGTGGATTAATTGTTAGTTAGGAAGGGAAAATCAAATCAATCAAATGGGGTTTTATAATTATAAAAAATAAAAATTTCCATTCAAAATATAGTAATATTTGTGGTATAATGATTGGAAAGTAGTATCTTTGGGCAACTAACTGCCATTGGGCATAAAAAAATTCAGGTATATTGTTGATTTGTTGACTTATGTAAGTTTGGATATTTGTTTCATTATGAGTTTATAATGGGTTAGTGGGACCAATAATTGAGGCTATACCCCACAATTTCCATACCACACTTATATGTGAGTTGTTGATATTTTTATTCTTGTTTTAGATTGTTTTTCTTTTGAATTTTTTTTAGTAAGTCTTGTGCTACGCCGACATAATTTTTTTAACAAAAATTGTATATTACTCTCATTAGAAAATATCATACATTAAAAGCATCATAAACAAAATTATAATAAATTATGATATCTGATAGTATAATTATGTATTTTTGTTTACAAAGTATAACAGATCGACTCGTCTAATGATTAGACTACCTCATACAATTTTTTTTTCCATAACTTATTGATATTCACTCATAAGTTTCATTAGTTAAATTGAAAAATTACTAATCATATTCGTCCAATAATAGTAGCACACACGACTTTATTTTAATACGACCCAATTTGAGATGATTAAGGTTCAAGTCACCGAGCAATCACGACGACAGTCAACATGAACTTGGCTATATAATGGAGGCATTAAGACTTATGTGACCAGACAATGAATGTTTTAGTAGCCATAATTAAGTTATAAATAATAATAAATATTCATACTGTAAAGTTTCAAAATTTTACTAAACTACTTTTAAAATAACATCGTAGACATTAAAATTTTAATATTTTATTAATTAATGTCTTTATTTATTTTTGGACATAATTCCATAATAAATAAGATATATAATTAATAATGTTATTATTTCTTGTCCACCAAGTCAAATCTTAAGATAAGAAAGAATCTTGGGATAAGGAAAGAGATTATATCAAATTAAGAAGGACCAATCAAATTGAAGTCTTCTTCTCCAAGACTCTCTCTCCTACATCTATAAATAGGGTTCTCTCTAATGCCACAAATCACACCTCAAAAAATCTAATACCTCATAAATCAAAGTCTCAATCCAAAGAGCTCTCAATCCAAAGGTGTTTTTGAAGATCGACGACATTCAAGTTAAAGATCCAAGACGAGAAGAATAAGGGGGTTCCATATAGAGATTGTACTTCATATCGTTTGATCAATATATATTCAAGTTGTACAAAAGTTTTAATATTTTTACAAAATTTATTGTTCCAAATTTTTGGCACCTCAAAAATTCAAATCTCAAATCCAAGAGCTTTAATAATTCTCTCGAGTATCCAAAGGTGTTCTTCAAGATCCAAGACATTAAAGTTAAAGATTGTCTTTCAAGTTCAAGTCCCTCTCCAAGAAGGATCAAAGAAGAAATCGACGTTCAAGTCCAAGTCTTTCTCCAAGAAGGATCAAAGAAGCTAGTCCTCCAAAAAGCCGTCTTCAACCAAATCAAGTTCTAACATTTAATACGGGAATAAGTCATTCGACCCCTAAATTAATGTTAGAGAAATTCAAGACCAAGTCCGAAGGAGATTCAATCTTCAAATCCACATTTCAAGGTCTCAAGCCCAAATCCATGAAAGAAGAATCAGAGGAGATAAATAGAGATTGTACCCGCAATATCGTTTGATCAATAAAATCAAGTTATACAAAAGTTTTATGTTTTTATAAAATTTGTTTTTACAAAAATTTAGCACGCCCGGTGGGACATATCAAGATCAAAATTTGTTGAGAATAAATTGTCTACATATCAAATTCGAGGCTCCTTGACACGAGCATAAAATGTCTACATATCAAGATCTCCTTGACACGAGAATAAAAGGTCTACATATCAAACTTGAAGATTTCCTTGACACGAGCATAAAATGTCTACATATCAGGATCTCCATGACACGAGAATAAAAAGCCAATATATCAAGCTTGAAGGCTCTTTGACACGAGCATAAAATGCCTACACATCAAGATCTCCTTGACACGAGCATAAAATGTCTACAAATTCGAGGCTCCTTGACACGAGCATAAAATGTCTACATATCAAGATCTTCTTGACACGAGAATAAAAGGTCTACATATCAAACTTGAAGATTTCCTTGACACGATCATAAAATGTCTACACATCAAGATTTCCTTGACACCAGAATAAATGGTCTACAAATTTGGCACGCCCGGTGGGATATTCTCTACCTCTCATCTCTTCTCTCCAAATCAAGTTGAGAGCTATTTGAATTGAGACTTTAATTTATGAGGTATTGGATTTTTTGAGGTGTCTTTTGTGGCTTTGAGGAGAGCCCTATTTATAGGTGTAGGAGAGGGAGTCTAGGAGAAGAAGACATCAATTTTATTGGTCCTTCTTGATTTGACATAATCTCTTTCCTTATATCAAGATTCTTTCTTATCCTAAGATTTAACTTGGTGGGCAAGAAATAATAACATTATTAATTATATATCTTATTTATTATGGAATTATGTCCAAAAATAAATAAAAACATTAATTAATAAAATATTAAAATTTCGATGTCTACAAATATATTATGCTAACAAAATGTCCAGAGGAAAAGTATGTTCATCTAAAATATGTAACAGTCTTACCACAAAACCAAATGAGTAAAATTGATGCTAGTCACCTATCCTAATATATAGGCGGTCATACTTTTTTTTTTTGTATATTTATTTAAAATTGAAAGATCATACTTTAAACTATAATATAAATAAAATTTTTATTTATTATATAAGTATTCAATTTTAATTAAAAAATAACAGTTCCACCCATCTAAGCGAGAATTTGTGAAACAAAATACTTGAATGTACAGATTGGTTTATTGATCTGGAAGAAAAAAATCCGAGAAAAAAAAATGAAAAAAGAAAAAGTAAAAAAGAGAAAAATATTAATGGTGATTTTTTAAAAACCTGAAAAGAAGGTAACTAAATCTTGCATGGCCCAAAATGTGACAACTAACCAACATAACTGCTACTTTTAACTATAACTTAAAAACTTTCGGTTCTTCATGTGGCTTGTGATAGTGAAACCTATATATGGCACCACACACATACAGCACATCAGCCCTTGTCTGATCCCTTATTTGACCCACNGGAAACAGTTTGGAAGTAATTAATGTATACGGTATGTTTGGTAATATTAAGTGAAACAGAAATTATGTGGAGCCATTGAATAATTTTCTTGTAGAGTCATTCATTACTTAATGTATTGACACATGTCCGAAGTGTATTTATTGTAGGACATGTGTCAATACTATACTTGTGAATAAGTGTGGATGGCTCCACAATTCGTGCCATCCGATGTCTCCATAGCAAAACTGTGAAGTGAAAAATCAATTTGAATAAAATAAGCTTATAAACTAAATAAAGTGGACGTTGACCTTTGATATTTACTGCACATGAGCACACTTTGTATAAGACCAAACCAATTCAATTAGCATGTGTGTTGGTGTGTAATATGAAATGAGGTACACAATGCCTTGAACCGAGTTGACACATACTATCACGAACCACCACCAGTTTGGAACTTTTCGTGACGTGAGAAACATCGGGCAGGGTCCCTGCCGAAACCTCCGACGCTCAAGTAAGTATTTTACCCTTGAGAAAATTGGTAGTATGCAAGTTTTTTGTTGCGTGTATGCGATGTGTAAAGTAAAGAAATCTGGTTACCCTTATATACATAGGGTATTTTCGTCTCCAATAGACTCATAGTTAAGAAAGAAATTCTTCCGTATCCACATTCCTAACTTACCACGTCTTTAGGATCTGAGACTTCCTAGCAAGATACATTTTCCATCCATAGAGGAATCTTTGTCCTCTTACCACATGACATTTCGGGCCTCACGTCGTAACCATGACCTTTTTACCTACCTGTCGTAAGGTGTATGTGGGTTTGCAACCAATGTTATCAAAACCGGACCGGTCATCGAACCGGTGAAGCTACTTGTTCAATGGTTCACTGGTCGGACTAGTGGTCGAACCGGTCGAACCAGTTTAACTAATATACAATTTATTATTTATTTTATATGTATAATATATAATTATATATATATTTTTTTCATTAATTTTATATTAATTTTATAGCATATAATGATATTTTTCTAAATAAGAGTTGATAAATCAATATTTTAAGTATAGTTTACCATAAGCAATACTATTAAGTTCACTAAAACAATAGATTAATAATTCAATATCTATTATCTAAAGCAAGGCAATCCAAATTACAAATACAAACTACAAAGTCATCAAACATCAAAATATATCCAATCTAACATTACAATTCATCAAACATCAAAATACTTTCTCACTCTTTTCCTTTTGTTTGATTTTTTTTTATTCCATTAAGATTTTTTTTTTCAAATTTCAGAACCGGTTCGACCAGTCGAACCGGTACCGGTTCAGCAGTTTTACCGGTTTTGACCTAGTTCGAACGGTTCAAAACCGGTTCTTGTTCTCAGCGGTTTAAACACTCAAACCGGACCGGTACTAGGTCCGGTTCCCGGTCGAACCGGCCGGTCCGGTCCGTTTTGATAACATTGTTTGCAACCAATACTTCCACCTCTACGACCTACGCGTTATGTGGTCCCTCTGAATATCCAAGCTCCTTAAGTTTCTCCGACCTCCAAGCTATCCGAGCTGAATCCACATATTCTCCGAGCTGCCTAAGTGAGCTCCATGGCAGGTATATGTACTGAAAAATGGGTTGAGCTCCCTTGAACCGTCCACAATCGAGCTAACCACTCTGGCTGGTTCACCGAGCTATTATGGGTGTTACATCATCTAACCCTATTCCCCTCATTTTTGAATGACCTATTATGACTTGTACAAGAATCTCTGTTTGCGCCTAGCTGATGCGCCACTTTAATGCCTTAAATCACGCGACTTCGATATCTGCACTTGGAAAAATGTCTCTTCAAATATCCTAGCATGCTTTCTTCAAGCATCGTGGATCCCTTTTCAAAATTAACGCCCCTGATCTGTCGACTTTGGCATTTGTAAAATCCATCCCCTTTGGTCAATCCAGACTACCAAGACGATTATTAATCCGACAGCTCACCTACGACCTCTACCTGTGCGATTGCTCTTCCGTACTGGTTTAAAAATAAGGTCAAAAAATCTTCAAAGTCCTTCACTGACCCTGAAGGAAGTTGGTGAAACCAGTATTGTGCGCCTCCACTCAAGGTAGGCAAGAATGCCCTGCAAACCACAACATCTGAATAACCATAAAAACTATGCCGTGTTCTCAAACGACTGCACATGCCTTGATGGGTCCGTCGACCAGTCGTACGTCAAACTGATTTCCTAAGAATTATTCGGCAACACCGCATCGAGAATCTCCCACGATAAAGGGTGTCATCGCGCCTTACTAGTTGGCTTACCATCTACTTTAGCTTGTAGTTGGCGAATTTGCTCTGCCATCTTTTTTACTGTCCAATCTTTGTTCGCTCCAAGGCCTTCGTGGCTCGACTCCTCCATGTCCTTCTCGTGCTAGTTTGTTCCCACCACCTTTGTTGGCTTGGTAGTGGCATGCGAAGTTTGGTGAGTGGACTGTTGCGCTGCTCCTGCTCCAATCCCGTTGGCTATCATCCTGTCCAACTCCTCTCTTGATAAGGTCACCAACTGGCCTCGCTCGACCTCACTCTTTGATAGTGCCGCTGGGGATACTTGAATTGGCTCTGGTTGTGCCTGCGTCTACACCACAGTACCTTGAACTGCTAAAGTTTCATGTGCCTGGCTTGAGCCTGCGACATCACTGGGTACTGCCGATGAGCTTTAGAAGCCCGTAGGGAGAGGCATTTGGGTCATCGGTGTCTGAGAAGGTCCAGAGAAACCCGATGACTGGCTTGCTCCAAACAGACGAGTGTTTGGCCACACGTCATCAAAGTTCTGCTCCACATTTTTTTTTTTTTAGAAATTTCCCTGGCCATGGCTATGGTGTTTCACAGCTTTTTGAATGAAGTGTCCCACAAAAGGTGCCAATATTGTACGCAAAAGACCTCTGACCGACTAGAAACTACCTGAACTCGAGCTGCCTCGTCGGTAGATGACCTTTAAACCGAAAAAAATTCTCACACCAGAGGGTTTTTCCTGGTGAATAGCCTTCAAACTTAAATGAGCACATGTAGAAGATGAAGTGCAAAAAATAGTGTTTGGAATAATAGAGAATGTAATGTAATAATGGACATACCCCACTCTTATATATAGGGAGATGATACCTTGTTGCCCAAGACTGCCCCGATGGGCTGCCCAAATTGCCCGATAGTAGAGCCCGAACTGCACGATCTACCCGAACTACCTGAATTGCCCAATTCTAGACTAGATCTATTTTTTAGATGACATACTATTTTTTTTTATTAAACCCAAAATATCGTGGACGCTCTTAAGAATTCTTTTGTTTTCTTCCTTTGTGTGCTCGCTCCTCAAAAGAAGATAGGTCTATTTATATAGGCCTAAGATAAACCACATCAATTAAGTAATTCATTTAATTCAAAACTTAATAAAATTAAGTTAAAGATTTTTGTAACACAAGTTACAAGTTTTAAGGTGGAAGACGGTTTCAAACTCTAATCTTCTATTACAAATTTCATTCAGTAACTTTTTTTTACAACAAAATGTGGGTTCGAATCAAGTCGTCTCCCTCCCACCTAATCAATTCCAGGTGTAAACGAAAAGTTGTTCTAACTGAGAGTTCAAGGCCGATGATACTTTTAATGTTAAAATTAACATTGGATGCCTAAATAACAGTCATTGCAGTTTCTTCAATTTTTATCAATAAATACACATAGATCACACCATGTCTCATATTTTATTTATTATTATCATTGATAATATTAATTTTTTAACTCATTGTGTAGATAACTAGATGATATCACGACAGGATAACGTAAACATTTGCACGCGATACCCTTTTATGATCTCTCTATCTCTCTCTATCTATTTATAATTATCTGAAATATTTGATTTATATATGTATTTTTATTCGACTGACAACACGCTTTATAAGTCGTGATGAGTCATGAAAACACATGTTCATAAGAGCACGGGCATCAATTTGCATCTATCGTCTTATCCCTTTATCTCTTAATAAAGCCTCAATTAGCTAGCTAGGGTTCTTTGTCTTCATTATCCTCAACAATCTTCAATCAGCTTTNCTTCATCTTATCATCTCGTGTTCTGAATCAATCAATGAATGGCATTAATGTGTTGCTAGTTAAATTAATTTGACTAATGACTATCACAGTAAAGGCCAGACATGAAATTATTTAAGTGCTTATTTTTAGCATAGTTTTCTTTAAACTCGTCAACTTGCCACGAATAGCGATGAAATACAAAATCGGGTCTCTAGTCTAGAATTTGGATTTCATGCCAAAAGGGGCGAATCTAGTCTAGAATTTTTACATGAAGGCGGCCTGAATATATTAAAATAAACTAATTTCCCGGATGACGGGATTCTTAAAGTTATAAATTATAAAAAAATATTAATAAGTTACAAATATATATGCATTAGAAAATATTAAATTTAGAGATCCAGGGGCGATCGGATGTAAAATAGATCGACTTTCCAATGTTAAATAATTGACATTTGACAAATATGTTCTCTTTTGGAATATCTGATTTTCCCTTTACAGCCGAAACAGTTGATGATTTGAAGGTAATGGGGGCCCTTCTTACAGTGTTCCAGGTCAGTATAATGGCCTTCCACGAGTGTATTACATCAATTTTGGAAAGTTATTTTATTTTATTTCTTAATAAAAAAAGTTGGATTTTATCGGAAAAATATGGAAAGATAAAAAGCATAACAAAGAGCAGCAAAGTTAATTTCCTTACCTGTTTTGGTCCTAAATCAAAAATCTCATAATCATCCTCTGGCTTTTGTCCTATTTAATATTTTTATTCACCAGATGATTTTACTTTTTATATACCGACTAAAATAAAGATGGTGAAATTTCGGATTCAATTTAATAAGCCGTAAACGTGCAAACTAGTAGCTGTTTAACACCTTGTAACCCATGTGTTTATTAAATACCAATATATCTATGTTAATTTGACGAAGCTCGACAAAAGTCAAGTGTTAAGTTAAATTGATAAATGTATATCATGATCATGCATAGTGCCATTTTAAATAAAAATAATAAAAATTTTTAAAAATATATTTGAATGAAATAACATATAATAGTAGTGTTATAGCACGTGTATCACTAGTCTTAATTGAAAAATTTATACTTAAAAAATAATGCATAAATGTAAATCTAAAATTTTATACTTAAAAAGTAAAAAGAATATAAAAAATAATTAAGATTCAAATACTTTTTATTTTAAAATTATTTTTTACTTTTGTTTAAAATGTACTTATTACCTGCAAGATTTGTTCATCGTATTTTATAATAATTTTTTTAATTCTCATGTCGAAAATAAACTTGATAGATAGATTTAATTAATTGATAATTAATATTTTGTATATTATCCAATTAGGATATAAAAGTGGGTCCAAATGAGAAAGAAACAAAATGAAAAAAATGAGAAAACATCTGTACCATGAAATTATTAAATGGTAGTCAAACATACGATGACAATTTTGTGAATAAGGTACATGTTATGGTCAAATGTTTACATTTGATCACTCAATAAGGACAAATTGGTCATTACACACCCATCCACTAACTAGTGGACCCCACTCACCAACACATCCCCACCACTACCACCCTCATCTCTTTCTCTCTTTCACACACACATTCACACAACTCACTCACACACAAATAACACACACAATAATGCATACAGTGACCGACCGTGCATCATGTCCGATCATGCACTAGTCCTCATGCCGACATTTGACCAGCCTGGCGCTGCGCACTGGCCCCATGCAGTCCAGAATTCTTGCCGTCGACGATCATCCTCCAGACAACAAGCTTGCCTTCTAGACCATAGCCTGGTCTCAGTTTTGTCTATCCGCAGCATTCGTCGCCAACAGCCCACGCGTGGCATTGCAGGCGATCTTAAACATGGTCACGCGGCCCAAAAATAAAAAAGAAAAAAAAAAAAAGAAACTGTCAACCTCACATTGCTGAAACTCCTTAAAACAATCCACATTTGCTCTACCGAGGAACAGCAAAGCCGTCCAACATGCACATACTAACCGTCAGGCACGTCCACGAGTATGTCGACTCGAACACCGGTGGAGGCAACAACCTCGACATCGATGAGATTTGCAAGGGAAGAAGGAGTTTGTGTGTTGATCTTGAGAGGCAATGACGATGGCGGCAGTGGCCGGAAAGGACTGACCGAAAAAAATATTTGAGGACTGAGGAAACTTTTTCGTGGGTTGAGAAAGAATAGAAGTTTCATTTTTTCACAATAGAGTTGAAGTTTGTTTTTGAAAAATTTGATATGTTTGAGGGATCTAATTATAATTTCTTGAATTTTATCATATTTCAATTTAGTACGTGAGACAAATTGATAATTTAATAATGATTCCAAGGATTTACTTGCAACTTCAGTAATTTTAATATATTAAAGTTTAGTTAATGTGCAAATTTGTAATTTAACAAAAATTAGTAAATGTACAATAATATTCAATATAATGCAAACTATAGCGTATGTATATATGCACATTAAAGTTCAAAAAGTTACGGACTGTATAATATTGTTTATTGGTCGGTTCAGTCGAACCGACCGATTAAAATGTCAAAACTGAAATATTGAGTCGGACTTTCGAAAAAAGTGAACGACTAATTTTTTTCCCAAACCAAACTAAATTTTAATTGAAATAATTAGTTTATTTAGTCGGCTAATTAAATTAACCAAAATAATCAAATAAAATATTATTAATATATAAAATATATTTATAATATTAATTATTTTAATACTTTTAATACTTTTATTTAATATCTTATATTATGTGTTGGCTGAAAATAAAAAATACATATTGATGTAGGAAAGCGTACGAGTGGAAGAAAAACAAAGAGATTCAATATCAAATACGATATTTTATTTAATATCAATTGAGAAAACAAAAGAGGGAGAATTCTTTATATAAGACTCCTAAACCCTGACAATAACTTTGCTCACCAAGACTAAACACATATAACAAATAAATATTAAATGCTAATAATAATAATAATTATAGATACTAATTAAACAACCAAATATTCTAATACCAAGAATAATAGATACTATTCTGCATCATATATATATATAAACATGAAATATAAAATAATATTTATTTTATAGTTCACATAAAAAATATTTTTTGTTATATAGTCAGGTTCAATGTATTTTTTTGGTTTCTGGTCAAGTGCTGTACACATATAATGCGACCCGAAATGCACAATTGAGAAATATTAAATGCACATTAATACTTATAAAAATACACAATACCTTAACAGTGTATTTTTTATTTATCAAGCGAGGGTCATTGATGTGCATTTTCCAATATAACTGAATTACCTATATTTTATATTATAAAAATATTTTTATTTAATATTTTATATGTATATTTGGCTGAAAATAAATAATATATCTATAAAAATATAAAAAATAATATTCTTTATATATTTTAGTCAGTTAAATCATTTCGGCTATTTTAAAATAAAGTCGAAATCAATCTAAAATAATCAACATTTTAAAATTAAAAATCGATAACCGGACTAACATATATTAACCCAACCCAAAAATTTTATTTCGATAAGTTTCAATTGTTTTCTCTATTTTGGCCGAAATTTGTACACTATTACCTGCGTCACAATGCACAATAACGATAGATTAAATACACATTAATCCATGTAAACGTGCACAATAATGTTTTTTTTTTTTTTNTTTTCACGCCGCGCGTGTCGTGGCGCACAATACATTGTTGAGCTACTATGCATTATTGAAGGCATTAATGTGCATTGACAAGAAGTGCATATGTTCGGAACTCTGCATTATATATTGAGGGATGTTTATTTTTTGTAAAAGAATATTTTGTATGAATATATCTCTTAACTGAATACTTAGACGAATTTGTAATATAGATTATTGGTTACTAGTGAATTTTCAAAACCTATTATTAGAGTCCTATTCTACTACTGGTAACTAGCGATTTTTCAAAACCTCTTGTTAGAGTCCTATTATTTGTGTACCATTCAAAATTCACTTTGAGAAGACATGATGAGGAAAAAAAGGGTCAAAATAAATATCAAGGTATAGAGGGAATAATAAACTACGGTCCCCTACCATATAACTTGACAAATGGTTCAGTCTAATCAGTGCATCTCTTGGCACAACTTCCATTAGTTGATTCCCCTTTAACTGATACGTTGCATGTATACATAAATTCAGTATGGGAAATCAAATTTTGGCTTAATCTTCAATCTCCAACTTACAACTTCAATGTATTATATACATGGACGAATTCAGAAATTAAGAGTAGAGTGGAATATAATGTTAAAACTTATTTTCATAAAAATCACATAATATTTTTTTCTTCAAATATTTATTGAAATTGTGTTCGGCAAGCTTTTACATAATAAAATTTATTATACTCATTTTCCACCGTATTCGATGTTGCTTTCACTAGTTTGAATCAATTGAAAATCTAATAAATGAATCCTATACGCAGCGAAACTAACAATAAGATTCGAATGTTACCATTCAATACATTTAACATTCGAGATGTACTAGTATAGTTTAAAATTTAAAGATAAACTAACTCGAAAATCACACTACAGCTTTTCACGACAGTTAGTTCAATTATGTCTGGGTTGTAACAATATTTATATATTACAAGACATCGATAGTATGATCTTTCTGTTTGACACATCGAACCAATATTATTTACAATGTAAAATAAAGGAACCGTGTTCGCATAAATAAATAAAGCACAAACATACACTTGACTAAAAACATGAGTCTCATTCAAAATAGAATTGGAGTAACCCAAAGTCGAGCTTCTATAGTATACTGCATCAGACATAACAACCTATCTTTGTCATCGGCGTGACCACTCCCTGCATTATCACCACTACGATTCTGAATTCGGGAGGTCCACCTTCGAAAGACACTCACTCAACTCCCCACATGGATCCTACTCTTCGTCGTGTTTAAGCGGCATTGGATTTTTCTCTTCACCCCTCACTGTCACCGCAGCGGTGCTTCGGGACCTCGACACTTCAATCATCCTCCATCTCCTCTGCGAACTCCACTACTACCACCATCGGGAGCTCCTCGACGATGTGCCGCTGCAAGATTGACGAATAATCCTTTACGATTACGTCTTCAGTTCAATCCTGAATCAATCATCAAGCTTCTTCGGGTGCTCCAACGACAGGATCCTAATTCGATCCATGGAGTGTATGAGGAAGTGCTGGAATATGGTCAGTGTGATGGGCCTCGATGTGGTTGTACGCGAGCATTGTCTCTTTGTTAGAGTATTGCGTGGTTAGACCGATCTCTAACATGAAGGAGACACTTGAGTCGTCGTCGACCGTGAAACAAGAGTCGGTGGTGTCGCGCCTACGATGTAGGGAAAGGTGACGGCGCCCTACTGGGACCGGGGTGGGTAGCTTTCGTTTGGGCGTTCCACGCAGGGTAGCCCATGACGGGTCGATTTGGGTCACCCATGTTTTACATCCCGAACAGTACTCCGGTGATGGTCGAAATCATAAAATGGAGATCAGTGTGAAGTCTCAAGCGTATGACGACACTCGACTGAGATGGTAGTGGGAGGGCGTTGTGGCGAAGGAGATAGGAGAAGGGCGGTGGGGGTGATGGAGAATAGGATCTACATCATGCATAAATGCACATTTAGTTTATTGAGTTGCATAATTATTTTTCTGATTTTGCACAATATAGATCTTTCTAGTAACATAGTTTATTGATATTGGAATAATAAGACACGCAATAATGATAAGTAAAATGCACAATTTTACACGTGGGTATGCACATTAAATATGCAATCGTATTTCACAAAATTACAAAAATGTCACGGCCCCAATATTTAGAAGTTCAAAAATTAGTAAAATGTCACTGTCGTACCACATGCATAATAATGTTAGGTGAAATGCACATTAATACATGTGAAAATACACAACACTGCACCAACATATTTTATAAAATGACAAATGCCACCACGTGAAAATCAAAAGTATGCAGTAGTATGAAATTGCCACCGCGTCGTTGACCAAGTGTTGGTGCAGTTGATCATATCTAAAACGTTAATATATTACATCCAATGAATATGATTTATTTTTATTTATTTCATCATTTCCAATTATCATTTATCCCATAAACTAGCTACTAGAAATAGAATTTTTGGTTGCAAGTTCTAAAATTACTCAGTACAAAGTACAAACAGTGAGGCTAAAATTTATGGACATATTTCATACAAATGAAATATATGCACAATACATACAACACTAATTATTTTGAACTTGATAGTTGGAGTGAATACTCTCTGCATCTTACATGTGAGCTTCATTGAGTTGATCATAACTAATCGAGCAATTAGAAGGGAAGTTTAGAGTTCTTGGACAAGATTAGTCCCTCACCCTAATATGAATATGAATCTTACTACAAATTATATAAAATTTGAACAATGAGCCACTACTACATATATTTTTGTTTTCCCTAAAATACATTTACCACTAATGACAATGTATGTTTGCAGTATATGTAAAAAGTAGAATACAAGATTATAATACAAGTGGAACAACAAATTATACATCATTTCCGCATCTAATTCAAATGAGATTATGCGAGAGTCAATAAAAGTCTAACCATGTCCATGCTTTTCACTTTTTTTGTAGTTGAATTATCAGAAGGCAGATCTCAACTCCCCACGCTTTACGAAAAAGGTTATCCCTAACAATTAGTTAAAGATTATGGGAATTGATGTGGCTAGAATAAAAGATGTTGCCCCAAAACAAAGTAGATGTGTATATATATTCTTAAAGAACCATATCAGACACAATATAAAATTTGAAATACAAGCAAAAAGCACACATAGTTTTCAACAAGACATTGTCATGCGGAAGATGATTAGTTACATCTAAAAAAGTATTTTTTCCCCCGTGAACTCAAATGAACTTACAAGTGTATATAAGAGAAAGTGGTGGTGGGACAGTTGAAAATGGTGATAACATATTAAATTGGATTATTTTGATTGAAATGACATTATTGAAAATGAAATATATATCAAATTTTTATAAGGTAATCCTATTATATCTTATGTTACTTTCGGATGACTTTTGAATCCCATATTTAACTTTTTGTACTAGTGGTAAACAAGCGTGACTTGGATGTTTATTTTACTTTAATCAATGTTTATTTACTTTTTATTTTATCCTTTCGTTTGTTTTAGCCATCAAAAATTAATTTGGTAGGAAATATTGTTATTTTGTCGTTTTTGGCACACAGTATGGTGAGCTTTTGTTTACAAAGGTTCAATGGG
>BKCP01007959.1:1872359-1905381 GCA_008636005.1 Striga asiatica | reverse complement strand
CCACAACAAAAAAAATAGGTCCTCCTAACTTGTCTTGACAACAGAAAATCTAAAATTAGAAACAAAAGAGAAATGCATTCCTGTGAAAGATCAAACCAAGATTTTTGATATCCTAAAAATAAGATCGAGATTTTGAAAGACAGAATAATTTGAAACAGGCCCTATTAAATGCCCTAATTTTGGGTCGAAAGAATCGAAAATTTGAGAAATTACCGAAAAAGAAGAAGATAACGGTAAACACGTCTGCTCCAACCTTCCCAAAATCACGATTTAAGTTTGCTCCTCCTTTCCTGAAAGCAGCAAAGCAAATCTCTACTATGTACGTAGCGGCGGAGGACTAGGATGGAGGTGGAGCAGCGGCGGTCAACTAGGATGGAGGCGGCGCCGTGGATAAAGCGGCCGTTGCGCAAGAGTAGCTTAAAATGGGGATGTGTGCCAGCGGCTTCTTAGGACCCACATAGAGCGCCGGTGGTTTGCTCGGAGCCGGCTTTGTGCGCCGGTAGCAGTTAACGTCTACTAGTAAAATTTATTTTTTATACCCGCTACTAAACTTGTTTTACACCGTTGATTTTTATTATAAAAATGTCACCGCCCAACTTTTAACATTGGGTTTGAGTCTTGACACATTAGATAGAGAAACTTGTTTTGAAATGTACTTTTTCTACTAGTGATTATATATTCTTACACACACTGCACATATAATGACTAAAATTTATATATATATATAATTGCTGTCAAATTTTAATAAATTTTATTCAGTCAGCAATTAATAATAATAGTAGTTCATTTAATAAAAATGTATGTTCATTTAATAAAATATGTTCACTATTTAGTAAAAATATGTAACTTTCAATTATACGAGTTACTTTTTTCTAAAAATATTTTCAGTGAATTATTACTTTTCAAAATGAGTTACTTTACAAAATTCCCCCAAGACCATGTAGTATCTTATCTTATGGAGAGAGAAATGAAATAAATAGGTAGCCCTTCAGAAATTGAGTAGTCACACCTTCTCATGGAGTACCCACAGAAATAGTCAAAATTGCATATTTTCCTAGCATTATGAATCCTTTGAAGTGGTCATTGGCATTCATGAACGTTCTACATCACTCCTTGTCTTCACAGTTGAACTGAATTAATGTTAGGGAGAAATTTGCACATCCATTTTTATTTATTGCTTTTAATTGATTCAAAATAACCAAAGGGACATGTAACTTCAACACATTTGCGTTCAAACCCTTAAACGGATTTTGCGCTTCAATCTACACATATACATATATAACGGTTTTGCTATGAACTCAACAGTTGGTTCCATAGTGGAGCAATCTTCTATATACAACAAATAAACCTACCATATTCTCTGATTACTTAAATTACATTAATATAATTTTATTAATATGATAGGTTTATTTGTTGTATATAGAAGATTGACTCGACTATAGAGCCAAATGTTAGCTTCATAGCAAAATTGTACAAATAAACCTCATTTGTTGTATATTTTTCTGATTTTTTTTAATATTAACATTAAATTTAATGCACTTTGTAGATATGTTACAAATATAAAATGGAAAAAAAACAAATTTAAAACTTCATAAATTAGTAAATACTTCTTTGTACACAACGTTTTCGGTCTGAGTTGGTGGCAAGTCATCGTTACTACAGACTAATATCTTCAACAGCATAGTTATCTTTAAGAATTTAAAGAATGTTATCTTTAAAAATTTAAAAAATCACAGCATAGTTATCTCAATCTAGAGTATCACGAAAAAATCCCAACGTAGTTATCTTTAAACAACCCATGCATAGTTATCTTTAAACAATTTTAAATAGTTATTTTATTATTTTACATTTATTCAATACTAAATAACAAAGTGTTAAATATAAGTTAAACTTAATCTTTAATTAATATAAATCGGTTTTGATATACATTGGCAAATGAATATATTAGGAAGGTTGTTATATTAATTGTTTTCAAATATTTATCTCAATCTTTAAGATATTTGATTTACCAATGATTTATTAATTCACCTCGCAAATGCAATATTAAACAACACGCAATTATGGAATTACGGAAAATAATATATTTGAATTAATATTGATCTCAATTAAAAGAATAATTTACCATAAACAAATCAATAAAATTGTGCATCATAACGTTTTGATGAGGTGAATATAAATCGTTAATCTTTTTACATGAAAGTTGAACATAAAGATATTTTTAATAAATTAATCCATATAGTTATTTTAGTGAGATGAGTTCTCTGTTGTAGAAATCTTATTGTTTATTCCTAACAATTTTTACACATAAATTAGTTATCTCAATCACAACATAGTTATCTCAGTCTAGAGTATCACGAAAAAATCCCAACATACTTATCTTTAAACAAATCCCGTGCATAGTTATCTTTAAGCAATTTTAAATAGTTATTTTATTATTTTACATTTATTCAATACGAAATTAAAAAGTATTAAATATAAGTTAAATTTAATCTTTAATTAATATAAATCGGTTTTGATATACATTGGCAAATCAATATATTAGGAAGGTTGTTATATTAATTTTTTCAAATATTTATCTCAATCTTTAATATAAATCGATTTTAATAATTACATTGTTTCTAAATTCTAATCTAATATCATCTCTTCATAATTACACTGTAATCTAATATCGTTTCTTCATAATTACAATGTAATTACATATACGGTTTCGGAGATGGGCACAAATAAAACAAACAACAAAAAAACCGTATCTAAGTACAAAATGAAATAATAAATGAACTAATAAAAATTTTATTACACACGTAATATAATAAACATCCGCAAGCAATCAAAATGACATGGAATAAAATTATTAGTAATATTCAAGAGACCGTAAAAATAAATATAATAAAATCCTAAGAAATCCATGCTGCAACCATGTACCTAATTTTTACAAAATCCCAAAATGTGATGTTTTGAATAAGTAATTTGTAATGTCAAAGCGAATATATGAATTGATTCTAAAAAATATAAAAATAAATAATAATTCACTTGCAAATATAAATAGACTAACCAAATGTCAGAGTTATTGAATTAAACATAAATAGAAAAACCACACAACTAATTATTTATTTAAAAAAAAGCAACAATTTTGCTCTCAAAAAATTGAACTAATTATTTATTCCCAACATCATATTTCTCACTCGTCATATCAGTGATATCAAACTCTTCAATTTCGCTCTCCAATACAATCTTGCTGTTGGTCACATACATCGACGTCTTGTACCATTTGCTACTTGAAAATCTGTAAATTAAATTATAAAATATATACGAAATTACAAAAATTAAATAAATGTCAGCCTCCAAACGCTTGCGGCAGTCAAGAACATCACCCTTCATTCAGCCAACACATTTTCCAGAAAAATATACATCAAAAATAAAATTTTTACAAGTCAAATAAGAAAAAAGCAAAGCATATATAAGATAACTCCAAGCAATAGCTCCCCATGGACATGGAAACCATCCCTCACCTCTAGAAAATAGTTGTAGATGACAAAAAGGGAATGACTGAACACGGTTCCATTTGATCAAGCAGCTCAAGAATTATATCAATAGACTAAGTACATAATGCAGTTTTGTGTTCCTCAATTTGAGTAACATGATAGCTTCCATTAAAAAGCTCCTCCCAATAGTGCCCCGTTGTTTCCCGTCCGCCTCAGTTTAAGTTGCTCGAGGCCGGAAAATTGGAATACAATAACTGGGAAGTAATGCTGCGATTGGTTCAGGATAAACAACGGAATCCACTACTTTATGAACATATAAACATTTTACGTAAGGACAGTTAATAACCTTAAGTAACCCAACATAATACGTCACCGTACCCATCCTCATAGGCAGCCGCGTCCCTGACAAACCGACACAATCTCCCCAACCAGAAAGCCTCTGACCAACCGCCAGCTCGTCACATGCAGCAGAATCTGCCGGTGTGAACACCGCTAGCCCATTATGAGATTACTAGATAATAATACTATTAAAATCAACAATAATAACTTTAAAAATAAAAAGAGACTGTTGAACTAAAATTAATATATCAATCACCAAGAGCTTAAAGATATATTGGCCTCTATCTTGTCCCCATTGTGTATAAGTGATAATAAACTTCATCAATTTACTCTGGCTTATGAAAAAAAACATTAGGAAGCCATTGGCTTTGACACTAAGATATGTTGGTGTACCCATATTGTTTCTCCATCTCCCAACTTAGCTTTAATGCAGTCTCATCTTGTTCGGGAACATAATCCTACAATTATAAGGCATATGGTGTTCTAAAATTATTTTTGAAAAAATAAATTCTGATAAATTAAAATAGAAATTAATCAAACCACTCAGTTATGCAAAATTCCCTAAGACGATGAATATGGAAACCCATTTATGATTTCTTGTTTTTATCAATAGTGAGTATAGTCATTAGCCAATCCATTCACAAATTTCTACAGCTGTTGCATTTTTACCACAAACTCTACAGACAGTTACACCCCCAAACACAAGCAGGATAAACCAAGTAATGCTCCCAATACTTTGGTTCGCATGCAATCAATATATAGAGGAGCCTGTGTTCGTTTAGCTTTGAAGTAATAAAGAAAAGAAGTATCTAATGGAGGACTTCCAAAAACAAATGTCGTCTAAAAAAGGAGAGCAATATTAAGAAGAATGAATATATGTCTGGGGCAAAGATCCAAGATTTCGTAATAGCTGTTGTAAATATTTTTTCCGAAGTAGAATCAAAAGATTCGAACACCGGGTCGTGTCTCTCGAGGAAGGTTAGCCGGATTATTATGCACGTTTATTCAACCACACAAAAGAAAATAATGTTCCTAAACATTCTAATTCAGTTGATTTGATTTGGATTTAATTATCAACTACCAAGAAAATTTAAATTAAGCGATTGAAATAGCAAGCAACAACGAAGAACAATCAGGATTTAAGAAGCTAGGGAGTCGGGGATATCCGTTTTGGTTCGAAAATGCAATTATCAAGCAAGAGATTGTTCGGTTAAGTGATTTGACTAATCGACACGTTCAAGCACTCATTCTCAATAACTTTTCGTAACAAGAGAACAAACTAGAACGGCAAATTAACAATTCATTTAACTTCTAGGCAATACAGATACGATCAAGCCTAGTTCATACGAGCCTATTTCGACCGACTCCTCCCATTTCGGTTCTAAGAGTCGATTAAAGTAGACTAGAAGGTGTTTAATCAACTAGTCCGTTTAGAATAACCAACATCAAGCAAGAATATATCGAACTCAATTGCAAACAATTGGGAATTGAAATGTCACCCTTCAACAATTCTAAATGCTCGAGCCCGACAATTGAAAACCCTAGAAAAAGATCAACTCGTATGAAATTGAACAATCCTGAGTCTGACAATCACAAACGATATCAAAACATCAATCCCATATCCCTAGCATATGAATTTAGCTATTCATAATCAAATAATCAACACACGAAATCTCAACCCAAGAACTCATATTTAACGAATAAATTAAAAGAGAATCTTACGATTGGTAAATCCCGAAGTTGAATTCGAATAACAAGCTTGAATCCAAAGCAATAGCGAAATCCAAGTTCAAATCCTTGTTCTACGTTAAAAAATATGAAAAGAGAATGAAAAAGGAGTCGAGAGATCCTCCTCGGTGTCGAGCCCGATCGAATATATATATATATATGTCATATGCCACGGCGCGGGAGGCTCGGGCGCGGCGCGGCAGGATGGCGCGGCGCGGCAGGAGGTCTGGTGCACGTCCTCAGTCCAGGTCGAGGCGTCTTCGCGGCGCGGGGCAGAGGTGCGTGATGAAGGATCGTGTGTTTTCCCAACTCGTATGTCTCGAACTAAGCTTTGCCACGGCTTATCCTTCGACGATAGGTGTGGACGACTCGGTTATTAGCCTTATCTTCTCACGATTTTGAGATGGTTCGGGTCTTAGCCTAGCCAACTCGGTTGTATGATAAAACTCTCACAAATTCTAAACACACGATTTGCTCTTACGAACGTTTTTCATTAGCTTCTACATTCCTAATTTTCAAATGAGATATGTGGGTATTTATAGATACCAAATAGATATAATTCTAGTCTAAAAAGAACTCCTAATGCAAGTAAATAAATAAAGTCCTAAGGAAAGCAAATAAATCTTACCAAACTAATAAACTCCTAATAGGATACTAATAGGCTCATGCCCTTTATTTGAACTCCTAACTAAACCAAGACTCCTACTTAAGGTAAGTAAATCACGTCCCAATTCTCTTGCTTGCCCCTCAAGTCGTCGCGCACCCCAAACCCTAGCCGTCCATGTCGCGCACCGCCTTGCTAGCCCTAGTCCTCCTTGCACGCGCGCGCGCCTCCCACGCGTCGCCATCCATGCGCGCTGCGCGCCCTCGCCCTTTTGCCCAAGCGTGCTTGCCCATCACGCGAATGCCTCGCACGTCCGCTCGTTTGGCCTCACTCTCTCGCTCGCTCATCGCATCGGACGCGTCCCAGCCACGTGCGCGTGCGCTGCGCTCGCTCGTCTCGTCGACCGACTCCACTAGCGCCCCGCGCGTCGAGCCCCACTCTCCCTCGCGCCATTTCGCGTCTATTCCCAGTCGTGCGCATTTGGCCTTAGCCGTCATGCGTTGCTTGCGCCGATCTCTCGCGCATGCCTTGCACCACTCGCCTATTTTCCCGGGCACGATCTTCTCATTCTCATCGTCGGCCCAAGTCTCATGTTCATAGCCTCTTCGAGCTCTCTTAGCACGGTCTCGATGGTTGTCCCGGGCCCTCGCGCGCTTCTTCCCATGGCTCATGCGCGTCTCATCCTCGGGCTCGAATGGGTCGATGACCACATCCTCATCATTCCCGCCCCCTTTAAGTCTTTCTTTGTCCTCAAGGATTATAAATTGGATGCTCTTCAGCTCCACGGGCTCAGTTCCTTCGTCACTTGTGCATAGTTTGATTCGCTTCTTGGTCCGTTTAAATTCCATAGTGCCTTTCTTAAAATTTGTAGTTACGGGCCCTAACGTTTCCAACCATTGGACCCCCAGTACCACATCCGGTCCTTCGAGTTCTAGCGCGAATAAGTTTGCCTTGAGCTCTTCTCCTTGTACTTGTATTGGCACCTTTTTGTATAGCTCCGAACTCCACAACTCTTCACCATTTGCGACCTTTACACCGAATGGTACGATCCCGGTCATTAGGACTTCTAGCTTTGCGGTGAAGTCCACGTTGATGAAGTTAAGTGTCGACCCACTGTCGACTAACATCGACCTTTCGTCCCAGAATCTCAGCCTCGAACCTCATCATCTTAGGTCCTTTTTTCGGCCTTGACCATGTGCAGCATCTCCACTTGCGGGTTTAAGTACAAGTGTCCTCCATCATCATGTTCTCCCTCGGGCTCGCATGTATCGAGTAGGTAAACCTCTTTACCTTTGCATCGGTGCCCGGGCGTGAATGGCTCATTGCACGAGAAGCATAGACCCTTCTCGCGCCGCTTCTGCATCTCATCGGGACTTAGACGTCGCATGTAATTCGGTGGTCGTGCCACCTCGGTAACCTTCGCGCTCTCGGCCTGTGGTGGTAGATCGGGGACTGCGCTTGCGCGCCGCATCTCCGTGTGTCCGTCTCCTCGGCTCGTCTTGCGGACCGCAGCCAGGTGGTCCTCGCGCATTCGTGCCGACTCCATGGCAGCTCGCATCAACCTCGGTTCGGTCTACTCGAACCTCGGCGGCCAGCTCGGGTTTGAGCCCACCCACAAACGCACCAACCAATGCGCTCTCGGGCCAATTGCGTACGCGGCTAGCTAGGCGCCGAACTCCTTTTGGTAATCTCGTAGACTACCACTTTGACGTATACAAGTGAGTGCCTCGTCATAATCGTGGTATTGGCTCGAACCAAATCGCGTAATGATCTCCTTCTCAAAATCCCTCCAATGTACTCTCACGCCCTTGTCTTGGTAGACGTGCGAGATCCATTGCCACCATATGTTCGCCTCACCATCGAGATAGTATGCGGCGATCTTGACTCGTTCGGATTTGGGCACGTCATTGATCTCGAAATATTGCGTGGCTCGGCTTAACCATGCGTCCGGGTCGGTTCCCGTGAACGTAGGAATAGTAAGCCTCGGCTTCTCGACCTTCCTCTCCTCGCGTCGACTAGAAGCTCGCGTCCTTCTCGATCGACGGTCATAGTCATCGCGGCCAGACTCGGAGCTACTCGATCGAGCCGTGGTCGAACACGACCTATGATTTTCTCGCGGTCGTCGTGTGGCTCGGTTGAGTTGTGCAGCTAGGTCGTGCACCATGATCTCGAGCTTCGCAAAATTCTCGTTGGCCGCGTGTTGTCCATCACCAACGGACCTCATGCTTTCCTCCAACATCTCGAATCTCTCTCGGTTTGTCATGACTCTCTTTTTTTTTTTTATACTCGACCCAAACTCACGAAAAGAAAAAGGGGAAAAATCGAAAAAAAGAAGGGGATAGAAAAAGTCAAAACAAAACACACGATCAACACCTCTCAATAAAAGCACCAATGATGAAGGATTGTGTGTTTTCCCAACTCGTATGTCTCGAACTAAGCTTTGCCACGGCTTATCCTTCGACGATAGGTGTGGACAACTCGGTTATTTGCCTTATCTTCTCACGATTTTGAGATGGTTCAGGTCTTAGCCTAGCTAACTCGGTTGTATGATAAAACTCTCATGAATTCTAAACACACGATTTGCTCTTACCAACGTTTTTCATTAGCTTCTCCATTCTTAATTTTCGAATGACATATGTGGGTATTTATAGATACCAAATAGATCTAATCCTAGTCTAAGAAGAACTCCTAATGCAAGTAAACAAATAAAGTCCTAAGAAAAGTAAATAAAGACTTACCAAACTAATAAACTCCTAATAGGATACTAATAGGCTCATGCTTTTTATTTGAACTCCTAACCAAACCAAGACTCCTACTTATGGTAAGTAAATCACGTCTCAATTCTCTTGCTTGCCACTCAAGTCGTCGCGCGCCCCAAACCCTAGCCGTCCGTGTCGCACACCGCCTTGCTAGCCCTAGTCCTCCTTGCGCGCGGTAACGCGTGCGCGCGCCTCCCACGCGTCGCCATCCATGCGCGTTGCGCGCCCTCGCCCCTTTGTCCGCGCGTGCTTGCCCATCGCGCGAATGCCTCGCACGTCTGCTCGTTTGGCCTCACTCTCTCGCTCGCTCATCGCATCGGACGCGTCCCAGCCACGTGCGCGTGCGCTGCGCTCGCTCGCCTCGTCGACCTCGTCGACCGACTCCACTAGCGCCCCGCGCGTCGAGCCCCACTCGCCCTCGCGCCATTTCGCGTCTGTTCCCACTCGTGCGCCTTTGGCCTTAGCCGTCATGCGTTGCTTGCGCCGATCTCTCGCGCATGCCTTGCACCACTCGCCTATTTTCCCGGGCACGATCTTCTCATTCTCATCGTCGGCCCAAGTCTCATGTTCATAGCCTCTTCGAGGTCTCTTAGCACGGTCTCGATGGTTGTCCCGGGCCCTCGCGCGCTTCTTCCCATGGCTCATGCGCGTCTCGTCCTCGGGCTCGAATGGGTCGATGACCACATCCTCATCAGTGCGACGCGGCGGGGCTGCGGGCTGTCGCGGCGCGGGGGCATCTCGGGTGTGGAGTGCGGGAACAGGTGCTGCAATTCGGGTCGTGGTGCTGGCGCGGGGTGCTCCGCGGCGCGGCACTGGGAGACGCATCCTCTGAAGGCCCGTGACGGGTGTCACGACGCTAGGGCTTGGCGCGGTGGTCTGGGCAGCTTGCTCGACTTTGTTCTCGGGGCCCATTCGAGCTCATTTGGACTTGGAATTCGATTTTGTTTTTTTCTGCTTGTCGCCAATGAAGCCCTCTACAAATTAGGCTCGCCCAAAATATTTTTCTCCTTAAAATTACAATCGACGAGGCACCTGACCTGCACACCACAGACGAACACAAAAGCGGAGAAAACCGAAAAACGACCGAAAAATACAGAAAGACACCAAATAGAGAAAAACACACAATAATATACAAAACGAACTAAAAATGAATGGAAAGACCTAAAACGGGGAAAAAAGAAATAAAAAATAAGAAGGAAAAACGCAACAAAAATGGGACAAACAATAGCAATATTAAGAAGAGTGAATATAAAATACACTTTCAAGGAAGATACCAACACAAGAAGTTCTCATGGAAAAAAGAACCAATTCAATTTGTACTTGGATTTTAAAAGAAATGCTAAATAATTAAATATGGACTACAAATTAGCAAACACATACATAAGAGATAGGAATGTTTCACTTGCAAGAGGGTTTATGTATGACCCAAATATTATCTGCTAGCAAACAGAAAAAAACAAAAAAAAAAACAAAAAAAACAAAAAACAAAAAACAAAAACAAAAACAAAAGTTCACTTACTATTCTGCCATTATTGTTATACAATCCTTTCACCTAAAACTTTAGCAATAAGACATTTGGGTGCCATAAAACTTTTATTTCCTCTCGGTTCCTCTTAACTATCTTGCTTAAAATGGCCAATAAGACAATTAACAGAATCCACAAAAAGATATGACACATAAATAGGAAGAAATTCCTCCATGGTGCACCACACACAAATCACATTTATCTAGTTTTATCACATATGGTCTAAGTTCTTACTCACTGTCCTACTGAGAAACCAACTAATCACGAATAAGAACACAACGTAACTCACTGTAAGCACGCCAGACTTCAACGTAACTCCTTGTGCTCCGCACCACTCGACCGCATACACCCCCCCGTTCATCTCAGTGCAGGCAAGGTCATAGCGTGCGACCTTGATGCTTGCAAGGATCAAAATTTGCAGATCAAAAACATAAATTATTTCTCAGCCCGACTAAGAGGCAAGAATCAAAATCAGTTAACTACACCAACCAATTGACAATTGCAATTTGCACATCAAAAGAAAAAAATTTATAAAAAAAACAATAAAGTTACCTTGACGATGCGGCCGCACTTCATCATCTGTCGGAAGCGCCGACAGATGAATGGTATGCATTAAATTTTCTAAATTTTTACTACTATTTTTGGTAAATGGTTATTCTTATATATATATATAGATTGATGTATTTTATTTGGAATTTTTAAAATTTCTAAAATTCATCATTTGAGATTTTAAAAAATTTAGAAGTTCAATATTGAGATTTCTTATTATATATATATATAAATCATTTGAGATTTAAAATTTCTAAAATTCAACATTTGAGATTTAATAACATAAATCTTGAGCAATAAACGCCATAGATAAATAGATTATACAATAACTTTGTATGAACTGCGAACATAAGTTGAATGCTTCTTTTCTGTCTTATGAGCCCTATTTTGTGACAGTTTGTTTACCTAATGTTAGAATCATTTGTCTTGAGATGCCAACATTGGGAATTCTACCATGTTAAACTTTTCGCGCTTTTTTCACTTTAACTGTTTGGTAGAAATCAAAACCGAACGACATGGTCTTGACTTCTTCAAACTTAGCAAAGCTCATTATTTTGTTTTGTTTTATATCTTTCAGTAACCGATCCATAATATAGAAATCCAAACTTGCAGCCGAAAAAGAAAGACTCGTGACATTGTAACACCATAATTTAATTTTTTGAAATAGAACAACCAAACTCATCCAAGTTCATTCCTCGTCCAATCTCTTTATCAGGATTGAATAGTGCATTCATCCTTGATATTACCAAAAGCAATTCAAATATAGAACCAAACAGCATTAGGCCAAATCATAAATCTCTTACCTGAGGGAAAACGGTTGCAGGCCTCAAGTTCGCGAACACGTGAAGACCTGCCCGGAGTTGAAGCAGTCCAGTTTCAGGCTTTAAATGTTTCTCATTATTATCCCACTTGTACCTTCAACTCAAAATTCACACTTTCACTATAGGGAGTACTTAAAAGGGAGAAAACACACACACACACACACACACACACACAGAAGCTTGATAATTACCCTCCAATGGCTCTAAGAAGAACAACATCAGAAGCCTTTGCAGCTGAAAGTGTCTCCTCTGGCAATGGTACTCCGGTCAATCCCTGCCATTAATTAAACNTTTACTTTTGAAAAGGGATCTTCACCGCCGCCCCCCTCGTCGCCTCTGCCGTCTTCCATTGCCCCGCGTACAGGGCGTCGAGCTCCTCGACATCCACCTAGATGTTCCCGTTGGCGTCAATCTTCCTAATCATCGCCCGCAACTTCTCCTCCGGCACGCAGATCCGAAGATTATCTAGCGACTATGAACTCCTTGCTTGGAAACCGTGAGGAGTTATGGGAGATTAAGCCGTGATTTATGGAGCTGCAACGGCTAAAGAATTTGGGCGGATCTCTTGTGTTTGGGGAGAGATATGGAGAACCGCGGATTTTGGAGACATGTGAACAGATTTCGCTGAACAGATTTTTAGCCTTAATATAAGAAATCAAACTTTCAAATTGCACGGTTTTTAAAAAATTGCCATATTCAGTAAGTCAACTTAGTTGACTGCCATTTTTTATAAACTTTCCTCATTTGATTTATTAACCTCTCTTTTTCAATATATATAGATACGTTACAAGAGACATATCTTAATTTTTTCTTAATTAAAACTTAAACAACTCACTAATTATTAATTTGATATAGATATATAATTTGTTAGTGGAAATGGACTTCACCCAGGCTCCTCAACTCAGACGGTCTCCGTACCTACAGAACCCAACGCCGGAAGGGGTCCCGGCGTCGGGCCTCCGATACTTAAGTCAATATCACTCCAAACTCAAGTCTGAAGAGTATAATTATGAATGTAGAGAGAATGAGGTTTTGAGATATCTTAGCTCTCTTTCATAGGGGGACGTACCTTAGTACCCAAGTTGGGCTTGACCCATACCATTATGTCATATGTCCTAACTCATATGTGAGCTTATTCTTCAATATATTTCTTCTTAACCATTAAAGTCGGTCTAGTATAATATCTTATATCATAATTGATAATAAAAAAATTAATAAAACTATTTAGATTTTCAACCTTTTTTCGTTTCAATCTAATAATTATTTTTAAATCTGTAAGTGAAACTTAATCAATGATTTTTTTAACATGTTGGTTAATTAAAATATAACATTTTTTTATTATTTTATTATATATAGTAGTTATTACAAAAACTAAATAATTATAATTCGCACTAAATGATTTATGAAAGTTCAATAAATATAAAAAATTATATTGCAAATTTTTTTCTTAAACTATTTATTGCTTTTAAGCATTATTTTAATAAGCTAATTAGTTTTTGTGGTGCAACCAAGCCCCTTAAGATTTCATAAATTTAATAATAATAATAATAATAATTTTTAAAATAATTAATAGGTCATATCCATCAAATTTATAAGAACTAAAATTTTCGTTTAATTTTATACAATCAATATAGTAATGAAGTTGAATACTTTTATTTTTATTTTTACTAATGAAAAAATATGATACAATTATCTAATTTATAATTTTAATATTACATACATATTTATAACATATAATAATTTAATATTTGTAATGTGTAAACGATCGAACACTACTTATTCGTTTTGGCGGTTTTCCTATAACATAAACAATTCATCAATGATCTAATGTTTTATCATTTTCGTTCCCTCACCTAAGTTCACCTTCAATAATATACAACTTTATTTAACTCAAACTAAATCATTAATTGCGATTTCGAAAATTCAAATCTAATGGTCCCCCAAACACCGAAGATTCAAATCCAATGGTCCCCCGAACCCGGATGAATGCTTCCACCGGCAAACTTTCCAACTATACCACAATGGAAAAGAAAATTCAAATCCAATGGTCCCCCAAACCCCAAAGAATGCTTCCAAGTTCTTCTAGCGAATTTTCCAACTATGCGAGAATGGAAAAACCATTTACACCACACACAAAAGATGCCAAAGATCACACACCACAAATTTATACAAACTAGAAGAAAAAAAGTAAACATACACTACATTAATACCCAACAACAATCTCCCATGGTCATGCATGGACAAAAAAACCACCAGCAGACCAAATAACAAGAGATCTTTATACAAACTATAAACACAACCTCAAAGACCATTCTGCATATGTCAAAAAACCCATTTGCAGAGGCCACAAACTGACTCTACACATACTTAGAAGATCCTACATAAAACTTACATATGCTTTTAAACTAAAAATATTCAATATTACAGAGCAGCCCAATCAATCTCAACCGAAGGATACTTTGACAACAACAAATTATCATACTCATCAAAAGGCTCCGAGAAATCCAAAAACGTGACTTCCGACTCTGGCGAACCAGATCCAACCATCGATGAAGCCTCATCTGACGGCCCAGGAGAGACCGAACAAGGCTCCACCTTCACAGAATCACAAGACGAATTACATTCAACTTTCAGAACTTCGGGCTTTTCATCAGAAGAAGAACCCAAACGGGCCTTCTTAGGTATATTTTCAGTGCTCCCCTGTTGTTTGGCCATATTTAGGCAGATGGCTTCGAGCTTTGCATCGACAGAGGCATGCAGAGGCCTAAAGTTCGAATCTTGACTCAACTTGAGCTTGAGGTGAGGAAAATTGAGCCTTGCAAAATCACCTCTCAGCTTATAAGCTGCTTTGTCGTAAGCTAAAGCTGCATCCTCGGCAGTGTCGAAAGTTCCGAGCCACAGCCTTGTTCGGTTCTTAGGAAGTCTGATCTCAGCAACCCATTTGCCCCAGTGTCTCTGTCTTACTCCCCTGTAAAGCTTTGTGGGCTTTGAGGGAGGATTGCCAGCTTGCTTCATTAAAACGGGCTTCGGGACGAGAAAGCTGGAATAAGGGTGCTGAGGGGTAAAGTTGTAATTTTGCTGCTGCTGGAGATGGAACTGGGCCTGGATCTGCAAGATCTGAGATGGGTTGAACTGATTTTGACCAATTGGGTTGAATTTTTGCTCACATCCCATTTGGGTAAAATTATCAGAGAACCCTTGAGAAAATAATTGAGTTCTTGATGGGATGGAGGCAAAATCGGTGTAGATATTGGAATAAGGGGAAAAGGATGACTGGGCAGCAAAAGAATGGCCAGAAGAGGATGAAGAAGAAGTGGGGGAGGAGAGTGAAGAAAGAGGAGAGAGAAAGTTATCAGAAGGAGAAAGAGTTTTTGAAGAAGCACTCTTCATAAAAGGTTGGAGTGCTTGCATAAGCTCTTCTCTAAAGGGATCTGTGCAGAAAATCTGATTACTGCTGGAATCATACACATCTATAGCTGCTGCCATTGATAACTTACAAAGAAAATTATAAATAACTATTTGAGAAAACCAAAAACCCAAGAAAAATGTGAAAACAAACCTGTTTCTTGTACCAAAATTAAAGAACAGGTTAAAGGGACATAAAAAAACCCAAACTTTATACACAGAGAGGATTTCAAAGAGGTTTCAAATAAGCAATCTTTAAATTTCCCAGATAATCTATGCATATGTATCAAAGAACCAAAACAAAGACGTGAAGGGACAAAAAAACAGACCCTCCTAGCTTGTCTTGACAAGAAATAATCTAAAATTAGAAATAAAGAGAAACTTTACGACAAAAATAACTGGGGAAGAAAAATTTGAATCGCTATTCTGAATCACCTGGCTTTCAAATAATTAGAGAAGCCCTTAAAGGAACGCTTTGGAAAGTCCTTCCCTGTAAAAGCTCAAAATCAAGATAAATCAAACGGAAATCAGATCGAGATTTTGAAAGACAGACGATGACAGAAAGGGATCCAAGAAGCGGGGTGCTACAGAGAAGGGGGGAAACTAAATTAAAAATTGATAGAAAACTCTCTTGAGTCGTGAACTCACTGATTTTTTTCTCTCTTGTAGAAGATGGTGGTGGAACTCTCTGTTTATATAGGCCAAAATCACAAGTGGGTTGGCTCTCTCTTCATTGATTTTGTGGTTCCATTTTCTCTCTCTAGCAAAATTTTTATTTTTTATTTTTTTATTTTACGTAAAACTTGTGTAAGGAATAAATTCCACTTTTTTTCTCGAATGGTTACAATTAATCTTGACAAAATTGAGGATTATTCTATTTCTTTATCAATAATCAATAATATAACTAATGCGATGCACGAGTAAATAATACTAAATATAATTATAAAATAAAAATATGAATAAATAATATTAACTATTAATTATAAATTAAATATATAGGAGTAACATGTGATACAATATGTATATCAGTTTGTTGTAAATAATATAAAATTATCTTGTATAAAAGAATAAAAAAACATGTATGTTTACAGTATAAAAAATACCTAAAATATGATATAACATATTTAAAAATATTTAAAATATTATACAGTTCTTGTAAAAGGTGAAGTCCATTTGTTGTAAAGAATATAAATTATCTTGTATAAAAAAACATAAAACACCTAAAATATGATATATCAGTTTATTGTAAATAATATAAAATTATCTTGTACAAACGAATAAAAAAACATGTATTTTAAAGTATAAAAAGTACCTAAAATATGATATAACATATTTAAAGATATCTTAAATACTATACATTATTCTTGTAAAAGGTGAAGTCCATTTGTTGTAAACAATATAAATTATTTTGTATAAAAAAAACATAAAACATTCCCCTTATATATAATTTTCGAATGTTTTAAGCCTAAGTGGCAGAGTCGTATGCTTCGGGATCATATGTGGCAAAATTTTACTCTTTATTATCTGGCTTGGATATATTTTAATTTACTTTCAGTCCAAAAATAATTAAGTTCGGACTATCCATAAATATAAATATGTTGATTATTTATGGTCATTTTACATGTTAATTGCATTTTAATATCATTTTCTATTATAACCATTTAATTGTAAATGTATTTTCAAAGTTAATAACTTTTGTATTTTTTATCAGCTTTACATATATGATATATCAAATTAATCATCTTTTGATAGCTTCAATTTGACACACATATTGTATTAATAAAATATATAAATTATATTTTATTTTTTTAATTATTTATTAATATTAGTTAGAAAAATAAAATTATTTATCAATTATATATTTATGTTTAAAGTAGTTATATAATATAGGTTAGAAAAATTATTATAATATAACAAAAGTAAATCGCACAAATAACAAATGTCATTCTAAAATATATAATAATGTATATATTTTGTAAAAAAAATATTTAAATCTTAAAATACTTTTTTTCATTAATTCTAAAATTTAATAATAATTTTATAACAAGCACCCGTGTAATACATGGGTGTTGTACTAGTGTATGTTTAAAGTATGAAAAATACCTAAACTATGATATACATATGTAAAGTTATCTAAAATATTTTACATTATTCTTGAATAATGTGAAGTCAATAAATCCTCAATGTATAAAATGTGCAAAAAGAAATTATCTAAAAAGTATCTAAAATATTATGTGAGTGAATATAAAATGTGTAAAAAAATATCTAAAATATTATATGAGTGAATAATAGTATTACAACCTAATAGCTCACACTGATACCTTACGGCCCAAGTTGGGCGCGTGAGCTCCCCGACAGCGAGCGCGTGAGTTGCCTCAGTTGTAAGAGCTGTCAGAGTCATCCGGGCTGTCAGAGACGGTTATGAGGCGTAGACCACTTGGGCGGCGCCACGTGGTTTTACCCATCTAAGGGGTTTAATTTCCCTAAGATTCCTCCTTATCTCTAAACTCTCCTCACTAGGTGGCCTAATCGCGGACTTGACCTGCATTGCTCGAGCTAGGATGTCATTAGTAGTGGACGTTATTGTCATGTCCATCTGGTCGATCATTCGACCAGATGCCTCTTTTAGTGACCTTCGACCAGGCCCTCTGAAGACCCCTCTTCGACCTTTTGGTATCCTCTAATCTCCAGTGCATTCTTCGACCAGAAGATCTTTCGACCTGAGAAATCCCCTTTCCCCCTTCGACCCGATGACCAGGTCGGTTTGATTTGATTACTTCTCCGGTCTAGTCGACCAGGTATGATTATATTTATCCCATATCAGGTTTATAAGAAATAATTTTTTTTCCAAATCTTTCTATTTTTCTCATTCTTTCTTTTCAAATTATTAAAAAAGATTACTAACTTAAATTATAATTATATTTTAAAAGTTAATAATTCTCATATTATGATAAAGTTTTGTATATATCAATTAATCATCTCTTGATGAGCTTCAATTTGACATTTGTATTATACAAAATAAATTAATAATTATATTTATATAATAATAAAATTTAAATCATCAATTAGTATTGTTGAAAAAAATAAAATTATTTTGAATTAAATTAACTAAAATATAGGTATATGATATAATTTTTTTAAAAAAAGTTATAATATAAAATGAGTAAGTGATATAAGTGACGGATTTCATTTTAAATATTTTAAAAAAAAAATATATTTCAAATTCAAACAAATTTTTTATTGTTTTTTAAATTTAAGTATAAATTATTTAACAATCACATGTGTATCCCGTGCTAAGTGATAAGTGACGAACATCATTTTAAATATTTTTTTTCAAAAATATATTTAAATTCAAAATCACTTTTTTTATTTTTTAATTTAAGTATAAGTTATTTAACAATCATCTGTGTACTATTGTATTAGTTATATTTATATTTATATATATATAAATAAAAAAAGCTCATTTTAAGTATTCGAGCATGTATTAAAATATAGATTCGAATTTCGATTCAGGCTGAAATCCTACTTTGACTAGAGCACTATATGTTGATTCGAGGATTTTCAAGTTCAACAGAGTGTGAACCTTATTTGGGATCATAATAATTTCTCGCCTAACCTGGAGCTTTCTGGACCATACGATGTGCATTAACAGATTTTCTTGCTAGCTTCTAAGGGCCCACTTTCCGCGGCCTAATGAAATGATGATCATCAAAAAAAATTTCTGTATTTTTCGTATGAGAAATTGATAGGTAGCATAAATATGTCCTAAAAACATGTTAAAATGATGTTTGTGGCACTAAAAAGAACTAAGCCTAAATATGGATATAAAATTGTTTATATGTACTCAGAAATAAAAGTATATTTTTGAAAATGTATTTTTATCCTATTAAGAATAACATAGATTTTCATATCAGAACGGGTCATCTAATCGACCAACCTACAAGTTCATGGCGAATGATACTTAGAATCGATATACTAAGATTGAAAGATTCCTTATATATAAATGAAGAAGTGCTGTATTGCATTAAAACCATAAAATTAATAAAAACGACATGGATTTCATCACTAACTTAATTATCAATTACAATAATTAAGTTTAAAATTTTAATAAAATATTTTGATTTACCCATAAAACTAATTAAATTATAAAATAATTAAACAAATTAAAAAATACAACCCAGTCCATCTAAATTGGCCCAAAATACACAATCCAACTCATTTTTCACTTAAAAAAAATCAAAGAGAATGAATTGTGAAACGGGTTGGCAACCGTTCCATAAACCTCCCCGCTTCAAAAGGCGGAGAGGAGAGAACTGTGTTGGAGATGATTTTTCTCTATTGTTGTCGTTTCATTTGGTTTAGACTTTGGACTCTATTGTTGTTGTTTTCACTTGGTTTAGAGAGCCGCTTAATTGGAGATGCTCTTATCTAATCTAACTTAACTTAATCCCCTTTATATATAATTCTCAAATGTGCTGAGCCTAAGTGGCAGCCTCACATGCTTCGACATCCTAGGTGTCAAATTTCATGCTTCATTATTTAGCTTAGATAGATGTTAATTTAGTTTCAATAAAAAATAATTAGGTCCGGATTATCATAAATATGTTGTTTATTTATGATCATTTTAGATGTATTAATTGTATTTTAATATCATTTCCTATTATAACCATTGAATTGTAAATGTACTTTAAATCAACTTTGTATTTTTTATCGGTTTTACATATATAATACGTCAAATTAATCATCTTTTGATGCGTTTTGATTTGACATCCATATTGTATGTATAAAATAAATAAATTATATTTATCTTTATAATAATAATAAAATCATTAATTAATCTTCATTAAAAAAATAAAATTATTTCTCAATTAATATATTTATGTTTAAAGTAGTTATATGTTATAAGTTAAAAAAATTATTATAACACATGTAAGTCGCACAAGTAACAAGTGTCATTCTAAAATATATAATAATATTTATTGTTTTATAAAAAAATATTTAAATTTTAAACCACTTTTTTTTATTAATTTTAAATTTTAATAAAAAAATAACAAACCCTCGTGTAATACACAAGTGTTCTACTAGTCCAGTAGTCCCTCATTTTAATACTTTATCCACCGAATAGTAAATACTAGAGGAATCTAGATTGATGACATATAACTTCGGAGAGAGATAATAAGTGAAAAACGAGGTGGGACCGCACATTACACAGACGAGGTCAAAATTTTGAATTGGATGAACTCAGTCACGCTTAGAAGATAATAACTACTAACACATTTGTTTTTTCCTAATGAAACGACAACAATGTTATTATAATATTGGTTTTTTATAAACTTTGCTGTGTACTATCTAAGGTGTAACGCGTGTTATTGGATTTGTGCTTAAAATATTAATAAGATACTTAGAATTTGTTAACCATTAGCTAAAAGCTAGATACAAAGATGATCGTCTCTAAAAAGTAAAAGAAAAAAATTCTTCAACTACTCTATCACGATAATTTAGATTATCGGTAGACGTTTTGTTCAACAGAACTTGGATTCATCTTAAACATGATTAGTCTTGATTATGATGTAATTATATAGAAGACTTTTAATTAAAAATTGATTAATGCAGAACTTGAATTTTTGAATTTGCAGCGTGGAAAGAAATAGTGTAATCATAATGCGGGAGGATTGACGATAAGACAATGAGAACAAATCCCAAAGGCCAACTGCGTAGATTATAAAGAATAAACAGTCACGTCGACACATGTGATCAAGATGTGACAGCCAACAAGGATGCATATTTTGTTTGTTCGAAAAGTTTAACAAAAAACCAAAGGATTGTTGTGAGGATTAATTTGTAGTGGAAATGAAAAAAGAAAAATAAAAAAAATGTTTTGGTCATATTGTCTATTTATTTTGGTTTGCTTAAATTTGTTGCTTCTTCCGTTTTATTTATGATACGAGTGTAATCTTGAATTTTTTTTTCAAAAGTAGGATTGACCCTTATATTATTTAGAAGTTTTTTATTTAAAAAAATAAAAAAATTATAAAAGAATAAAAAATTGAAAACTAAAACTATAAAGCATTAAGAATTGACATTTATGTTCCGAGAATACTATATTATTTTAATATAAAATTAAGTAATATAAAGAATAATAATTAACCAATACATGAATAGTAAAATATTATTGATGGATAATTACATATATGTGAATGGATAAGTAATATATTTAATAGATAAATGTGTTTAATAATTAATAGTAAATAAACTAGTACGACACCCGTGTACTACACGGGTTGTTTGAAAAAAAAATATAAAACGTAAAATAATAGAAAAAAAACATGTTCGTTGTATAATTATTTCAACTCTTTAAAATATATTAGAAAGATCATGTAATATTCTATAACAATTTTAATATATTTTTATAGATATTTTAAAAAGATTTAACTAATTTATTTACCATGGTGTTCATCAAAATTTATTTTGTTTTTATTTCAACTCTTTACAATATATTAGAAAGATCATGTAATATTCTATAACTAAGATATTCTAAAAATATTTTAAATAATTTATTTACCATGATTGAAAAGATATAATATGCAAGTGTCTGTCCAATTTATTTTTGTAAAATTATAGTATTTTTTAAAATTTAAACTATATAAAAAAGTTATAGTTTACATTAATTATATAAATAAAATAATATATAAAGCTAAATTTTTTATTTTGGTATTTCGTGAATTAGGTCTAAATTTTTTATTATAATATTAAACAAAAAATCCTATTTAGACGACATATAAGATAAGAATCCTATTTATCTTGGAGTTAGAGGATTTATACGGCATATAAAAATCCTATTTATTTTGGAGTTGGAGGGATCAGATTAAACAAAAATTCTATTTATTTAGGCTTAGTACGTTTTCAAATTATATTAAGAGAGGATTGTAATTTTGTATTAAAAATATGAGTAGAATACTGCGAGCAAAATAAATGAATCTCTACTTGATAGATGAGATAAAGTGATATAGACTGTATACAAACCATATCCGGACCCTATCTCTATTTGTGCTGTAGACGTATCTATTTTTAAATTGTTAGCACAATAAGATAAGGAGCCATATATTTCTTTGCCCAATCAAATGTCACTGAAAAAATAATATATTAAATTAATTAACATTACTAAACTCATTAGTTAATAATATCACACACTTCATTTCATTCTATGCTCAAACACGATGCCTCAGCATGCAATCTGTTAACTTCCAAAATGATGATTTTATAAGGACGTGATTTACAGTTATAAATACGTGACATGTAAAAGCTGTGAATTGCCCAATCACCGTTTAAAATAAATTATTAAAATAAGATAATTTCATTAGTAGTTTGATGTGTGATCATCAAACATTTGTTATGGGGTTGTGATTGTTTATAATTTCTACAGAAAAAAAATCAGTCAAAACTTAAATTTAATTCAATTTTCCCTATACTCCACTATCTCTCATATTATCAATATAATTAAATAATATCAATCAATCATTCTTACACATCACATCAATTTTAATTCACTATTCATTCACTCACGTAATTTTAACTAACTATCATTTCCAATCATTTTTCTCCTACTTTACATCAAATCAATATTAATTATTTTATTTAAATATTATTTTAATATATCTACTAACAATTAATCTTACCACATTTTTTCAAAATTAACTATAATTAAAAAACAAACCAAATAAAAACTAGTTAAATTCATAAACAATCATCCCTAAATTTCTTTTTTTTGTGAGCACAAAATGAAAATATGCAGAAAACATTGGTGTCAATAATAGAGTGCAATAATTGAGAGGGGTGGTTGTAAGTCAAAAATAATTGAGAAGAATGGATAAAAATGTCAAAAAGGATGGCGCATGCGTCCCCCCACATGAGTTGGTTGCGTGAGTACGACGCCGCCTGAGGGTGGGACCCACTTTAAATTTTTGAGAGGTAGAGTGGGCCACCCGCCCGCCGCTATTTTGTTTGCAATCTCAAAGAACAAATTTTTCTTGGCTACTTTCTTTCTTTCTTTCTTTCTTTCTTTCTTCAATTTTCTGTCTCGACAATATTGCATATACAAATAGGAGTAGGACTATTGTGGTTTTAAGTTCTGGTATGAAAAAACCTTCGAGGCTCAGTTCCAATTCAATTTGTTATTTTTGTCGATGGTTGATCTTCAATACTTGTAAAAACTCGACACTGAAGAGTTTTTTGTGGTGAAGAGTCTCCAATGCAAATTAACAGGATGAAAAATATGATGAATAATATGTAAGTGTGTAGAGAATATAATATAACAGTGGGCATACCTCACTTCCATATATAGGGAAATGATATCTTGTTGCTCAATACTGCCCGAGTGGGCTATCTAGACTGTCTGTCCGTACTGCCCAAACTGCTCGACTTATATGTTAGGCCACGCCTAGTGTCTCGGCTGCTCGACTTATCTGTCTCTTGCCTGTTCATCCCAACCATAGTACTGGGTGCGGTGGTCGTTTGGGATGTTTGATGAGTGACATGTTGGGCAGCTCCAACTGCAACGGCGCATGCTATAATTTTTGAAAACTCCTCTCTGGACATTGTGATGAGTTGTCCTCGCTCGGCCTCACTCCTAGGTGGCCCCATCATCTGGGCCATCGCTCTCTCCGATTCCTTCTGGACTAGATCTGCGACCTTTTGGGTTGTTCCCAGCTACTGCGATTGGGATCGCCAATGAGCTCCCTAAGCCCGTAGGAAGAGGCGTAAGGGTCACCGGGGTCTGAAGTGTTCCGAAGAAGCCTGGTGGTGGGTCTGCTCTGAACGGACGCGTGGACGTCCACACGTCATTACAAGTCGGCTCTAAATTTTTTCTGGAAACTTCATTCGCCATGGATGATAGAGCTTCAATGTCTTTTTTAACATAATTCCCACAGATGGAGCCAAATGGTATGAATAGACACTCGACCGGCTCAGTTCGACATTGATCTGTCGTCCTCGTCGATGGTTAACCTTCAATGCTTATAAAAACTCGACATCAGAGGAGTTTTCTGGTGAAGAGCCTCTGATGCTTTAGTTACCAAGATGAAGAAGATGATAAACAACATGTAAGTGTATAGAGAATGTAATGTAACAGTGGGCATACCTCACCCTCTTATATAGGGAGATGATACTTTGTTGCCCAAGACTGCTCGAGTGGGCTGCCTAGATTGTCTGTTCGTACTGCTCGAACTGCCAAATTCTGTTAGGCCACATGGCCCTAACCCCGTGTGGATCTTATCCTAATATTTTCAGTCTTCCTTATTAGACGACCTAATCATGCGACCGACCCCACTCACCTCGAGGTGAAGTACCAACGATATCGAGCTCCCATTTTATGCTTATCTAACCGATTATTGTACTTTCAAGTCGAGCTTCAACTAGGCCATCTGAGGGCCGTAATTCGACCTGTCAGTGGTCCTTGGATCAACGACATCCCCATCAACCTGCGGATTCTTCAACCTATAATGCCTTCGGTCTCTGTTCAACCTACCGATTCGATTGTGCTGTTTCTCGGGTCCAATCGACCCGGTACGTTATCCTATATCAAGTTCATAAGGGACCAATTCGATAGAAATAAATTTTGTTTGATTGAATTTATTTGTTAGAGTGAGTTAGTTTTGAATAAAGTTGATTGAGTGGAGGAATGAATGAAATTTTGAGTTTGTATTTAAATAATATTTAAAATGTAGGGATTACACTTATGTAAAAGTATGAGAGATATTAGAAATGATACATATTTATAAATATCTTAGTTAATAAATAGTGAATTAATGATTAAACTTGGGTAAACGTATGAGAGATTGGAAATGATAGATAATTAAAAATATCTGAGTTGATCAATAGCAAATTAATGTTGATGTGATGTGTGATGATAATTAATTGATATCATTTAATTATATTAAAAATATTGAGGAGAGTTGAGTTGAATTAAAATTAAGTTGAATTTTAAGTTAAAATTTGTAAATAAAATATTTGGCCAGTCAAAATCGACTAATTTTTGTAGTCGATTCCTAAATGTTTTATTAGAACTATATTGTCTATGATGGTTAGTGATATAGCATGAGGAGCACGCACACGCGTGCAGCTCCGACGGCGTGGTTTGAACTATTAGGTTGGTTGAACCGAGAACAGATACATAGTCAGTAGGGGTCTTGAAGCGACCTAGTTCTATAAGGTCGAGCTAAGGTGTATGATTGGAGAAAGCGAGCTAGGCTTAGCTCGAGGCAATGGGAGCAAGCACGTTGACTGATTCCTAAAGGAAGAGTTGGTTAGGAAAAGTATACAACCGCGGAAAAAACAGAAAGCAACTTGGGGCGTAGTTTTATGGTTACATGGTTGGGGAAACGACCAATGGGATCTGGTCCATCCCATGCGTTTAAAAAAAAAAAAAACCTTATGGGGCTCATGATGATGTGGCTCGACTGTGAAAGGACATGGAAATACCTACGCTAGGATTCCACAGAGGAAAAGAGGCAACTGACATATATAAGGCTTTTGAAACAACATCTCGAACTCAAAGGAGAACCAGATAGGAGGTTGAGGAGGATAGGTTGGATCCGACAGAACAAACCATCCAAATAACCAGTGGAGAGCTAGAGATATTGATAGCTTATGCAATAGTAGCACATCTCCGACCCATGCAAGCCTCTTTGGAAGCAATTCTTGTGTATATACACAAATCGAGACATTCAAGGTCGAATTAATCATTTTAAGGATCAACAAAATGCACTTTATTTTATAGGGTTGAATGAATCAATTAATTAATTGTTTTTTTATGTGATGCTGATGGTAATGCACACGACATGGATGTTACAAATTGAGTGTTGAATACACATGAAACCTAACCGAAGTGTTCAGTTTTTATAGTATGAACTAAAACTGAAAACAATTACAACTTAAGAGCGAAAAGATTAAATTCGAGTAGAGTTAACTCTTTCTGCATGACAAATACATCATGTATAGTTCTAACGGGTTTGCGCATCTTTTCTTCAAAGATACAACGACTATTAACTCAGAAGCTCTAGCACATTAAATTTCAGAGCTTCGGCGAACACAAACAGAGTCGGAAACTAAGCAATGTATATATTATGATGCGTGAGGATTTCCATAGAGAGTGAGATGCAGATGGATATCTTATGTCCCTTCTGCAGCTTCTACACTGCCTTACTTATATGTCTTCCTGCCATGTAATGGATGACCAAAGGTTAACTGCAATAAAGGCATGTAACAACCTAGTCATGACTGTTGTAATGGGCTTAAAATGGCCTGGCCGTTCTTCAGGTGTTAACTCACCTTCATTCCACCTGATAACGACCAAAACGGCCAGGTGGGAGGACACATGTCCAGATTCATTGTACCTATGGAGGTCTCACACAAGTTGAGTTAAAATTCGAGTCTAAACCCAACTCAGTTTAGATTTTATTTTGGGCCACAAATGCAAATAAATTTGAAGCAAAAAAATTACAGGGGCTGGGCCCAAGGCCCAAGCCATCCGGACTGTCTAAGGCCGCCCAAGTCCAGCCCACAATTCAATTACCAAGGACCAAGGCCCAGGCACGTGACCGAGTCGGCCGGCCGGCCGATCGGTGCGTGTAGCCGAAACCATCACCAACACTTGGTGCATAGTTTTGTAGTTGTTGTGACATCTCTCATTCTCTTTATTATAATACAGAGAGTTAATCTCATGGATAAAACCCTTGGCCATTCGAATACCACATATATCGTTTTATGTATCCATTTATGACTAACTTTAATTATTGATTTCTCACTCACTGAAAATCAATTTTGAGAAATTAAATATACCACGAGTATCTATTTGTAACGTAGAAATTCTCTACATAATTTAATTCAACTCGAATTAAATATTTAGTCATAAAAAAATTATTCAAAATCGGATCAAATCCAAATTCTAATTTTCTAACAATGATCCTTTTATGTTTACGTCTAATCTTGCCTGAGACACATGTTATAATTCACTTTATGCATAGAGGTGGTCACGGGCCACTCGGCCAGCCGGCCCGACACGGAACTAGCCCGGACTCGGCCCAATCAAGCCCGTTGACTACTACGAGTCCGGGCCCGGCTGGGATTTTAACCGGGCCGGCACAAGGCCTTGTTTTTTTCAACTCTGGGCCGGCCCAAGTGCTTTTGCTCGTTTTTTAATTTTTTCCTTTTTTTTTATTTGAATGGGCCCAGAGCCGGCATGACCTAGGTCCGTGCCGGTTCAAAGTCCATCATTTCAAGCCCGTCGACTCATCGTGTTGGGCCGAGTCCGGGCCCAGCCTATGTTTTGCCCATGTCTATTTTATGCATAAAGAATAGAAAAGAGAAAGTTTTAAACTTGGAGTGCTACGATTCTTTTTATTTTTGTTTTTATTTTGTTTTTCTTTTATGTGTACAATTGTTTTTATAACTTATCTGGTCCCAGTATAAGCATCAGTATGAGCATATAATAAAATAGACTACTTTTTATCAATGTTATCAAAACCGGACCGGTCATCGAACCGGTGAAGCTACTGGTTCAATGGTTCACTGGTCGGACCAGTGGTCGAACCGGTCGAACCGGTTTAACTAATATACAATTTATTTATTTATTTTACATGTATAATATATAATTATATATATATATATATACTTTTTATCATTAATTTTATAAAATATAATGATATTTTTCTAAATAAGAGTTGATAAATCAATATTTTAAGTATAGTTTACCATAAGCAATACTAAATTAAGTTCACTAAAACAATAGATTAATAATTCAATATCTAAAGCAAGGTAATCCAAATTACAAATACAAACTACAAAGTCATCAAACATCAAAACATATCCAATCTAACATTACAATTCATCAAACATCAAAATACTCTCTCACTCTTTTCCTTTTGTTTGATTTTTTTTTTATTTCATTAAGATTTTTTTTTTTTTCAAATTTCAGAATCGGTTCGACCAGTCGAACCGGTACCAGTTCACTGGTTTTGAACCGGTTCGAACGGTTCGAAACCGGTTCTTGTTCCCAGCGGTTTAAACACTCAAACCGGACCGGTACTAGGTCCGGTTCCCGGTCGAACCGGTCGAACCGGCCGGTCCGGTCCGGTTTTGATAACATTGCTTTTTATTCGTTTACTAGTAAAATTATTTGAGCATAACATATACCATTTATAATTGAAGCCATAGCCATCATGATTGGACATTTGAACGATCAATTAATTAATTATCATAAATAATAATGTTTTCCCTGAATCATTTTTATTTAGTATCATATTTTAAAAATGGTATAAATAAAGATATGAAATACATATGTAATATGTTTGTGACATCCTGTGTTCGAGTAAAGTATAACTTCTTGAACCCTCCCATCAATATATTAGATAACTTATCATTGACTTCTATTAAATTCTTGCTTACTAATTACATTAGATTAAAAAAAATTGAGAGTAACCTTTCATGTTTAATTAAAAGGTAGAAATGAAAATTGAATTCCTTTGCAAATTGCAAAGTTCTGTCAAGTGCATGCACTTGCTATATTTATATATGTATTCCTTGTTTCCCACAGATTAGTTGATAATTTATCTTGTACTATAAAATTATATTCGTAAATTGTAATGTATGCACTATAGAGCCCATAAAATAAATTAAATAAAAACGATTACATGTTCAGATTTACTTGGAAGGAGAGTTTAACGATTTAAGAATTATTGTCAAACAAGAAGGAAAATACTGAAATACAACTTGCCAATGTTGGTGCTGTTGCTCCATGGCATGTGAAAGCACGTGAGTCAGCTTAAACGTCGCAAATAGTGCACGTGACTTTTGACATTTTCCATGCACTCGTACACGAATCATCAATAGACAATAGTGTTGTATTCATAACTAGTAGGCCTTCGATAACAATATTAACTTAGTTTTATTATGGTTAAGATGTGAGAATGTAATATTAAAAATAATTTTATAAAGATAAATATTGGGTTAATATTAAAAGTAATTTTACAAATTAAATATTGAGCAGCATGAACACGATTTACCTTTTATTTTTCGTAATAAATCATACAATTGAAGAATTTTATATATAAATTATATTGAGAAATTTTTATTTTGTGCATTGATATATTTTAATTTGGGGCGGAAAAGTCAACTGGTACAATTGCTAAATGAGCAGTACTTATTTTTTCTAAAATTTTCCTCCTATTGAAAGCACTGATTTTAAATAATATTTATATTAAATAATAATTAGAAATTATATTATTTAAGTAAAGTAAATTAAATAAAGAAAACTAAAAAACAAGATCCAATTTATCAATAAAAAAAGCGAGTATGTTTACATTAGTACTAGTCCGTCTACAACTCCTGAAAATCAGAATAATATAGTAATTTTTATATATATCATCCCAAACGCTATGAAATAATACGAATTAAAAAAATGCAATCTACTTTAATTTTTTTAGTATTGTCTTTCTTTAAAGAATATTTAATATTTATTATTTATTAATTTAATTTTGAAAACCCCTAAATTAAAAAAAAATTATATTTATACAAATAACATCATGATAAGACACATGTCAATTTTAAGCATAATAAAATAAAATTTGGCATTAAATTAAGTAAAATCGTCACCTGTTTTCACTTATTTATAGCCTAATAAAGTTTTAAAATATATCATACATTTTATTTGTTTTGCATCTCATTCATCATGAATTAATTACTATAATTGTATTGTACATATTTTGTTAGGTTACTCAATTAAATAATTATTATATGTAAAAATTCAATTAAANATTTTTTATTATATTATTAATGTGTATTATAAATAATTAATATGTGCCCTTAGAGAGACTCAGTCTTAACCATTGATTTTGTGTAGACCAATGACTCATATTAATCATTATTAATACACATTAATTATATAATAAAAAATTAATATTATATTAAAATAAAATTATATAAAAATTATTTATATAATAAATAAATTAATCATAAAATGAATTTTTCGACGGTCGGTGTTGATCGGCCGCCAGCAACTTCATTCTCCGACGACCCTCAGCCCGAGGGTTTCAGCTCCATCTGGCGACTCTCATCCCGACGATTCCTGCCCCCAACCTCCGTCTAGCCAACTTCGGCCGGACGATTCCAACCCCAGCCTTCGTCCGGTGTTCATCCTCGTTTTTCTGGTTGTCCAAGGACGACCTCTTCCCGATCCCGCCGGACGAATGAATCTTCGCCATCCGCGTTGGTTCCTCCATGTTGGTTCTTCTGCGTTGGACGAGCAAATCTCCACATCCGTCAGACGAACAATTCTAGTGTGTTTTGTCGGTTCTTCTGATTCCACTGAGGGCCGCATCACTTCGACTTCGATGACTACGAAGAATTGATCCGAATAATTCGAATTTGGTGGGATTTGGAGATGAATGGCCCGAAATGCTTCGCAATAATCATCCGTCTCCAAAGCTGGGAAGCTTGAAATCAGATTTGGGGATTCGCCAATGTTTAAAAATTAGATAAACATTAGGGATCCAATTGAAGTTTCAGACACTTATATGTTACAACAATTATATCCTTGGGTTTAATCTATAATTTATTTATAGTTTGAATAATTTCCATATGTCCCTTGAGTTTTTACATAATAAAGCCCAGAGCAGGCCGGATAGAGTAATACATCGCAAGTCCTAGATCAGACCCCCTCATTTTTTTAGTTCTTCATAAGTCTAAGCTCAAACTCACAAGTGATATTTCAACACGCCCCCTAAATTGTGAGTCCTTCATAAGCCTAGGCCTTGAGCAGGTCGGTAAAGTAAGTCATCGCAAGTCTAGATCAGGCCCTCTACTTGTGAGTCCTTCATGAGGTCAAGCTCATAGCAAGACGAGTAGAGTAAGTCATCGAAGTCCTAGATCCCCCCACTTGTGAGTTCTTCATAAGCCCAAACTCAGAGCAGAGGCCGGGTAGAGTAAAGGCATGAAAGTTTATGAAATAATTTACTCACATTTATTTCATACTCAAAATCTAATTCAACTTTAATTCAACCTCACTATTTTTAATATTATTAATATAATTAAATAATACAAATCAATTATTCTTACACATCACATCAACTTTAATTTACTATTCACTCACTCACATAATTTTAACTACATATCATTTCCAATTATTTCCAATCATTTATCTCTTACTTTTACATCAAATTAATTTTAAACATTTTATTTTAAATATTATTTTAATACATTCTTAAAATTTCACTAACAATTAATCATATTACCTTTATCAAAATTAACTATGGTTAACCAAAATAACTCATTTTGAACAAATCATTTCATAAACAATCAAGCCCTAAGTCAATGCAATTCCTAGATGAGGCCTTCTCACTTGTGAATCCTTCATGAGCCTAAGCCCAGAGCAGGCCGGGTAGAGTAAGTCATCGTAGGTCCTAGATCAGACTTCCTCACTTGTAAGTTCTTCATAAGCTCACGCCTAGAGAAGTAGAGTAAGTCATTCATAAGCCTAAGCCCAGAGCAGGTTGGGTTGAGTAAGTCATCGTAGGTCCTAGATTAGGCTCCCTCACTTGTGAGTCCTTCATAAGTCCAAGCCTAGAGAAGTAGAGTAAGTCATCGCAGGTTCTAAATCAGGACCCCTAGAGAAGTAGAGTAAGTTATCACATGTCCTAGATCAGGACCCCTCACTTGTGAGTCCTTCATAAGCTCAAACCCAGGGCAAGCCGAGTAGAGTAAGTCATCGCAGGTCCTAGATTAGACCCACTTAATGTGAGTTCTTCATAAGCCCAAGCCCAGAGTAAACTGGGTAGAGTAAGTCCTCGCAGGTTCTAGATCAGAACCGCTCTAATACCATGTTATAATCGGAGGAAGAGGGTGCAGTCCCATATAGATGAAGCACACACATTGGAGGGTGAGCCTAGGTGCAATGTAGTGAAGTTCCATCCCAAAATCAATTGGTAAAATGAGAAGCAGTCCACTAGACTTGGGATTGGCAAGTTTCCAAGAATGATTCCCCTCTCTTTAAATCCCTCTTTGAAATCCGGCAAAGCTTGATTGAAAAGGCGGGTAGCGAGCGCGGTGCGGAAGCCCTCCTCCATGCGTGGAGTTTACGCGACAAGTAAGACGGTACTAGCAAGTGTTACGATTTTCTCCGACCAAAGGGTATTGAGAAGCCATGGGTCGGGGTTGTTTGGGGGAGTTGCAATACCCCCAAACATTCCTTCATTTTATGGCTTGGTGTGATGAATAGGCTCCAAACAAAAGATCGCCTGGAGTTCCTAAATGAAGACCCGACATGCCCCCTTTGTGGTACCGCGAATGAATCCTCGAGCCACCTCTTCTTCGAGTGCCCCTTTAGCTCGGAGATATGGAGTGCAATTCGAGTTTGGGTTAGCCTCCGTCACATGCCAACAACTCTTAAAGGCGCCCTCAAATGGACCAAAATAGAAGGGAAAGGTACAACTTGGAGAGCCAAATTGAAGAAAGCGGCGCTTGCGGCCACCGTCTACTTCATTTGGAATGCGCGAAACAGATTGATTTTTGAGGGCGAAACCCAACCTCCAAGCCTTGTGATTAGAAAGGTAAAGACCCACGTCTACCGATCTATTTTTGCTCTTTTTCCGAGTGTTCTTGCCGAATTTGAGAGAAGAAGCCTAGGTGTTGAAGTATAAAATCTTAATAATTTTTTAGGATGGTTGATGCCAAGTGCTTGAGCACTTGGAAGATCTTGATTGGAGGAGAACATTGTCCTCGTTATTTTTGTTCTTGCGAGTGAGGAACCGACATGTGGTTAC
>BKCP01007959.1:1822680-1872152 GCA_008636005.1 Striga asiatica | reverse complement strand
CTAAATATTAATTATTCAGGCGAGAAAACGAGGACAGAACTTTTGTAAGCTTTATGTATAATTCCCACAAAAAATAAATTATGCTAGAATAGAGTTCAATTTGATGTCATTAAGACTACATATAATATTTAGGATACCGTGGAGTTGTAATTTGCGGAGATGGCCCAAGTGTTTCATTTTTGTGAAATGAGTCATCTAACTAGCCTATTTTGTGATCAAGATTGAAAATTTATTAGATTATCTAGTAGGACTTTAGGCTTTTCGAGTTAGTGGTAATTGAAGTTTTGCACCATTAATAATTTTATCAAAATGTGTTTATAACCACAATTTTTTTATAGGGATAGTTAAAAAACAATTAGCAATTGTTAGTTGAACCGACCCTAATCAATGAACTTAATTTCTGGTCCAAACTAAGGACATATTGAGCCATTAATTAGATGCAGTTGACTTCCATATGTCAATGCCCTACATAACTTTTCCACAAAGCGAGGCATTTTGGTTCGTTTAACCGTTGCTACATTAGACTTCCACATTACGTTATATTGCCAATTTTATCAATTAAGAACCAAACAATTCAATAAAACATTTAAACATTATTAAAAAAAATAATAATAATAACTAACTTGTGTTACTCTCAAAAAATGTCAAAGCTATCTCAAATAGAACTCCTGAAATGGAGGTTAGAGAAAGATGGGAACAGTTGACCTGAGGTCATGACAGTTGTATATTAAATTAAACAACGTTACCCCCAAAATCACATTCAAATTCGAAAAAGTCAATGCACTTAGTGGAGGGTCTATTATATGCTAAATGTCAACCTATTGAACCTCAAATCTATAATGCTTATGCTGGCATATGATGAATTTAGGTGACTTGCAATTGACGTGGCCATGAAGATATGTTATAATTCTCATTTTCTTTTGCCATCCAAGTCATCTTTCATTCTTATCTCATATTTATAAAATGCATAAACAATTAAATAAAATTAACCATTATGTCATGATAATGAAAGCGAAGAATGGCTGATAAGAGCAACTCGAAGACGGAATTTAGATTATTTTTTTTTTTTTAATTAAAAAGGACGTACCGTTTTACTTTCCTGAACAACCTACAAAAATAGGATAGAATAGGCCAACAAGAAACAATGAAGATGAACTGGCAAAATTATTTGATTTTAGAGTAATTATTGATATGGTAGTCCAGAAAAACCGATGGAGATGCATTTTACTTTATAAAATTGCAGTAACACAAGCACAATACACGTTACGACGAATAATTTGCACAATTGTAAATCATCTTTTAACCTCAATGATTTATTCATTACATTTGAATGAATCGCAGATAAGGAATGTAATCGCTCTTATATATAATTTTCGAATGCGTTCGCTTAAGTGGCAGACTCGCGTGCTTCGTAAGCTAATTTGTCATAAATTGATGCTCCGTATTGACGCATGTTCAATTTTGGTTTTGACTATTAAACTTAAGAATGACCATAAACTATTTTAACTTTTCTTTTTTCTGAAGTTACCTTATACTACTCTTACCTTTTATATTTAGTTCATATATTAATTATTATAAATATGTATTTTTTTTATTTTTAAAACTTTATAACTTTTTTATTTGTATTTTACTTTTTATATATGATCCACCAAAATAATCATATTTGACATCCATATTACATATTAAAAATAAAAAATAATTTCAGTATATTTATAAATAAAATTAATTTTATTATCAACTCAATTTGAAAAACATCGTATAACAATATGAATTATTTTATAAAAATAATAAAAATCTATTTTATTAATACATCATGAAATAATCATTTTATTGTCTTTTTCCATAAATTTTGAATAAAAAATAAAAACTAAATATTACATAAAATAAATTTTAAGAAATATTATAAAATATTATTTCTTAATTTAAATTGATTATTAGAAAAAATGAATGTTATTATGCTATTTAAAATAGTAAATATATAAGAATATAGTAATTAAATATAATTATTTAATTTTGTATTTCATAAAGTTAGAAAATAACATATTTCTACGTAAATGCTAAATTATTAATTATATGAATTTAAAATGGTAGAGATTTCTTATGGCCAAGTTAAACCTTATGGTTGATTTTGCAATTTTCCCTACAATTTTGCAAGTCCAAAACGCCAATTGTAATCCTAAAGATTAGGTCATAATGGCAATTGTATATACTCTTTTTATCTTGGCTAAATGTTTTACCCTTATAGGTTTTACTTTGCAAATTTTTTAGCGAGGCAACAAGTATAACAAATGGAATTACATGTCATGTAATTTTTTTCACTAGGTTTTGTAACGAGATTTTAAGTTAAACATAATCATGATGCGGTAATGTCCAAAGATTAAATAATTAATTTGTAGGCACTGCCTAGATATAAGTTTAGTAAGTATGGACTTCGAGAGCAACAAAATAATAATACAAACCCTTGTCTAAGCTCATGATTGAGTAGCGTAGAACTGTCTTTAAGCAAATAACATGAACAGGATCTTGAGGATTGCGAAACCCAGTATTCACAAGCATAGCTATTTAGGAACAATTTAAAAGAGGACCAACAATAAAAATTACATAGCATATAACTGAACTGTCAAAATTTGTGGACCTCAAACCATTAACGGATAAGTCGAGAAATTTCATTCATCTTACTGTTTTTCAGACCTTTCATCACCAATCGACTCCAAATCTCTTTTGTATTTTTCCCTCAAATCGTTCAGTGGTAGTAATCTACCTTCCTGCAACAAACCAACAAATTATCAAACTAGAACTCAGACTTGATTGCTTTGGCTAAAAAAAAGGGTTGGTACTTTCATTCATGCATCATATAACAGTGTACTTAAAATCTCTTCTCCTTTAAATGACAACCAGTGAACGTGATCTTTAGCTTTTTCTTACTAATCCTAGTTTTGCCCAAACTGGAAATACAGAAACCTAATTGCAAACTATCTCCAAATTAAATTAAAGATTTGCAAATCAAGTTGTTCATACACAATCCATTTTATTTTCTTCTTCTGACTGTCCATTTGCTTTCAGAACTTACAGGAACATTTCTCTCTCTACATGAAATTTTCCTCACAAGAGAGCAGAGACAATGTACTTGTTTATAAAAGATTGCTTATGAAATTTGAGTGCCCATTTTGAATGTTGTGATGGACCCTTAATGGTTTGCAGCACATCATTCGCTTATGAAGAAGGCCCATAAACATTCCGAGAAAAAATGCATCAGTACTTGATATAGCCATAAAAAATTAATTGTATGCAGCATTTGCATATTTATCATATATAATAAATATATATGGAGCACATAATAATATTTGCCAGCTAACAGAAATTTAATACATATGATGCACCTTAAAATTAAATAACCAANNATTAGGACCCATACCATTTCATAAGCTAAGCACGCTCACACCTCTCAGAAAAACGCATTGTCCCTTGAGATGTCCAAAATCTAATTCTTCAATTCAGGAACTACTATTAAACATATAAAGGAAGAAAAGACTTACAAGCTGATTACTCTCTTCTTCCATTACGCCTGCCATGTGTTGAAAAAGAGACACCCACTGGTACATGAGATCAGATTCTAACGTAGAAGACCGGGTGAAGCTTTCAGCACCATGTCTCTCGATATTCTTACTCCTGATAATTCCTTCAGCCAGTATTCTTGCTTCTTTCTGGCTCTTCTTTAGTGCTAAACAATTTAAAGCAAGGTATAGGCAGAAAATAGTAATTAAAAGGGTGAATCATTATTGTCTTCTGCAATTTTCTGAAGTTAGTCAGCAAGTTTTATAACAGTATAAACCCGTTAACCTGATACCCGGGCCTTGATGTCCTGGTAATTGAGGTCCAACCACATATATCCAGCTGAATGTAAAAAGAAAAAATGGGACCAATTCAATACATTATCCAGACTAAATCATCCTAAAATATCAAAGGAATGTAATACAAACTGCTCCTTGCCATTTTTTAATTTTTTTTTTCTTTTTTTTTTCCCCTTATCTCTTTTAAATGGAAAAACGGTCCTAAGAGTTATTCTCAAATAAAACACGATACCTTTTGTGCAAAAAGAGCAAGAACAACTTCTTGTTGGCTCAGTTCCCTCACACACACATTTCTCATTCCCACTCTCCATCTCCATAAATTTCTCGATCCCAAATACAGTAGATTCCTGAGACTCGGGTAGAAAATTAGCACAATCGACTGAACCACACTGACTCAACAACAAATTTTGTCCATCCCCATCACTTTGACTTCCTTTGGACTCATAATCATCAAAACCACTATCATTATCCAGACAAAAGCCACCCATTTCAGCCGCTGCCTTTAAACTATCATGCAACTCATCATCGGTTTTAAACCCGGCATTCTCAACAACATTCCCCTTAGACTCTTTTGAGCTGCCTGGCACAGCCTGACCACTTTCATTTATCTGAAGGTCTTTCACGTTTACTTTAAGACCGACAAACTCACTCTGGCAAATTTCAGGAATAACATTCACCTCAGTGGCAGCAGTAGAACTCATCATCACTTTTTCCCCTTTCAGATCAGTCGAGTTCGGGCCCTCAAAATTTTCACCAGCCGGTAGATTCACATTCAACAAACCATCATTATTGATTTCAGTTTCGACATTGCTCGAGATCTTGGAAACAGATTCACACCCAAATTGATTCCCTTCTGCATTCGTGTTTTTGTCGGTTGAATTTGGGATACTCGATAAAACATTCCCTTTTGGAGAATGCATCTCAGATTGTGGGGCACATGAAACATGGATACGCTTGGATGAATCTTTGTCCCTAAAACTCAAACTCTTAACCCCAATATTTTCAGTCCCAGAAGACCCCCTTTTCCCAAGTAGATTAGTGAGGTCACCAAGGACCTTCCTCCTTTTAGTAAACCCATCAGAAACATTTTCCTCAGCCATTACCAAAACCTCAAAATATGTTGATAGCACGAGCTAATCAAAATTATCACTTAATTCAGGCAAATTGAAAACCATTGATTTTCTGGGCGTCGATTAAATTCCAGCATCCTGGTTCACGAACACGAATTTTATAAACCCAGCTCATACGAATACATACTACAAGCATAAAAATTGGGGGAGGGGGAAATTAACTAATGATTAATCTACAGAAGCAAAATATAAAACTTAACTAGGAAACCAGATCTACGGTGCGGGGCGGACAAGCATTGAACATTTGAACTGGCCTTTGTGGAGGATGAACGTACGGTGCTTCTCTGTAGAAAAAAATGAAGATCTGAATGGAGTGGCGAATGAGCGGGAAATTATATAACTTCGCGAAAAAATGAGTTGTAGAGGCGAAAAGGATGCCCGCCCTCTCTCCCTCTTTCAAAGTCTAAAATTTATGCGCCATGTACAGAAAGGCCTACCTTTTCAATGGATTTTTTCTTTTGAGAGGTTAGCAAGTGGATATCCCATTTATTCTCGAGTGTGCTCAATGTTCATATGTGATAACTGATAATTTATTTCGTTTGAATAAATTTTAATCTATTTTCAATACATAAATAATTAGATTGAATTATCTAAAATTATATTATCTAGATTGTTATTTTAGTATGTAAGAGATCAAGAAAACTAAAATATTAATATAGAATGAATAATAAACTACATGTTTAATCTCATAGCCTTTGCCTATCATGGATATTTATAAACTATTAATGAATAAGTTTAAGTATTTAAATGTTTAAATTCTCTAAATCTATATGTATATAATTACTGGCTAATAGCATTTAAGAAAATCTATTTAATAAAACTTCTAAAATTTTTCCTCCATTTTCGGTTACAAAATTTATCATTAATATTTTTCTACTTATCACATTAATACATCCTATTGAGTGTAATAATGTATTTTTCTATTATATTATATAATAATTAATGCTAATACCAACTAATAATGATTCACAATAAATATAAATTTCATAAATATAAACAATTGTTTCAAGTTATTTGTTTTAACATCAATATTATCTTTTTCTTTTGTATCTCATGAAAAAATTTCTTTAAAAATAATTAGTAAATTGTTTTAATAGCATAGTCAAACAACATTAGAATCTTATAAACAATTGTTTTTGTAATAATAATAATAATAATAATAATAATAATCAAACTGCTATTATCTAATGATAATAAACAATTGTTCATAATAATAATATAATAAACAATCATTAATTTATTTTTCCTAATGATTAAATTTAAAAAGTGTAATATGTTCATTATCTAAAATTTTAATATTAAATTCTCTTACTTATAATATTTTATGTACATTTGTGCATGTGCACAGGATATTTACTAGTATTTAATTAATTATGTTTTTATATATAAAATTTAATATATAATATAAATATATATTTAAAAATATTAATATATTAAATACCGGTCCAATTGGTTCAACCACTAGTCCGAGACCGATTCGATATTCAAAACCATGTATAAAATGCATAATGAAAGTCATTTAATATTTGAATCACGATCAAATAATTCTCAAAAGTGTAGGAATTCATCTTTGTAATGAGCTTTCCCAAGGTCCGACTCCTAAACTTTGCAATATGATTTGATTTTATTCTTATGGTCCCTTCGTATGCCTTGTGCCTTGCAAATACTTGTCCAACACGCGCAAATCTGATTATTTGATCGAACATAATGCATCACACTTCTATTGTGGGTACATTTGACTAAATTATTTGTTGGTTGCATTTAAGAATCAAGCAACTTTGCCTTACAGTAATCCTGCAGTAGACGTATTAGTTCCAGCATTCCCCGTATTTCTAATAAATGATACTAAGAGGATTACCACATCTCTCTCTCTCTCTCTCTCTCTCTCTCTCTCTCTCTGTGGACTGATTGTTAAAATCCAGCAAACTGAGTGTAGTGTAAGTAAGCCTCTTCAGCAGCCTGCTTTCCGATTGGGGCACGCGTCACGTAATCTGGAAGATCGAATGCGTCTACAAGTTCCTTTGCTATGTTCTTCACTTGGAAGCTTAGGTATTCGGTCAGCTTGTGTATAGCCTGCAAGATACAAGAATGGCATTAGTTGCACTTGAACAAAGTTGCGTACAAGTCATTCATCACAACAGAAGAATGAAGGTATGAGCAAGAAAATGAAAGTTGTTTCTTATTTCACTTGAAATCCAAATATAACTCGAGGAAGAATGACTACAAGTTGAAGAAAAAACAAAACAAGAAAATATCTCTCTGCATGAAATGAAATCAAACCAACAGTGGAATCAGGATTCTAAAGCAAGCAACACTGGTTTTCACGACAACCAAAAAATTGCAATCTTTTTTGAATTTATAGTTTTCCGCTGATGATGCTACTGTCTCAGTCATTAAATGAGAGTATCTATCTACCTTAGCTTTGTTTGGAGCAACATAGTCAACATTTCGGTAAGTCCCAATATCATTCCAAATACGATCCAAGGCGTATAAGTCGCAAACAAGTTTCAAAGCAGCCCGAGAACCTGGGTCAGGACAGCTGGAACAGACGATACAAGTCAAAATTCGGCTACTAATTCCAAGGTGTAAATAAAAAATAAAAAAAGTCCTCACAGTAGGAATTTTACCTTCGCACAGCATCAATAAATTTTGCTAGAATAACGGATTCTACATGGGACTCAGCAAGTGTCAAGAGATGATTGAGACACCGATTCCAAGCGCCAAAACTCCCAAGACTTTTCGTATGCTTCCGTAGTCGAACGGCCACACTATGGAGTAACCGAGAAGTACGATACTGTAAAAGAAAACCAAAATAAAAAACCCTCCCTCGTTTAACTTTGTTTCTTTTAATAGCACAAAAAGAAAAGGGTCTTTCGGATAGAGCTGTATGATAATAGTAGTTACCCTGAAGGCGTCCAACTGAAATTTGGGATCACGTAGATGGTCTGTGCCTTCCCATCTGGAAGTCACGGGGTTGGGCTGCGACAGGTAAGAACTCATGGAATCCCTCAAGTAATTCCAAGTGACAGTGAGAGTGCCACCTTGGAATTTCTCTTGGTACTGCTTCAAGAGATAACCTGCTACCTACATTCAGGGATGATATTTTATATTATAGCAATTATGACAAGATAAAAACACTAACAATATATTTTTCAGTCTCTTTAAACAGGTTATCTCAATTTAAGGCCATATAAGCATCACCAAGAACCAATAAGTCGGTTTTAAATAGTTGACTTGTGACCACCTCCACGGTGAAGCCTAATTTCAAAAGATATTAGCTACCTTTCAAAAATACAGACCATATTAACATAGTATAAGCCCCCTTGAGCTTTGTATTTTCACAACATAAATGGACCTGCCACCTCTTGAACCCTATTTTCAAAATGGAACTAAAGTAAATATCAAAACGGTACTTGCAACTTCGAAATAATTTTTTTTTTTTTTTCTTTTTTCTGCTCAGACGAAGAAAAGGTTTGACTGAAACTCAATAGATCACTCCCCATGCCAACGGACGAAAACCACTCTTCATCCGTATAAATCGAGCCAGATCACAAGGATATGAAAGACTAAGTTCACCAAACAAATGAAAGAGGCAGAATCAAAATAAGCACAAACATCAGACATCCTCTTTTTTCCCTTTTTTTTTTGTCAAAATAGAAAAGATGTACCTGCTGCAGGAGGACTGTGTTGTCCCCTTCGAACGTCTGGAAGATATCGTGATCGTTCCTCAAGCTCCCGAACCTATTAACAGCCGCGTACCCGTGTCCCCCGCACGCCTCCCTGCACACGCTCAGCGACCTCGCCGTGTACGACGTGACGTACGCCTTGAGACCTGCCGAGAGCGCGTGCACGTCCCCCACCAGCTGCTCATCGCGGGTCCTCTTCATCTCCGAGTATAAATCCACCAAATGCAAAGTTGCAAAATGGAAAGCATAAGTCGAGGCCAGCATCGGCATCAGCTTGTGCTGCTGCGACTGGTAGTCGAGTATGCTGATCTCGGGCTTCTTCGGCGGCCCGAACTGCTGGCGGAGAAGGGAGTACCTAACCGCTATCACCACGGCAATCTTCAAAACCCCGACAGACGAGTACGCGAGCCCGACCCGCCCGCCCACGAGTTCGCCTAATGTGGCGGCGAACCTCTTGTTGATGGACGGAAGGCCGCTCGTGTACTGCCCGTCTCGCGAGACGTCGCCGAAACGGTTGAGGAGGTTTTCGCGTGGGATTCGCACGGATTTGAAGCGGAGTGCCCCGTTGTCGACACCGTTGAGGCCGATTTTGTGGCCGCAGTCGTGGATCTCGACACCGGGTAGGGTTTTGTGGGTTTTGAGGTCGCGGATGGGGACGATGAACGCGTGGACGCCCATGTCGGAGGAGCCTCGGGAGTCGTGGGTGGGGAGGATGAGTTTGGCGAAGACTGTAGCGAATTTGCCGTGGACGGCGGCGTTGCCGATCCACCACTTGATGGCACCGTCGTCCGGAGTGTCGATCACGAATTCGTCCTTGATCGGGTCGAAGGTCGAGGTCGTCTGGAGACCCTGGACATTCGAACCTATTCGGGAAANAAACCCAAATCATTGAGAAAAACGGTGTTTTCTTGCATGTACCTGTAAGGGCTAAAATGGACGGTATAATTTACTCGACTGCTCCTAGTGAACAATTAAGCGCAGTGAAACGACAAAAAATAGAGTAAGAATTTGGATGCTAGGATGAAGGTGAAACTACCATGATGAAGTTCGGTCATTGCAAAGCATCCTGGATACTCCATATTGTCTATACCGTCAAAGTATTTGTCTTTGTGCTTTTTTGTTCCCAAGTTGAGCACGGAGCCTCCCCAAAGACTGAGAATATAAGTCAGACCAATTCAGGAAGAAGGTGAAACAAAGACACATACAAGTAATAGAAATGTTGCAAGCATGAGGTAATGCAGGAAATCGTGATTAAGTCCAATACATCAATCACTATTAGTGTTCAAGAATGAGAAGGGACAGAAAGCTTGGTTCTATGGTGGTCTCACATTCGACCCGAAAAGAATAATCTCAATTCTCACTCCAACTAAAAATCATCACCTAAGCTGGCAACAAGAAGCTCTTACAAGGGTTAATTTCTTTAATAAATTACCAATTTCACTTTGACTCAAAATCATCACATAAGCTGCCAACAATAAGGCTCTTATTTCTTTAATAAATTACCAATTTCACTTTGACAAATAGTACTAGCTCCGCTATCACCATATCGGATACTGCAATTGCAAAATTCCACTACATCACGTATACAAATACATCAATAACTTATAACAAACACAATCACATTTATAGGCTCTGAACATTGTGAATGTTCAAAAAACGCACACCTATGCTTATCCATTATTCAGCGGACTACACCAAATCCCAAATCCAGCGAACCAAACATCAAAGCAATATGTAAATCTAGCAACAGAAATAAGCTTTCAAAAGAAACTCGCACCTGTACTGGACCCCCATCTTAATCCCCAGAGACATATCGACGCTCCCCACCGCCTCCAGAATCGCGAAATACTTGGCCGGATCCTCCACCACGTACCTGAACGGCCTGATCCCGGCCTCCCTCACCAGCCCCATCAGCTGCCGCATACAGAGCTCCCGATGGTCGTCCTTAGATATCTCCAGCGGCGTCCGGAGCTCCGGCCTCGAATTAAAGTAATCGTAGACCCTCTGCTGCATGTCCCTGTACTTCCCCCTCATGTAACGGGACAATTGATCCGTGTCAACGTCAATTTTGGCACGGGCCGCGCAGGGCTCCCTCCCCACCGCCGCGTCGGGGATTTCCGGCGGCAGCCTGAGATGAAAGGAGAGGCGCTGGATGCGGCGAGAGACGATCTCCCGCTGGCGGTCAGAGGAGTGATCGGTTTCCACCGCCGGATTGGCGGCGTCCGCTGCCTGAGTATCCATTATCTCAGATGGATATGTGCGTGATATTTGTGTGCTGGCGTCTATGTTTAATCAGGGGATAGAGATGAGTAACTTTTTGGAGGTTGGTTTAATTATAAGAAACGGAAGGATGACGTGGCGTGTGATGGGAGCATCGTGTGGGGCCAGTTGATTGGATAATATAATTATTTTTGGGCACGTCTTTCTATGTTAGGGATTGGAGATGAAGTCATGGGACTTACGCCACATTACTACCTATGGTCTTTTTTTTTTTCTTAAATCTCCCTCTCTCGCCCCAACTGGAGTGAACAGATGTCACATGGGAAGATGCTTCTGAATCGAGGACCCAAGGTTGAGGGGCATGGACAGGAGAGGCAGCAGCTACAAACCTGAAACATACCCCTTTGTAGCTGAAGTCGTACCACGAGCCCAAGCAACACAACTTGCAAGATACTCAACCAACTTTTCTAAATGCTGAGAAAAACAATTCTCGGCACTATGATCAGTCTTCCTGTAATGCTTACAAAGTTCTGGAGAGCTACATCTAGATGCACTAAGTCGTTGAGAAGATATCCTTTGAGGAGCTGCCAGAACACTTTGGAATACTGACAGCGGAGCAACTGACAAAGAATGGAGACGAGTCTCTTCAGCAATCAAATCAGATAATGCTTGTGCCATGGTTAGAGTAGAGGAGTTATGAAGCAACTGTCATGTACCCGATATAGAGATTAGAGATTAGATTAATATTTTACTTAGCTATTTTATATTAGTTTATGTTATGATAGGTAATGAGCTTGGGCTTAGGTTTTAGCTTTTATATTAGTAGGTTAATATTGTTGGACTTTTGTAAGGAAATTCTATAAGTAGGATAATGTGGGGAAAAAAAGGGGAACAAGAAATATTTCTCTCTCAATTTTCTCTCTCCTCTAACTCTCTCTCCCTCACGTGTTTCTTCCTTCTCTCCCTTCTCAATTTCTGATATATTTCTTGTTCCTCTTTTTTTTTTTCCACATTATCCTACTTATAGAATTGTCTTACAAAAGTCCAACAATATAAACTTACTAATATAAAATCTAAAACCCAAGCCCAAGCCCAAGCCCATTTACCTATCATAACATAAACTAATATAAAATAGCTAAGTAAAATATTAATCTAATCTCTAATTTCTATATCGGGTACATGACAGCAACCGTGTACGAATGGACTCAAATTCTTCTCTGAATCCTATGACAAAGCGATAAATGAAGAACTTCTCAACAAATTTATTTGCTGAACACTCCTCCGTCGAGCACTGAGGTACCATGGAGATTAATGGTTCCATGAAACTATCAAAAGCCAAGTAGTACTCATTGATGGACATGGTGTTATGTTCAATCGCGTGAATCTATTGCATAAGGGTGTGCAAGAGAGCACCGCTATCCTGAAAAAAGCGTTGTTCCAAATATGACCACATTCCTTGGCTGTCTGAAAAGAAAAAAGGCTCATATTCATAGATTGCTTAAAGCATGTTTGTTTATAAAAAATTTTTGTTTGTTTAGAATTTTTGATTTGGTTTGGTTAATTTTGAAAAAGTTGGTATGGTTAGTTGTTAGTGGGTATATTAAAATAATATTTAAAATAGAATAATTAAAATTGATTTGATGTAAAAGTAGGAGAGAGAGATTTGAAGTGATGGTTAATTAAAATAATGTGAGTGGATGAATAGTGAATTAAGGTTGATGTGGTGTGTATGAATGATTGATTGATATTATTTGATTATATTGATAATTTTAATGATAGTGAGATTGAGTTAAAGTTGAGTTAAAAAAAAATTGTTGAGTTAAAATGTTGGAAATTTTTTGAAAAATTCCATAAACAAACATGCTCTTAACATTGCTGACAATGGCAGCCATCACTTTCCCATCATTAATCTGTCATATTCTGATGTCAGCAGCTAGTATCAGACTTCCTTTAGGGTCCAACATCAGTCAACTGGAAAGCCAAACCATAAACCCTCAACACAGTTTCAACTGAACAAGCCCACTCACGATAATTTCGACCATCAAGAGTAATATTAATAGCAATTGCATGGAGTTGCGACATGATTTGACAAACAGGTAGTGACGAGCCGCGATGAAATATGAATAAAGGTATTGCGACAGGCAGCGTAGGGGAACACAACATACGAGAGACGACAAAAACAAAAGTTAACGACAATCGGAACATATTAGAACACACGAACTCTAACCCCGACAATTAATGGATCTGAAAAAGGGCAAAACGAACTCAAAAACCTCTCAAAACACAAAACTAAAAATACTAGCAGTAAGAGGATAGAATTCCGAGCTCATGGATGTTCGCCAGAAAAAATTTGGCAAGGCACGCACACTCACGCGCTGGCGCTTAGGATTGCCGGCAAAAATTTCCGGCGGCGCGTGTGGCTCACACGTGCAGCTTCTGAAGGCGAAACTTAGCCAGAAAGTCTGTCTTGAGGCGGCGATTTGATTGATGTAGGCGGTGAGATCGAAAATATGTATTTATATATATTTATATATTTATGTGTAAGGATGTGATACCATGTTACAAACCTTAGGGTTTTGGAGCTTTTGACGGCGAAACTTGGCTGGAAAGTCTGTCTTGAGTCCGCAATTTGACTGATGTGGGAGGTGAGATCGAAAAAAATATATATTTATGTGTAAGACTATGATACCATGTTACAAACCTTAAGGTTTTGGACGAATGATTGTTCACAAGTGAGGATGTCCTTAAGTATATATGGGCTCGGCCTATAATAGTTAACATATTTATGTACGCAGCCAACTTCGCTTTCTAGTTTCCGTTCTTATATATAGTTAGTCACTTATTCATTATAAAAAAGCACAATTAGCATTGACAATAAAGAATTATTATACTTATTCTCTAAAATATACTCATCTATATAAAGATTTCCAGACCCTACTAACTAAAAAAGTAGCAACTTTTGGTGGGTTTTGAGGAAATTGATGCAAAATTTTATCCATGAAAAAAAAAAATCATTGTCATGTCTTGAATCTGATCAAGTGTGTTAGAATATTGAGTGTATTTTAAATATTGGTCCCTGATATTGATTTCTCAACCTTCCCAGCTGCCAATTGATCTCATAGGAAATGCATGCGTGAAGAAATTGTATTTGGTGAACAAATTGTCAAATTCTTCAACTACAAGTACCAAAAATCCCAACCCCAAACCAATAATCATCAACATCTTGTAACCAATTTCATCTATAAATACTCATCAACTCATTTGATGAAAAACACACAAAAGAGAAGAAAGAAACACGACAGAGAATAGAAGTGAAGGGAAAAGAAGAAAGAAAAAAAAAATATTAGTGAGGAAAAATTATCATATAGATAATTTTATTAATATTTTTAAGTGCTCAATTCTCGACTCCTATCCAGTTCGCCGGAGCTCGTAAATCTGGTGTGCTACAAATTTAGAGACGTTTGCCGTTGTATCTTTGGGGAAGTTACAGTTGAACCGTTAGCTGCCACACGGGGCGTATTCTTCTTGCAGAAAGAGTTTTACTCGCCTCGGCTATAATATTTCCGTTTTAATTTAATTTAATTTAATTTTCATTTGTAATTTATTTTTTTCAGTTCAATTGTAATTTTCTATTTTTAGATTATTTGTAAGAACTGAAAAATACATATCAGTTCGTAGGATTCCCGTGTTATTTTATACCCGATATATAACAATCGCAAGAAGAATATCTCTACCTACTGGACTGATGGCTTCCACTGGAAATGGTTCCAACACTCAGCATCCGATCAATCATGTACCTGCTGTCCATGTCCCTACTGCCGAGAAGCCCGAAAAATTCAATGGGCTTGATATTAAAAGGTGGCAACAAAAGATGCATTTTTACCAGACCACTTTGGGTTTGGTGAAATACCTGAAGGACGACCCCCCGGTTATTGCTGAAAATGAGACCAATACTGAACTACGCACTGCGTACGAAGCTTGGGGGCAAGGTGATTACCTTTGCCGTAACTATGTCCTGAACGGACTTAGTAACGAGTTGTACAATGTGTACAGCTCGGTTGGTTCTGCCAAAGCTGCTTTGGAAAAGAAGTACAAGACCGAGGATGCCGGGGCGAAGAAATTCGTCGCCGGAAAATTTCTTGACTTCAAAATGGTTGAGGGAATGTCTCTGAGCGAGTCATTCCAAGTTGCGGCTGTGATTGAAAAACTGCCGACGGGTTGGAAAGACTTCAAGAACTACCTCAAACATAAGAGGAAGGAAATGAGTCTTGAAGACTTGATTGTTCGTCTTCGTATTGAGGAGGACAATCGTAATTCATCGGGGAAAATTTCGATGATGGAGGCTTGTGCTAACTTGATAGAGCAAGGCAACTCGAGCAAGAGGAAGTCCCTAGACAAAGGGAAGCAGCCTGCCAAGGTTTGGAAGTTTACCGGAACTTGTTATAATTGTGGAAAGCCGAACCATATGGCTAAAGATTGCAAGAGGCCAAAGAAGGCTGGGCCAAAGAAAGGTAAACCGAGTGCCCTTGTGGCTGAACACGGCCCTGTGCCGGGTGAACTGACCGACTTTGATATGTCGGCTGTGGTGTTTGAAGCCAATATGGTGGATAACCCAAGGGAGTGGTACATCGATACTGGTGCCACTCGTCATGTGTGTTTCGATAAGGAGGTGTTCTCTGAATACACTCTTGTTAAGAGTCGGAAACTTTACATGGCAAACTCCGCCACGGCTGATGTGGCTGGAGTGGGCACTGTGGTACTGAAGCTGACTTCTGGAAAGGAGTTGAAGCTTAAGGATGTTCTGCATGTCCCAGACATCCGCAAGAATTTGGTCTCCGGATCTCTTCTTGTTGAGCATGGATTTAGGCTGGTATTTGATGCTAAGAAATTTGTTCTTAGCAAGTTTGGAACTTTCCTTGGTCGTGGCTATCTCGACAAGGGTATGTTTAAAATGAATGTAATGGCCGTGAGCCGTGTAACCATTTTAAATGATAATGAAAAGCATATTTCTGTTTATACCGTTGAGTACTCTGATTTATGGCATATTAGATTGGGACATGTAAATCGAAATGCAATTAAACGGTTGATGAATTTAGAATTAATTCCTAATTCTAAAATTGAATCGCATAAGAAATGTGAGATTTGTATTGAAGCAAAAATGGCGAAGTTGCCTTTTCACTCGGTGGAAAGGTGTACTGAACCATTAGGATTAATCCATACTGATGTATGTGATATGAAAAGTGTGCAAACAAGAACGGGTAAAAAGTATTTTATTACTTTTATCGATGATTGCACAAGGTTTTGCTCTTTATATTTATTAAGAAGCAAAGACGAGGCTGTGGAAGCATTTAAAATCTATAAGACCGAAGTTGAAAATCAACTCGGCAAAAGGATTAAAATAATCCGAAGTGATAGGGTGGGGAGTATGTAGCTCCTTTTGAACAAATATGTTCTGAATATGGCATAATTCATCAAACGACTGCCCCTTATTCTCCACAGTCAAACGGTGTTGCTGAACGCAAAAACCGTACTTTAAAAGAAATGATGAATGCCATGTTGATAAATTCAGGATTACCCCAAAACATGTGGGGGAAAGCTGTTTTAACAGCAAATCATATTCTGAATAAAATACCACCTAAAGGGAAAGATGAGACTCCTTACGAAATGTGGAAAAATTGTAAACCGTCTTATAAATACCTGAAAGTGTTGGGGTGTTTGGCTAAGGTTTCAGTATCGGAACCCAAACAAATGAGAATCGGGCCAAAGACGGTCAACTGTGTATTTATTGGATATGCGTACAATAGTACAACATATAGATTTCTGGTTCATAAATCAGAAAATCCAGAAGTATCTGTTGGTACCACGATTGAGTCGAGGAATGCTATATTCTTTGAGAATATTTTTCCTCTGAAGGAAATAGCAGAATCTAGTTCTAATAAACGAACGTATGAAACTGCTAGTGGTTCTGTACCAGAGGGTACTGATGAAGAACCGAGACGTAGTAAAAGGTTAAAAACGGCAAAAACATTTGGACCTGATTTTATTACGTACATGTTGGACGATGAACCGAGCTCCCTTAAGGAAGCTCTGTCCAGCCCAGATGGACCACTCTGGGAAGAAGATGTAAATAGCGAAATCGAGTCCATTATGCAGAACCATACTTGGGTGTTGGTTGATCTCCCTGATGGTTGTAAACCTTTAGGATGCAAGTGGATCCTAAAGAAGAAATATAAAGCTGATGGATCGATTGATAAGTTTAAAGCACGTTTGGTGGTCAAAGGCTTTAAACAAAAAGAAGGGTATGATTTCTTTGATACCTATTCACCAGTTACGCGTTTAGCGTCGATAAGAGTGCTTCTCTCGATTGTTGCTTTGCACAATCTTGAGATTCACCAAATGGATGTCAAGACGGCATTTTTAAATGGTGAATTGGAAGAAGAAATATACATGGAACAACCTGAAGGGTTTGTTGCACCTGGACAAGAGAGAAAGGTGTGTAGATTGATCAAATCCTTGTACGGACTGAAACAAGCTCCGAAACAATGGCATTTGAAATTTGATGACGTGATGTTGTCAAATGGTTTCAAAATCAACGAATGTGACAAATGTGTTTATGTCAAGAGTACATCAAATGCATTTATGATTGTATGTCTTTATGTAGACAATATGTTGATCATGGAGAGTAGCCATGAAGTGATCATGGATACGAAAAGAATGTTGAAAAGAAATTTTGACATGAAAGATATGGGTTTGGCTGATGTTATTCTTGGAATAAGGATTATCAGAACCCAAGATGGAATTGTCTTGTCACAATCTCATTATGTAGAGAAAGTGCTCAAGAAATTTTATACCTATGACGGTGCACAGTCTAGGTGTAAGACACCCATTGATCTTAGTATAAATTTGGTAGCCAATAAAGGTCAACCAGTGGCTCAGTTAGAATATTCACGGATAATAGGGAGTCTGATGTACTTGACGAATTGTACACGACCAGACTTGGCCTACCCTGTGAATAAGTTGAGCAGATTTACAAGCAATCCCAGTCATGAACACTGGAATGCTTTGAGAAGGGTATTTAAGTACTTGAGGTACACCCTTGAATACGGGCTAAAATACTCGAGATATCCAGCCGTACTTGAAGGGTATTGTGATGCAAGCTGGATATCAGATTCGAGAGATTCTCACTCCACTAGCGGATATGTATTCTGTATTGGAGGAGGTGCAGTTTCGTGGAAATCCACAAAACAAACATGTATAGCTCGGTCAACGATGGAATCGGAGTTCATCGCTTAGATAAAGCTGGCGAAGAAGCCGAGTGGCTTAGAAATTTTTTATCTGATATTCCATGTTGGAATAAGACTTTGCCGTCTGTGATGATTCACTGTGATAGCCAAGCTGCTATAGGTAGGGCGCAAAGCAACTTGTATAATGGTAAGTCTAGACATATTCGTCGTAGACATAATACCGTACGACAATTGATCTCAAATGGTGTTATTTCCATTGACTATGTGAAATCTAAGGATAATTTGGCTGATCCTTTGACGAAAGGATTAAATAGAGATCAATTGGTAGTTCTGCTAGAGGGAATGGGCTAAAAAATCCACAATGTAATGAATGATCATAGTGGTAACCCTACCATGCTGAGTGGAGATCCCACGAACTTGGTTCAAAGGGAAAACTAAGTTATAAAAATTCAGTTGAGCACTTAGAACATATGAATATCCAAAGCTATTCCCTAGAGCACTCCAAGTGCATGATGACCTGTTGATTGTGGTGAGGGTAAGTCATGTGGACTTTTAATGAATCCCTAACCTTGTAAAGGTGGAGTATTACAGGATACTCTTGATAGGGAGGTCACCTATATAAGTGTGAAGTGTGGGCCGCTTCAAATGTAAACACTTATGAATCCATTGTGTTGTTCATGGCCAAAACGGACACAACGATAGAACGGAATGGAGTGAAAACTCTATTGTGTAAATGTCATTGTCTCGGTGTATACTACGGAGGAATAGTTCAAGACATCATGTCCACTAGTCCACCAGTGCATCCGATGATGTTTACAAAGAAAGGTTCAAAGCCCAAAGCTACCTTTTCTGATGCAATAGAGTTTTGCGAGGATTGAGCACGATAGTATACATATATTTAATTTACACTCATGTGGGGGATTGTTAGAATATTGAGTGTATTTTAAATATTGGTCCCATTTGATATTGATTTCTCAACCTTCCCAGCTGCCAATTGATCTCATAGGAAATGCATGCGTGAAGAAATTATATTTGGTGAACAAATTGTCAAATTCTTCAACTACAAATACCAAAAATCCCAACCCCAAACCAATAATCATCAACATCCTGTAACCAATTTTCATCTATAAATACTCATCAACTCATTTGATGAAAAACACACAAAAGAGAAGAAAGAAACACGGCAGAGAATAGAAGTGAAGGGAAAAGAAGAAAGAAAAAAAAAATATTAGTGAGGAAAAATTATCATATAGATAATTTTATTAATATTTTTAAGTGCTCAATTCTCGACTCCTATCCAGTTCGCCGAAGCTCGTAAATCTGGTGTGCTACAGATTTAGAGACGTTTGCCGTTGTATCTTTGGGGAAGTTACGCCTGAACCGTTAGCTGCCACACGGAGCGTATTCTTTTGCGGAAAGAGTTTTACTCGTCTCGGCTATAATATTACCGTTTTAATTTAATTTAACTTATTTTTCATTTGTAATTTATTTTTTTCAGTTCAATTGTAATTTTCTATTTTTAGATTATTTGTAAGAACTGAAAAATACATATCAGTTCGTAGGATTCCCGTGTAATTTTATACTCGATTTATAACAAAGTGTTCGCTCGGTACAAGAGTATCATAATAAAAAGAAACTATTTATTATTCAATCATATAGAAAAATTATGTGAAAGTGTCTCAAGTTGCTTTTTGCTTATTGTATTTTGCCAACTAAGTATGTCTTTCCTAAAATTATATGTCAACTTATATTATTACGGGTGCACGTAGCTGCTATTTGTATTTTGGCATATTACTGTTGCTTTCTTGACTTAAATTTTCATATAGGTGATGTAAAATTTCATTGTAAGTTAAATAGTGCATATATATGTCTGTTCAGTGTACTGAAAATAGCTGATCTTTACTGGTTGATCTTAGTGCGAGTAAACATGTATTACAAAGACATTGTAGATACTTTCTCTTCCAAGTTCCAAAAAATATGTGCAATGAACTTTAGGATTGTTTTATTTTCTGCATGCTTGTTGCGTCATGAAACTGTTGATTTCTTATAATTGCCTCAACAGGCGGCAATATATTCTGATCGCCTAGTTTATGCATTAGAAAGACATCGGAGATGACTTCTATTCCAAAAATATGTGTCATGAACTTTCTGATTGTTCTATTTTTCTAGGGTTTCACATTAATCCAATGCGTAGCATCTCAAAATTGACCTATTTATTACCTCTCGTACCAAAAGAGTAATCCAAAGTTATGTAGTGATTCTGAATCCTGTATAATTTTTATTTTCCTTTTTCCTACCCATTCTAATTGGATGAAAATCAGGCTCCTGGAGGAACATGGCGCGATAGACTTGCAGCATGGAAAGGAAGAAGATAACCGCACAATTCGACTCATTGAATGCCAAGTATGTGTGGAATTTGATCTGGAGTCGAAGTAGATCTTCTTCAGAAGCGGCAGATCCATTATTTTCTGAAAGTTGTATTGGCATTGTTGCCTGGATTACTAATTTTATGGTTCATCAGGAAAAATCACCCCCATTGTTTTTCCATCAACTTTACATTGTCATGTTAATATATTATCCTTATCTGTTTATATGTCAAACTCATGATGTTATTCTATTTACATCCGCATTAGTAACTCATTCTAATCTTCTTTTAATTCGATTCCCTCATTGAGGTTTAATTAACTAATTATTTTCATTACTACAAAATTAATCAACAAAAAAATTAAACACCACATGCATCAAGAAGGCCATGTTTATGATAATTGTCTTCTTTGAATTTTTTTCAGAAGGTCATGTTTATGATAATTGTGTCAAAGATTACAATATAAATGTCAATTAGCCAACAAATTCATGTAGCTGTTCTAGGATATAGTCGCATACTAGAGTTTGCTAGTAGGAACCCCATCAGGTGCTGAGCGAGATCGTTTTTCAACTGCTCGAGAAAACTGTCTCACTGCCTCTTTTGGCAGATTACGAGGTTTGGCCAGCCACATTCCTCCATCAATTGCTAACACACTTCCATTTATATATTTACCTTCACATTTATGGATCCCAACAGTGTGAAAAAAAATAAAAATAAAAAAATAAAAAAATTGCCAAATAAATTAATCAAGTGTACTGAAATTGACAAGAAAAACTATTATTAGGACGAGCCATAAAACACAAAAACGCATGAAAGATACATAAATAGATCAAATACCAAAAAACATGAATGCAATATGCAATCCCAGCAAAGAACGCATAAATATTTCATAATGCTCTTGTTACCATCGAACTAAAGAAAATAAATATGAACTATGTGGTATGCTTTAGTTAGTTAGGGAGAATGAAGTTAAAACATAAAGAGGAGATGACTGACCAGTATTGGATGCAAGGTAGATAGCAGCCATGGCAACATCCCATTTCTCACCAACTTTGTACATATATGAAGGGTCTCTCGATCCATATCCATTAGAGATAATCTCTTTTGGCACAAGCTTGCTCAATCCAGCAGTATCGCCTATGGGACCAGGTGCTATTCCGTTCACCCTTATATCATAATCTGTGCCCCATTCTAGGGCCAAATTTCTCGTTAGGGCATCAATGGCTGCCTGTCCCAAAAAAAAAAAAAAAAATCACATTTTATTGATCACAAGCAAAATTCCAAAGGAAATCGAATTGTATTCATTGCAAGCAATTAAATGACAAACCTTTGCTGCAGATACATGGAGTTGATACCAGGATGCTGTGTAATGCAAAGTGGCACTGATATTCAGTATAAGTCCTCCAGCTGTCGAGTTTCTTCCCGGTGCACCTTTCTTAAGATACTTGAGAGCTTCATGGCACATGGTAAATGTGCCAACAGCATCGATATCCATAACTGAACAAACAGATTACAATGTCGCACAAATAAAATCATGTCTAGCTAAAAGTGTATAAATATAGAATAGTTATTGTCTCCCTTTAAAGAGTGTGTTTGCATCTCTGTCCACTTGAGCATTAAGAGGACCATAAGTCTTAACTTTTTTCTTATGGTTGTGCATAATAAGAAAGATCACCATTGACATTTAAGCGGTCGAGAGAATCCTGTTGTATCATTCCAAATTTCACATAACCCCTTTAGGTGGTATGAAAAAGTTACATTTTCTTAACGAATCTCCTGCTTTTTATGCGAAAGCAGATGACATGAAGAAGAATTTGTAATTCTCGTAGCTGGTGTCTTTCGAAATTAGAACAAACCTCTTTTTTTTTTTTTTTTNTTTTTTTTTTTTTTTTGTATTTACTTATTATGAAAATTAATGCTCACTACTTCATCAGGACATACCAGTTTCTAATGTGAAAAATTAAAATTATATAATCATTCTTGGAAAACCAAGCTGGATTATTTGATGAAATCCTATCACAAACTGGCCATGAAATCTCAGAATACATAATATTAAACTCAAATTTCAAGAACTTACAATTAAAATCTAATTATAGCATAGATAAAACTGAAAAGAAAAAAGACAACAAGTCTTTCATTTTAAGTGACACCTGTTTTAAATCCATTGGGCGACAGATCCTCAGCTGATACAAGAAAATTGCCAGCAGCACCATTCACAAGAATGTCGAGCTTCCCGAAATGCTTCACTGTTGCCTCCACAACTCTTTGGGCATCTTCCTGCTTGCGAACATCTCCTTCAAACCCAACTGCCTAAAGAGATGAGCATATGAAGCAAAAAAAAGGTATAAGAAGACGCGATAAAATAAATAACTGTAGAAAGTCGAGTGGTAAGGTCGAATTGTGTAAAACATTCACTGACGACATTTAAATTTAACATTCCATTACAGAACACATGATATAATTCCATTGATAGGTTAAACAAATAGCATCCATGTATACTTTTTAAGTTTACGAACTAAGGGAAAATAGTGTGCTGCCTGCCTAACCATCTCCAGTTTTGCACTTTGCCTACAAAATTAACAAAAAAAAAATCTTACTTTCATACATCAACTTTAGGTTGGTTCAAGAGTGAATGCCATGTACCATAGCTCTAAGGTGCGAAAAGGCAATAATTCAGAGGGCAAACTACATTCAACTGATAAATTGTTGGGAAAATAAAAGCTCTGACCAATTTTAGCAGCATCAACATCAAGGTAACCTTATTGAGAGAAATTGAGAATAAAAGCAACAAATAGAAAACCAAACAATCAATGTGCAGCCAGAAATACTGTTCGCTATAAGGATCTAATTAAGCTGAACCAGAAACAAACAGTACAATTAAGCTACTTAACAAAGGAGTTAATTTAATTATGGAAGAGTTAAAGGGAAAGAAGAGTGATACTGGGATGCCGAGGGATTTGAGGGCCGAAACGGCGTCGTCTAGGACGGGCTTGCGGCGGCCCATTATGGCGACGGAGGCTCCATGCTTTCCGAACTGAGTGGAAATCTCGAAGCCGATGCCTGATCCGCCTCCGGTGATGAGGGCTACTTGGCCTTTGAGTACATCAGCCTTGAATGGGGACTCCATTTTCGTCTTCTTCGATTATATCGTCTTGATTCAGTGAGAATATATATAACAATTAACAACCAAATAGAGTAAGGTTTGTGAAATGCAGGGCAACTGAAGTTATTGAGCTATAACTTATAGACCTCTGCCGAGTACCGAATCAACAAATAATTCTATGGGTATATGAAGGCCACGGCTACCTACCATTTTCTAGATGTTTTATATATTCTTGATCTATATCATCTATTAAATTAAACATATTTATGATATTTTCTTTACTATATAATTCATAACAACTAAAAATTCTTGTAGTACAATTTTTAATTGTTTACAACATCTTGAGTCGACTTTAGTTATTTCATGGAGTTCTAATTTCATTATACATAGTTCATCTCTATCTTCTTTCACATATTTTTCTAAAACTCCTAGAGTTTTTTTTTCTCTTGTTTCAGTGATTTTTTTCGGCAAAATTTCATTTTGGTCCTATAACTTGGCCACAGTTCAAAAAACCACCCCTATATTGACCACTTTCAATTTAGGTCCTATAACTTGTCAATTTAATCATTTATGGTCCTATTTTATCCGGCAGCAGGATTAAAATTTGACGTGACATTTTTTTATCCGATGTGGCGCCTCATGTTAAGATAATAAAAAATTGGAGCAGTCACGTGGAAAATAAAATTGCCACATCAGGTATAACTCTCCTTAAAATCGATTTGCCCCAAAATCGACCCCTGTAACCCTGATTGAGAGAAGCTCGACCGAGAGAGAGAGAGAGAGAGAGAGCGAACAACGATGTCTTCTGCTTCTTCCTTCTCGACGCCTTCCAATTTTTTTTGTGATTGTAACAAGAGAGCTGTAATACGCAGATCACGGACTTCAACAAATCCTGGTAACAAATTTCACGGTTGCAAGTATTGAAAGGATGGAGGTTGTTCGTTCTTTAGATGGGTAGATGAAGATGTTCCCGAGAGCTCGAACAATCATATTATGGCCAATGAAATGATTGAGGTCAGGAAGAAGATGTTATTGCTTGAATCCGAGAACAAAAAAATCAAGGAGATTGTTGAACTCCAACTTCAGCATGTGGAGGACATCTATGAAGAATTTTCCAAAATTCGTCAAAAAATCTGGAAGCTCGTTGTGTTTGTTGCTGCAACATGGTTTCTCTTCATTATTTTGATTGTTGTCATGTGGTGAAAGTTGTATGTTTTTTATTGTTGTTATGTGCTGCAACAAGGTTGTATGTTTTTTCTTCATTTTGTGTTGTATGTTTTCCAAGGTTGTTTGTGTTTGTGTGTGAACACTTTGTGTTGTCTGATGAATGAATGAACACTATGTGTGTCAAACTTTTGTACCTATGTTGTAATGGAGATGTTGGTCTTGTTAATCTTGATAGTTTTGTTTATCTTATTTTTGTTTACCTTAAACAGAACAATTTAAGTTCATCTGCAGAACAAGAACATTATAAACAATTAGAGGTGTACTTGTCCATAAGCAGAACCTATAAAATCAAACAATAACCTGAAGTCATAACCAGAACTTGGAACAAAAGTGACCTGAACTTTGAGTTCATCTTCACAACCATAAAATCAAACCATAAGCAGAACCAGACAGAACAAAAAAATTTCACATACATTTCCATAACAAACACAATTCCAAACCAAAAAAACTTGTCCACAACCTGAACCAACTAAACCATCCACACAAAAACCAGCCATTCAGTGACAATAACAAAAACACCGTAATCCAGTTAATATCCAAAAACCAACCATCAATCAACAACACCCAAATTCAGTTTCAAAACACAACCAACTTATTTGGTTACATTATTTCCCTTCTTTTTAGGATCAGCAGATGGAACAAGACTACTAATAGAGGTGTACTTTTGGCCACATTCTTTGAATATCTCCTTCAATCTTGAATCTCTCTCAGTTAGGCGGCTCTCTTGGCTTGGTATGAAATGACCACTAACAAATGGTACTGGTCCTCTGATGACCACTTCTTTAGTGGGATGTCCCATCTGCATTTGTTGGTAAGGAGTTGGGGCAGCTTTGAACCATTGTGTTGCAGGGGCAGGGGCAGGTGGAGCAAGGGCAGGTAGAGCATGAGCAGGTTGAGGAGCAGGTGGAGCAATAGGTACAGATTGTGTTGCAGGGGCAGATTTATACCACTTTGTTGTAGCAGGAAAAACAGGGAAAGGGGCAGGTGAAGCAACAGGTACAGATTGGTTTCTAACCTAACAAGCAAGTTTTGGTTGTGTTAGTTTGTAAAGATGACTATTAATAGTTGAAAGTCAAAGAACCTGAAAGATGACTACTTACATTACTTGTGCTTTGTTGAGTTGACACGCCAACTGCTGGTACAGGATCAACCACCCTCTTTCTAGTATGAAAACATGAACAAGTAAGGTCAGTTTGTGTTATTTTGGAAAGATGACTATTAATAGTTGAAACTAAAAGAACATGAAAGATGACTACTTACTTTGCTTTTGCTTTCTTGTGTTGACACTCCAACTGCTAGGACAGGATCACTCCCCCTCTTTCTAGTATGAAAAAATGAACAACTTATATGAATCAACTTTGTATAAATGAAAACGTGAATCAGCTTATACATGAAGACATTAAACAACAATTTATTATACTATTACCTTTAACTTTTCTGGTCTTTGTTGACCTTGAGATTTCAAGAGAAGACATCCTTTCTTATTGTGACCCTCTCTCTGACAGAAGTTGCACTTAACTGTCATTTGTTGCCTCTTCATTGTATTTTCCTTGGTCACAACCCTAGGCTTACCCCATGGTCTCTTTCTCCCACTAGAAAGAACCTCATCAGGTTCCATTCTCCTAGCCTTTCTTGGCCTTCCTGCTGATCTTCCAACATTTGGTGGCTCAGGTGGAGGATAAGCAGTTGCTGCCCATTCTTTTCTTCCATTAATAGGCATGATTGCAGGCTCATACACCCTCTTGTATGTCTCTGTCTTGTAGCAAGGGCTTACAAAATCTTCAATGCTCCAGCCTTGCAAATTAATTGCACTCAATGCATGAAACAAGGGATTCCAAACAACTCCCATTTTCTGCACCCACAGCTCTGTGCCCTTAGATCCACCTTAAACTGATCACCATTCACACATTCAACTTGAAAATTATACTCATCAGATTTGAGGGGGATGCATTCAACCAAATTATCAATATGAGTATCTATGATTTCCTGTATCTTGGGACACAATGAAAAGTTCCATTTTTTTGCACATCTATCCCTATTTTGCTGCAATCTCCTCATCAAGTACCCCATTATCCACTTAAGCATTGACAGAATTGGTTGTTCCCTGGCCTCAAGGATATTGCTGTTGAATGTCTCACAAGCATTGTTAAGAAGTTTGTCACACTTAGGAAGTAAATTAAAGTGTGACCTACTCCACTCTTGTGGTGGTTTTTAGACAACCAACTCCAAGCATCTTCACACAATTGTCTAACTGCACCCATTTTCCTGTGGAACTCATTCACTGTAGTGACTGTTGCACATCTCCAAACAACATTCTTAAATGCTATCCCCCTAAAGCCAACATCTCTGAAATTTCTCATCAAATGTCTAACACAGAACCTGTGATCACAATTTGGAAAAATAGCTTATGCAGCCTGTATCAATCCTTTTTGCTTATCTGAAATGATGGTCCATTCATGCTGATTGACAATCTCCAAATCATTTTTCAAAAGAATAAAAAACCACTCCCAATTGTCAAAATTTTCAACACTAACAACAGCATAAGCCAATGGGAAAAGTGCATTATTGGGGTCAACCCCAACAGCAGTAAGCAAAATCCCCTTATTGGGACCTTTCAGATGGCAACCATCCACACCAAACACTTTCCTACAACCTGCCTTATATCCCAACTTCAATGCATTCAAGCAAATATATAATCTATTAAACACACTCTTCCCAGTTTCAGAAATTGTATCCAAAACAACTGTACTACCAGGATTTGTTCTTCTGATCTCCTCACAATAATCCCACAACAATGCATACTGCTCTTTAGGTTCACCTTTTTTATCAGCAATGACATGCACTTTGGTTCTGTATGCTTGTTGTTTAGAAATGTGAACCCTAAGCTCTCTTGCTGCTTGATTTCTAAATCCCTTAACAGCCCTCTGAGGATCATCTTGAAAAACAGCAGCATATTTCCCAGCCAACCAAGTGGATTTCAAATTTTTTACCTTTCCAATCACTGCACAAGTGTGCCTAGGGGTATGCTTGCTAACCTGAAAGGTCTGCTCATTTTTCACCCTAACTGCACTAATCTTCCATGAACAGTTACTATCACCACACTTAGCTCTAAGGCATTGTTTCACATTTTTGCTAATTACCACAGTTCTTTTTGCCTTAATGGCACTTGAATGTATAGCTTTCTTAAGCTCAGATTTTGTGGCAAACATCATACCTATCTTGAAGTTTGGTTCATACAAGTCATTAGGTTTAAACACAGGATACTTATAACTCACTTTGTCCTCATCAGAGCTATCTTCACTATTTAACTCCTCTTGGTATACCACATCTTCATCCCCTTCACTTTCATTTTGATTTTCAGTTTCATTCACATTTTCAGGTTCATTTTCACTCTGACCAACATCATTATCAACATTCTCATCAAAAAATTGATCATCTACTTTTTCATCCCCCATATCATACTCCCAATCATAAAGTTCATCACTGGATTCATCACTTTCAAGACACTCTCCCTTACTACCCTGACCCTCATCTTCATCACAGAAGTCTCCTTTACTACCCTCACCCAAGCTCTCAATACCATCTCCCTCATCCCCCTCACCAAAGCTCACAGCAACACCATCTCCCTTAACCCCCTCACCCAAGCTCACAGCACCACCATCTCCCTTAACTCCCTCACCCAAGCTCACAGCACCACCATCTCCCTTAACTCCCTCACCCAAGCTCACAGCACCACCATCTCCCTTACTTCCCTCACTTAGGTCATCCTCAACCTCACATTTATCACCCACTTTCTGTTCCTTTTGCATTTCTCTCATCTCATCAACATACAAGTTTACTTCTCTAAACTTTCTATTATCTTCCCAAATTTTTCCTAAATCACGCTGAGAGCTTACTAACACAAACATATGTCTCTTATTTTGATACAGTCTGAAAGGTTTTTTTACACCTTTTCCTTCAGCAAGCTTTCTGAAATCATCAAGACATTATATGGTCAACAAAATCAAAAATAATTGAAGAACCTCCTAGATATGCTGCATAGTTGTGACCTTGGTCAAATTCACCTCCATAATGTAGAGCAAATGTGAAAAATTCACTTTCGATTCCTACAAACCAAAAAGTAATTTTTGTTGATTAGCAACATAAATGTAAATCTTAATTTCAGAAAGTACAATAAACAAAGTCTAAAAAACCCTAATTTCAGAAATTATAAACCTAATTTCAAAAATTATAAACCCTAATTTTTAAAAACCCAAATTCAACAATTATACTAACCATATCTAGGAGGGGGAAGGTAATCAAGCTCTTTTCGCCACAATTTCATCTCGCAGTTTGGGACTTTAACTCCTAGAGCAACTTTCTCGATCAAACTGAGATTGTCTACATCAAACTGAGATGTTTTCTCCATCGCCGATTTCGATTGCTGCTTCACTGGTTGAGACTGAGAGGTCTTCATCGCCGATTTCGCCGATTTCGATTGCTGTTTTAGTGGTTGAGACTGAGAGGTCTCCGTCGCCGATTTAGATTTTTTCCTCACCATTTCAAGCAGTTTCGATTTTTGTGGAATTTCGAGAGTTGAGATTTGAAGATTTTCTTGAGTGGAAATTGAGAAATTGCAATCGATTCTGAGAAATTGAGAGTAGAGAGGAGAAGACAGTTTTAGGGTTTTGAGAAATGGGATCGATTTGTCGATTGAGTTGCACATTTGGGAGGGTATATCTGATTCATTTCGCGCCTTCTCGTATCCTGCCACGTAAAACCACAATCATGCCACATTGGATAAAAAAAATGCCACGTCAAATTTTAATCCCGCTGCCGGATAAAATAGGACCATAAATGATTAAATTGACAAGTTATAGGACCTAAATTGAAAGTGGTCAATATAGGGGTGGTTTTTTGGACTGTGACCAAGTTATAGGACCAAAAATGAAATTTTGCCGATTTTCTTCTGAATATATTTATTCGTTTCATATTTAAGTTTACTTCAACTATTTCTATTAATCATGATCGATCCTGAAAATTTTATAAAAATTTTCTCTTACTTGACAGACAAAAATTTTCTATATAACTTACGCTGCATAACTTCGTGTTATTTAGAAAATCTAACTACCTTATTTTTTGTGTTTCTTTTAACTCTTGTCCTGTAATTCGTAAAAATTCTCTTAATAAGTCTTTTGTTAATTCTCTTAAAGCTGTCATTTAATACTATGCTCCTATTTCTGAACCACTGGCTTCAAGATTTAATAGGATTCGAGTATTTTCTAGATAGTCAAATAATACTCCTGATGTTTTATATCTTATATAATTGACAAAATCTGTTAATGTCATTCAATTTATCATTGAATCATTGTTTGAACAAGTGATTTAAAAACCGTACTGGCCAGTAATACCAGATACCGGCCACTGGTACGGTATAATTACACACAAAATACCGGATTTACGGTTATACTGGTTTGTACCGGGATCATACCATAAATACTGAAAAATACCGGCCAATAAAAAAAATATAAGAAAATAAAATTTATTAATTTAAAAACATAAAATTTAAATTGGTAGGTAAAATGTTTTATTTTTATCTCATTGAGAAGTTGAAATTAATTATTATGGTCATTTATTTTTTACTTTTTTGCATTTGGTATTATATATTTTTATGTATATTTATATATATTATTATATTTGCTAGTCTGGTAATACCGCGTACTGGTGGCTAGACCGGTATGACCACTAGTACGGTATTTAAAACAATGGTTTGAACTAAGAATTTTAATTGGTTAGTCCAAGTGACTATTAAATCTTCTGCATTGATTGCACAGTCTATATTTAATATTCTATTATATAGATTTCTTTCTTTTACTAAATATGTATGTGGTATATTTTTCTTTATTTTTTCTTGATGATAACTATAATCTCTTATATATGTAAAATCTTTATAACTTCTTTCTGCATAATTATTTGTGAACTAAGTGCTTCACTGTTATTTATTTTAGATCGTTTTGGTGATTATGGTGATGTTGTATCAGGTTTCTGATCAGTCATATTAAATGTGGGTTCATCTTTGATGGGTCTACTTCCAGATCTGGAGAAAATCGGTTGTTGTGAGCTCCGATCTGTTTGAACCGCCTTCAAATCGTTGCTAGACCGCCGCAAACACTTGCAAGAACCCAACGCCGGGAGAGGTCCCGGCGTCGAGCCTCCGACGCTCAAGTCAGTAAACAGAGGAGAGGAAGATGAAGCTCTGTAATGTAGACATGTAATGCATGTAGAAATGCATAGAATGTGGGGGGGAGAGCTTTTCTCAGAGAGCAGCAGCAGCAGAGAGACGGAAAGTGTGTAGAATGAGTAGAGGTTAGGGTTTAGGGTTACCTCAGTCCCTTTATATAGAGGGAACTACATGCTTGAAGTACCGAAAATGCCCCGGTCGGTTTACCTGAAGTGTCATAAATACCCTGGAACGGTTCGCATTCCATCTACCTCCTAGTCAGCTCAAAATTCTTTATTATCCAATTACTGCCTCTAGATCATGCTCTTGTAGTCACATAGATGTCTAGTAGCGGAGATCTCTAGTCACGGAGACGTCTAGTAGAGAAGACGTCTAGTAGCGGAGACCTCTAGTCATGGAGACGTCTAGTAGAGAAGACGTCTAGTAGAGAAGACGTCTAGTAGCGGAGAGATCTAGTAGCGGAGACCTCTAGTCACGGAGACGTCTAGTAGAGAAGACGTTTAGTAGCGGAGAGGTCTAGTAGAGAAGACGTCTAGTAGCGGAGACCTCTAGTCACGGAGACGTCTAGTAGAGAAGACGTCTAGTAGCGGGGAGGTCTAGTAGCGGAGACCTCTAGTCACAGAGATGTTTAGTAGAGAATATATCTAGTAGCGAAGACCCCTAATCACGGAGACGTCTAGTAAGTCGAGATGACCTCTAGCAGGTCTAGCAGGTTGAGATGACCTCTCGCAAGTCTAGCAGGTAGAGACGAGTCTAGCAAGTCGAGATGACCTCTAGCAGGTCTAGCAGGTCGAGATGACCTCTACTTATCTTCTTAGAGAAGCTCGAGCTTCTCATGCTCAGTCACATAGAGCATGTCTACTTCCCATACTTAGTCGTGTGGAGCTTCTCATACTCAGTCACACAGAGCATGTCTACTTTCCATACTTAGTCGTGTGGAGCTTCTCATGCTCAGTCATAGAGAGCATGTCTGCTTCCCATACTTATTCGTGTGGAGCTTCTCATACTCAGTCACAGAGAGCATGTCTACTTCCCATACTTAGTCATGTGGAGCTTCTCATACTCAGTCACCAAGAGCATGTCTACTTCCTATACTTAGTCGTGTGGAGCTTCTCATACTCAGTCACCAAGAGCATGTCTACTTCCCATACTTAGTCGTGTGAAGCTTCTCATGCTCAGTCACAGAGAGCATGTCTACTTCTCATACTTAGTCGTGTGGAGCTTCTCATGCTCAGTCACAGAGAGCATGTCTACTTCTCATACTTAGTCGTGTGGAGCTTCTCATACTCAGTAACAGAGAGCATGTCTACTTCTCATACTTGATCACCGAGACCTTCAAGTCTCGTCTAGACCTCCTCAGGTTGCTCTTCCTCGTTTTCGCTCGGACCTCTTCATACTTGATTCCGGTTCACAAGTATGGCTATATCAATCTTCATCTTCACTATCTATTCCGTAGATTATTCCTTGTTTATCCCCATCATCTATTTTCGCCATTCAATATTACATTTTCTAATAATTGGGTTAAACTATCTATATTATCCATTAGAACTTGTTGGTGATTCTATTTGAATTGGTTTAAATAATTTTTTCTAATTCTTTTTGTACTAAATCTTGTAATTCTTTTATTGATTCTTTTATTCCTTCCAATTTTTCTCATTTTCTAATTGAGTTTTCTTTATTATTTCTATAAGTGTTCCTATTTGTTCTGATACTCTTGGTTGATCACTCATATTATTTTTATTTTTTAATTAGTTATAACAATTAATTATGTCCTAATGTGGACAGGCCCTTTTAGTAAAAAGACATACCAATTGAGGTTCCATCCAATGACCCAATTGACCTTCAAAATTAGTTTTTAAGTTTTTTGGGGTTGGTAAAAAAGGGCACTCAAGTAAATTCTTTTTTAATGTCAAATGTCAACATAAAAAACACGCTACTTGTCATCACCTAAGGCCTTTCATAACTTCATAAGCTCTTAAATGGTGACACTTGTCCATTTTTGTGCTCTTCAAAAGTTGACAAGTGTCCCTTTTTTTTTTAACATTTTTGTCACTGTACTTTGCATTGCACTTTGTATGCTTTCTATGCGAGTCGGGTTCGGGTTCGCATTTACATACCTACTTATGTGTCTCATGCCCATACTATCTTGAAAATCTTAGTCGACTATGGCATTGATTCTAGCCAACTTGTTAACCTTGAAAAATATTCCATTTACTTTTCTAGAAATAATTCTTCCAATACTATCACTGACGTTTGCACTGCCTTGAATGGAATTTCCAGAGTTAGCTCATCCAAATACTTAGGCCTTCCTTTAAGGATGGGGAAAAATAAGGAAGAAATTTTTCAGTTTATGAGTGATAGAGTAAAACAAAGAGTGAATAGCTGGAAAAATAACTTCTTGAGTGATGTTGGGAGGGAAATTTTGATAAATATTGTGTTAGATGGCCTTCCTACTTAAATGATGTCTTGATTTAGGATCCATGTTTCTATTTGTAAGAGCATATGTAGTGAGATAGATAGATTTGGGGGGTTGTTGGAGATTCACAGGACTAGTTGGGAAAATTTAGCCAACCCAGAAGAGAGAGGAGGATTAGGGTTCAAGAATCTGGAAACTGGTGGGGATTAGCTGGAGTAGTTTAGAGCATAAGAGAGCTTCTTCCAAAAACTAGTGGCAAGAAATTACCACTGTTGGAGAAAGGTACCTGCATTGAGGAGAGAATTAGTCTTTGAAACTACCTATGGTGGTTTTAGAAGACCAGAAGTGTATGGGTGTTCAAGAAAGAATGGTTCAGTGAGAATAAGATTGTACATTTGGCAAGGGAATAATGGCTTAAATTCACTTCAGTTGTGGAGGAGGGTCAGTCTAACATGAGAGGGAAAAGTAGACCTGAGAAAACTCTTATGGAGGACTCTGATGTGGGAGTAGGACAACATTTACTGGTTGTCAGTGCTCTATCTTCTGTATGGGTTGGCTGGGTATGGGAGGAACTTCTGGAGATTAAGGAGATGAAGGAAGGACTGAACACATGGATTACAACTAAGGAGTTGAGGTATGAAAGGAGAAGGAGACCTTGCTAGTTGTTCGATGGATTCTGGAGAAGGCCAAGCATCAAAACATGACTTCTGTCTGCTGCTATTTGGAAGATAGAGGCATGGTACTTAAGCTTAACCAAAAAACCTCATTTAATAGCAGTTATAACATTATTGTTGAGGATATCTTTGTGCTTTCTAGGTCTTTTTGGTAGTTGTAATTTTAAGTTTGATGTTGTTGCTTGCTAGCTTCTCTGGATGAAGTGGTCCTTGCAATTTGTGTTTTAAGGGTGGTCTTGTTGTAGAGGCATGGTACTTAAGCTTAACCAAAAAACCTTATTTGACAGCAGTTATAACATTATTACTGAGGATATTTTTGTGCTTTCTAGGTCTTTGGTAGTTGTAATTTTAAGTTTGATGTTGTTGATTGTACTTGTTGTAAGACAACCCAAGTGGTTGTAGAGGGGAAGTAGCTTGCTAGCTTCTCCGGATGAAGTGGTCCTTGCAATTTGTGTTTTAAGGGTTGTCTTGTTGTAGTCATTGACTATCTGATTGTCCTCATTCGTTAGTTAATGTTATAATTTTGTTTGTCGCTTGTAAAAAAAAATTTAGCATAATATTGCAATAATTTACTTCAAGAAGACATATACCATCGCGAAAATAGTTTCATCTCATCAAACTACACTGCAAAGCCATCAATCATGCTAAAACCACCTTACAAAAGAGTACCAAAATCAACATAATTGCTGGTCCACAAAATATTTCAGGATGATCAATACATATAATCCCATAAACAAATGTGTAGCATATTGGATCCCGCAATTTGATTGAAGCATAAAGTCACTACTACTACTAGACTTTCTAAAATTAGAGAAAAGTCAATGGAACATAAAAGAATGAAGAGAGATGTGCACCTGAATCTCTAGAAGCCAATATCAATACCATTGGTTTGAAGTATGTCCATAGAACGGAAGACGATGCTAGATGGGGGGCACTGGCCCCACATGCTTTTTTACCATTGATATGCACACTCACTGTAGGTTTGTGTGAAATCAATAGTAAAAAAACATGTAGGGACAGTACCTCCACATGTAGCATGAAATTTTCCCCATAGAACACAATAATAATCATAGAAACACCGAAAATGTATTGAAATTTGGTGCTTTAAGAAATTCCTTCACGAGAGCTTACATTGACATATAAAAATATAACAATAACAACAACAACAACATACCCAGTATATTCTCAACAGGTTGGGATCTGGGGGGTCAGTTGTACGTAGACCTTACCCTTGTAATTATACAAAGAGGCTGTTTCCGTAGCGACCCAAGGTGCGCCGTTTGATAAATTTTTTTTTTCTAGAAACTTCACTAATAGAAGAAGCACTAGAATTTAATTAAGTCATTTTGATCTAGTCCATTATTAACACTATGCCAAGAGAATTGTTAAAAATGACTCTTCCAGCTCCATTTGCAATAAAAATATAACAAGTCCAAGAAATAACAGAACACAACGATAACACCACATGAGATGATAAATAGCTATAAGTTCTGTAAATACCAGAAAATCACAATTTAGTGAGTGAGATGACACCACAACAATTTGGCCCATATAAAAACACCGACAAACTAAACAAACATAACATAATCAATAGATTGATAAATAAACATAAACAGTATAACAATAAGATTAAAAATGTTATTAAAAAAAACTAATTAATAATCATGTAGCCCCCAAATCATATAACTTTCTCAAACATTTAACTTTCTCAAACATTGGTCTCGGTCTCCTCATACTGCTTCAGGATCTCACCACAGATGTCCAACGGGCTTGACCTGTCAAACCCAATGGCATTCGCAAACCTGACATTGGTGCTCATGCCATTGTTGCGGGTGAGGATGACACGGGCCTGGTCACGGCCCGAGCTGGGCTTGCCAAATTCCGGATCCGCACTCTTAACAGCAATGACATTGCAAACATCATTGCCAAAGTCGCCATCAATGAGGACTTCATAGGTGCCGTCGCTTTTGGTCACAAACTCCTTTTGGTAGGTCACTTGAGTAGGGTCCGTCCTCTTTGTGCACAGAATTTTACCAACCGCAGCTGCAACCAAGTAAGGTTATTTAGACGATTAGGCAAATGAGAGAGGTGATAATCTTGAGGTGGATAATAACAAATGTTTTGAGATTCGACAATACTAATGATTAAAATGTCGTATTATACTCGCCGATAATATATCGATAAAATAATGTATGTTACCGGTTATTGGTACAGTTTAAGAACGCAAAAAATAAAGGATTTACAATAATGTCTGGTTGTACCGGTGCAAAATACAAGAAAATCCGGGGCAAAATAGCAGTCAATAAAAAAAAGTTTACAAAATAAAACATAAAAGACGTTAATAATTAACTTACAAAATTAGTGCTTGAAATTGGTTATTGCATTTTAATTTATTGAGAAGATGAGACTTAGTGAATGTAGTAGTAATTTAATTTTTTTTAACTTTTTTATATTTAATGTAAAAAAATATACATACGAGTATTTTTGCCAATCTGGTAGTTACGGCAAATCTGCGGGGTGTATTCGTTTGGGATTTCGAGTGACATTTTGAGACTTCAAAATTTTCAGATTTTGGAGGAATCATGTGAAATCTAAAGGTGGGAATCTTGAGTGGGGTTTTGTATAAAGTTTTTTCTTTAGACATCCCAACAAATTTAAAAGTCTTAACAAATTCTAATCTCAAATAAGTTAAATACTTCATAATTTTTCTAAAGTCTTAAAAAGTTTTTAGAGATCTCAAATGAATACACCTTCTACTTGTAATAACAGTTTTTGATAGGGTCATCTACAAAATACTAGTTTTATAACTATTTCATTTGATGACTGTTTCTTGGTGACAAAGTTGGTGGTGAAATGGTTTCAAGAGACCCAATCTACCTATAGACTTGATCATAGTTACTTGATTTAATTCAGCATTTATCAACTGCTGACTAAGAACTAATACAAAGAAATAGAAGTAAACCAACAAGCTAAGCACACACAAGAAAATATCACTGTTAGGTATTAAATAGTGCAACTAATTTCTATTTTAAATATATATAATTCAGATCCACAGCCGGCCAGCACCAAAACAGTTCCTAAAACTAGGTTTTCTGAACTAATAACTCAATAGGAATCCAGATCGACAACAAAAACTTCCAGATCTACAAAAGAAAATGAGCAATAGGGATGAAATCGATGCAGATCTAAAAGAAAAACAGCGCGTGTACAACCAAAAGTACAACTCAGTAAAGCATACGAGTATGTGTAAGTGTGCGAGGGGGAAAGGGTTACCAGCGAGTGGTCTGGAAGCTTTGGTCTCGTAGCCACAGAGGCAGGTGTCGCCGTATACGGATCCCTTCAGCATCAACTGATCGCCATTGAAACTGGCGCTAACAATGGAGGGTACCACGCATAGAGCCAACAGTACAACCAGGAATTTCTCCATTTCTTCTTCTTTGTTTACTAACAGAGTCCTCTGACAATATGTCTACTACAATGAGAAATGCGAGATTTATAGATAATAAAGGAGTGATAGGGTTTGATGAATGTGTGATTTATGAGAATGCGAGATTTATAAATAATAAAGGAGTGAGAGGGTTTGATGAATGAGTAGTGTGTTTTATGGTGTGTGTGGGCTGGCACACAGAAAGGTTCACATGGGAATTTCGAAAATCGGAGGAGCAAAATAAAAAAAAATAAAGTAAAAAGAAAAAAGCGCGTGTTGCGGGCCTTGCGGCATCAATCAGTGTATAATTGACAACTTACAATCTGCCCTACATTTTACGTTTGATTTCGGTGGGGTGGGGCCCTCACCTGCTCATTTACAGATTACGCGGAGAGAAAATACGGGTAGGATTTGCGTAACTTCCAGGGCAGGCCTTAATCATTTTCACATTCTGTTAATTGGTTTTTTTTTTTTTTTTATACCGAGGTTTCAGGCTTGCGTCTGACTAGTCTTTGAGGAAACAACTCCGGCCCCTCAGACACTAACTGTTAATTGGTTTTTTACTATGAGTTACTAGTACAGTTGCCCGTGCAAATGCACGGGAGCTACAAAAAAAAAATCATTAAACATTTGCAATTCATACAAATTCATAATGATTAAATATTATTGAACAATTTCTTATATACAATGTTCTTCGTCTTTGAGCTCTATTTATCATCACAAATTAATAATTTCAATCATTTCACATTTGTAACTATGAAACAGCGACATAAAGTTTTGAGCTATTTTTATCATCATAAATTAATATTTTCTATCATTTCTCATTTGTAACTCATGAAACAGCGACGTAAAGTTGGTCATGCGTAAATACAGAGTTCTTCAGGTATGACATTCATATAAATTAATCCTCAATAACTAAAATATATATTTTATTTTTAATATGCATAAGATATATAATTACCGATCAATAATAAGTCCTTACAAACGGAGCCTTTAGCCAAATCGGTAAAATTTTTGAAGTTATATATAAATTTCGAAAAATTTTTATTTGAAGTTTCACCATAAAATTTATCTTCAATTTTGCCATAGTAGTTTTATCAATTCTAGATAACGGTATTTCGATCTTGAAAGCACTCATTTCATAATATCGCATCACACGGACTTTGACACTTCATTCTGTTTTTTGTACCTTCTTTAGAAGTGTGTAAGCAATTGTTTGAATAAGATGTGAGAGAGATGTGAATGTGATGGTACCAACACACACACACACATATATATATATATATATATATATATATATATATCTTATTAAATAAAAAATGATTTGCACTATTCAAGCCACTAACAATGTAACTTACAAACGTGTGTTAACTTCTATCTGTCTTTAACTTTCAAACTGACTTTCATGCTTTTAGGGTGTATTTTTACACATTCATGGTTTATTGTGTATTTTTAACATCTAACAAAACTTAAAACGTGTGTTAACTTCTATCTGACTTTAATTTTTTCAAACTGACTTTCATAGTTTTAGGGGTGTATTTTTAACTCCTAACTTAAAACGTGTGTTAACTTCTAACACTTTCATGGTTTTAGGGTGTATTTTTAACATCTAACAAAACTAAAAAAACGTGTGTTAGCTTCTATCTGACTTTAATTTCCAAATTGACTTTCATGGTTTTAGGGGTGTATTTTTAACTTCCATATGTTAGACTGCTGTTAATACTTATATTTTTAAAAATAAAAATCTTATGATCGTATTTTATTTTGGACTTTGTTTAGTGTTGTTAAGTATGTTTGACTGATTTACGAATTAAAAAATAAAATATTTTATGAACATAAATTTATAAGTCTAAAATAATTAACTGCCTACCATTTAATATTTAAGTCATATTTTTATGTTATCGCGATATTACCAATAAATACAAAAGGTATTTACGAAATACTCTTTATTTATATTATGTAATCGAATATTTATTACATATATTGCCTATTGCATATATATATATATATATATATAAAATACTATTTGTTTAATTGCTTAATTTAATACTTTAACTTCACTTTCATGCTTTTTGGGGTGTATTTTTAACGTGTAACATAACTTACAAACCGTGTGATAACACGTGTAAAAGAATGTGAGAATTTTCCAAAAATAGTAAGAGTGTGGTAGGACCCACATAAAACTTTCTAAAAATGGCAAGTGTGTTGCCTAATTATATAGTAGATAGATTTGGATGAATATAATATTAAAACTATAAATATAATAATATTATTATATTTTAAACATAGCGTATTATATGTTATATTTATACATATAATATTAAAACTATAAATTAGATAATGTTATATTTTAAAATTTGATCATTGGTTAAAATAAATAATACATAATCATTTGATTGCATATGATCACTATTTGATTGTATAAAATGTAATAAATAATATAATTTTGGTAACTTTGAGGGATCATGACCAATTAATTAGCTGAAAATATTAAATTTATTATAACAATTGCTTATGCGATTTTAAGAAATTTTACGATGACATTAAATTCAATTAATATATTTAAAAAACAATCACTTAATCAGATAAAAAAATATAATATTGAATTTAGAATAAATAACTTGAACAAAATTTTTTTCCACTTTAATTTTTTATGTTTATGTATTTTTTATATATCATTTAGTGTCAAATATAATTATTAATTTTAATAATAACTATCATATGATATAATAAAAATATAATTATTACTCAATTAATATAAAATATAACGGTTTTTGTTTTAATTAACCTAAAGTGGAAGAAAATATTTTATTATTAATAGGTTAGGGTGAATTAATGTAATAATAATAATAATAAATTAATAATAATAATAATAATAATAATAATAATATATTGTAACAATTTTTGTGTTAGGAAAGTTGCCACGTAGATAAAATTTATGAGGTAAAATTTAATATTTAACTAGCAATTATATATATAGATGTAGATTACTAAAACACACACAACCAGGATTTTATAGGCACAAACTGAGAACTGTACACATTTTCTTGGTTATTTAAATTCATGACATGAGCATTCTACAATATATGTGATGTCATTATACACACAAAATTCAAGTGATATATTTAAGCTTAAAACTTTCATACAACTGAAAAGTAAAATTTGGATTGGCGAAACTCATGGAATAGTAAAAATATTAATGCCACCTTCATAACTAGTACGTACCCCGCGCGATGCACGAGAGAGATATTAAATGAATTATTTTCACAGTCTCTGTCCGTTTAAGTCTGAGTCTGAGAAGGGTTATTATCCATTTTCACCTATTTTAATCACCATTAAGTCCCGTTTAAGTCTGAAAAGGGTTATCATCCATTTTCCACCTCTTTTAATCACCGTTAAGTCTAAAAAAATAGAGTTGTAATCTATTTTTCACATCCTTTAATCAGCGTTGTTTTATTACTCAGAACATTAAACGTGAACATGTTAGGGCTAACTTGTAAAATAATTAATATATTATCCCACTAACACATTTATACTAATATAAATTTAATTTTATTACATATATTTATTTCTTGATATAAGAGAAACTAACAATTTTACTTATTCTTATTCACTATATAATAGTTAATTATTAAACTTTGTTGTCATATAATGTCATTATTATTTATAAAGTTATAGAAGTTGCACGTCTTATTGTTCTTTTTATTTTATGTAATGAAATATATTTAATGCACGTTGGTATTATTTATATAAATAATCAATTTAAAATATGTAAATAAATTTAAAATAAAATAGTGTATAAATAATGTACAAAATATACACATATATTTTTTTAGAATTTAATTTTGCATACTAATTAAACAATTTTGATTTAAGAAAAGCCATGAACTCAATCTCTTCGAATATCAATATTTTTCTAATTTGCAATGTAATGATTATTCTTATTATATATATAGATTAGAATTTTTGCGACATCAATCAAACTAAATATCACAACAACCAAGTAACAATTATGAAAAACCACGTGTCGCAAAATATGAGGATTCTATATTAAATTTGTATTTAATTGATAGTTGTGTGTTTTTCTATATGTGTATTTAATTGATAGTTGTTTTTCACAATTATATATGTGTATTTTTCTACAAAAAAAATTATGAAAAACCCATAACACAACAACTATCAATTAAATTTGGTAATAGAAAAATTACATACATATATATAAAAATATGAGGATTCTATAGTTCTATTAATTGATGTATACACCACGTGTATATTTTGTCAAGGTATATTGGAATGTTCAATTTCATAGCATGATAACAATCAGTCTTAAAAAATCGAAAATCTTATTGAAATGCCATATTTTTCTATTAAAAAGTTCCCATTAAAAATAATTATATCATAGCAAATTTATTGTGTAATTGAACAAATTTTCATAATGAAGCCCGATTTTCTGTACAAAAATAAAGCAACACCTTCCACATTTTAAGGAAATCAATTAATGTTGGTCCGTTTTTTCTAAGAAAATAATAAATAAATAAATTGTAATTAATGGAAAGTAATTAATGATGAGAGAATTTGACCATATCTGTTTTTAAAAATCGTAACAGAAAAACAAATATTAAATAAAATGTATAATACGGAAATAGTAATAGTAATAAATGTTGTTGACTTTTCTAGCTACTAAATTTGGTAAATAGGACTCCCTTTAATATAAGTATAGATTTTCTGTGTGTATGTGTGTTTCTTTTGTTAACTAGTACGTAATTGAAATCATTAAAATTTGGAAGAATAATATAACCTCACGTGCATTAGGATCGAAATTGAAATCATTAAAATACATAGGAACATTGTTGTATTATAAAAAGTTCGGTAACAATCATATATTATTAAAAACCTCCTTGTACACAACATTATGAGTTTGATTATTTGGTAACTCCTCATTATCACAAACTAATATTTTCAAAAAAGACAAATCCTAAAAATCAAACTAATATTGTTGGTGAACAAACTGATATTTTAGGATTGGTGAACAAACTAATATCTTAGGATTTCTAGGATTTGTCTCTTTTTGGTGAATAAACTAATATTTTAGGATTGGTTATATGAATAAGGCTACCTGTTTTTTGTGTTCTTTTCATTCCTTTTCATTCAAACAATCCGATGACTTGTTTAATGAAATCCGAATCTTAAGCCGAAATATTTAAAAAAAGAGTTTTTAAAAATTGAAAAGTCAAGGCAATCAGTTCAAATTAATTAAAGGTCAAAGAATATCCGCTCCTTGAAATAAAGACGTGTGCTATCATTAACCAAATATCTGGTTATTGATATAGAGTGGTTACCAAAAAATAGAACGTGATAAGGACGCTTCATGGAAATATCAATGGGATAAGGTCATAACAGATCGCTATACATTTTAACGATAAAAGCTCATATGGAATGATTTATGATAATTATGTCGTAATTAATGAATTAATTAGATGTGTGAAAATGACATAATTAATGAGAAGTGTGAAAAAGACATAATTAATGAGAAGTGTGAAAAGTACAAAAACTTACCAGTTTTGGAAAATATTTAATGCAAATCCGACATTGACCATAATTTGACCTACTATTTTGGATAAATATTAATTCTTATTATATAAATATTGATCAGTGTGTGCCATTACATATATTAAATAGGTTTAATTTATAGTGCCACTTAGGTAAATATAAATATGTTTTATTTTATTAGGTTTTATTAAATGATTAGCTAGCAATTATATATATATATATATATATATATATATATATATATATATATATAGATTTCGAATAAGCCCTCATTCGTCTTTATATCAATTTGTTTTCTGAATACCTGCGAAATACGTTGGGAGGTGTTCTCGGCATAAAACCACATACAATCTAGTCAGTGAAGAGTTATAAAAAGCTTATATAATTGTATTGTAAAGATTAGAATGTATAGAGTAATTAATCTCTTTTCTTTGATATCTCTTCCCTATTTAGATTGAATATTTGACTTTTTGAACATATTTTGCCCTACCTGACTGCCCAAAGCCCTGTCTGGGTGCTCGGGCTGCCGAGGGGTCTGTTTGAAAATTATTTGGCTACCCCTAAGTCTGTCCGACACCCATTTTTATTCATAGAATCATCTAGATCTTTCCCCTATGGTCGTACACATGTCTCATATCAGCAGATCCTTATATTATTTATCCATAGGTCTTCTTACTCCTTTTGCTTCTACAAGTCCTCCTCTAAACTAAGTCTCTGTAGCTCGCTTACGTCACATAAGTCCCGTAAGGCCATAACCTTTTGAACATAATTCTGCCCATTCTGTCCTAGTTGTTAAACTGTCCAACCTACTGAGATGTTGACACCACCCTACCTTAGTTACTATATATTCGAGCTACCAATTACCAAATGCCCGAGCTATTGTCATACTATGTTGTCCGAGCTACTTTCATACTATGTTATCCAAGCTATCACATGTAAACTATGTTGTCCAAGCTACTGACATATTATGTTGTCCGAGCTACTAACATGTTATGTTGTCCGAGCTGCTTAGGGCCCGCTCACTCGAGCAAGTTGAAACCCATTAACCCAAGCTACTTTGGGACCGACTAACTCAAGCTGATTGTAGCCGGTTTACCCGAGCTACACTATGTGCTATATCTTAATGTAAATATCTTAATACGAATATTTAAATAATAAAAAGTAAAAACAATGAATAAAAATATAACAAGTTAAGTCATAGTTTAAAAGTATGTACATTTTAATTAAACAATCAATGAAAATATAATAAGATAAGTCATAGTATTAAACAATCAATGAAAATTATAATTTTTTATTTTAAATGTCAAATACCAAAAAATAAAATGATATAATAGAACTAAACCGATAAATGTTGGACTACTCAACGTAAGACTTTGCATTTTCAAACTTTCAATTTGAAATCATATTCAAAATTTTTAGTTTTTAGTTGCCATTTTAAAATATGACTCTAATTCCTAAAAAATACAAGTTTTTGAATGTTTTATTGTTTAAATGTCGTTGCAGAAATATGGCGTGAAGTAGTGCAAAGTAGCATAAAAAACGTGTCATTTCAGCATTTCGCGTACTCTATTCTGAAAAATGCTATATATATATATATAACGCTCGTCGCGTTTTTTGTTTGTTGTTGTTGAAAAAAAGCACTATAGCGCGCTGTAACGAGCTACGTAACGCACTATTTATAACAATAGTGCATATCAGTTGTGTAATCTTACTTTTAATCAATTTATTCATGTAATGCGTGCATTTTATTTATAAAATCAATGTTAATATTATTTATCCATACACCGTGTCACTTGCGTTCTGGATAAGTTCAATAATGTGACAAAAGAAAAAAAAAGTACTAGTTCACCTTTGTTTTTTTTACCCGTACGGGCCAAACGGGTCGACCCTGAGCTAGGAGTGTCAGGGTGGTCCTTTGGACCGAGTAACTAGGGACCCGATCATGATTTGGTTTGATTAACTTGATTTGACTCGGTCATTTTTTTTACAAAATTTTATATATAAAATAAAATTATGTATATATATATATATATTTATCTTGTAAATATTTATGAAGAGATGCAATATTATTAAGATTTTGAGGTATAAAGTTTATTATAAATTGTGTATTTTTGTTATATTTTTGTACAATCATAAAATAAAAATAAATAAGTATAATTTTATTTTTAAACCGATACAATGATTTTTTTTTTCCAAACGATAGACAATCTCATTCAAACACAAACAAAGGGCAAAGGACCCTATTACATCCGAATTGAAAAGGGAGCCCCATACACTAAGTATGGTCTAGAAAAAAAGACGACCCAGAGGGAAGCCTAGAGAACCACAACACTCACAACTCATCCACAAACACCAGAACAAACAAAACACTCCCAACGAGAGAACAACATACTCCCAATTTGAGAATAAACTGCTCTCAACAGGAGAATCATCACCCACCAAACGTAAAACACAAAACACAACACACAAAAGATACAAAGCACACAAAACACACAAAAGTACAAAAAGTAATAATAGAGTAATGCGCTTCCCACCGACCGGACAACCACTTCGCATCACCAGCAAAGCAAGGACGACGACCCGAATCCAGAAACTTCCTTCAAATACTAACGGCTATAAATCTGGACCACAACCCTCTTACCCTCCCAAAGGAGACTCCGTCAGGAGCACCAGAACAAAAAACAAACCAATTCAATGATTGACTCAATGATTTAGCGATTGGACGGAACCAAATGTCAACCGGGTCAATCACGTGTTGGAGTTTTAAAAAATTATTTTGTAGTTTTTTTTTTTCCAAAACGGCAGATTCAATAGNATCCAAGGCAACCTAGATTCCACAATACACACTACAAGACAAAAATGAAAAATAAAAAGCCCCCCCACAGGAGAATACACAAGCTCCCCACAGGAAAATATCACAAGCTCCCCACAGGAAAATATCACAAGCTCCCCATAGGAGAATGACACGCTCCTCCTCTAAAAGAGGAAAAAACAAACATAATCCAAAACAAAAACACCCACAGGCAAAAACAAAAAAACCCAACACAAACCTAAACAAAAACACTTAGAAAAAGCTAACATAACCTTAAAACAATAAAAAACAAAGACTGAACCCCTCCACAGCAGAAAAAACACGCCAAACGAACTGCGACAACATCACCCACGACCAATCACACATTCGGATCAGATTTCACCCCAAGTCTCAAATCCAGAAACTGCAACAAATGCCTAACTGGACCCAAAACTCCAGAGCTCAACCCTGCACATAGGTAACCGACTCCACCCCTAGCCGGAGGAAACCGAAATAATCTCCCACCACACAACCGCCTCCCGAACTCAGCCCACACCATGAGCCAGACCACGACACGCCGATCGTACCCTCGACCCTCGGACCAAGGCAAAGGGGACAAGGGGGAAAGCTCACCAACCTCCACCCTAACCACCACCACACGGCCGTTGGAGACAGTAGACACAACCCACCCCTGCAGAAGCATCGTCGACCGTCACAACTGCCCGACCATGGAGATCGACAACCTCCGTCCCGATAAGGTAACTAGGCGAGCAGTGAAAACCTCTCAGGACCAACCAACCTATCTATCGACGTGATAACACAACTCAGGCACAAAATAAGGGCTGAGGCGCGTAGCTACGGGTCGGTCGCCGTCAAAATTTCGACGCCTCGATTGGGGAAGGCGAAACGGAAGACAAATCGACGATTTTTTTTTCGAGGGTTTATTGTGTTAGAAGAAAAAAAAAGGATAATATTTTAAGCATTTTTTTTTCCGAGGGTTTATTGTGCTAGAAGGAAAAAAAAAGGATAATATTTTAAGCATGAAAAGGTTTTTCCATAACATAAATGTTGCATTGCATTCCCCTCTGCCCTAACTGTACATAAAAACTCTCACTCCCACCTAGCCGCCTCCACCACAGCCAACTTTTCTGCCTCTGCCGACGCGGCCTGGCCACCTCACTAGTCGCCGCTGCATCCCTTCTGAATCAGCATATAGGTACAAATTTTTTATTTCTCATTTCGATTGTTCTTTAGAAGCTTGAATTCCGATTCTTCTTTTACATTTGAGCTTCCAAGTATCTATCCTATGTGTGTCCGACGAACAGAGAACGGTTCGGAAATCTTGGAGTTTCTTCTTTCAAATACTCTTTTCGATTGAAGTATCTGTCACGGTTACTGTCTCAAATATGTTCTCAGCTGACCTGAATCGTCTCTTTTCAGCCGCAATTTCCATGGAGTGTGGTTTGGGCATGGCGACCACGCACTTCAGGCATATTGGGGTGTGCTTTAAACCAAATTCACCAAAAGTCCGGCACTTTACTATCAATTGCCATTCTGTTTCTCTCTCGACCTCTGAGAATTCACCGACAGGTGTATTTGCGTTTGAATTATCCTAATAATTGAGTTTTAGTGTGGGCATCATTTCTAAAATAATAAAGGTTTTGTCCTTTTGCTGTGTCAAATTTATCTGCAAAAAATGCGTTTTTTCCAGGATTGGTGGAAAGGCCATGGAAGGTGGCGGATGCAAGACTTGTTCTTGAGGATGGTTCTGTTTGGCGGGCCAAGTCATTTGGTGCCTCTGGGACCCAAGTTGGCGAAGTGGTTTTTAATACATCATTAACAGGGTAAAGTCCAATTTATTATCGCCTTCGGGTATACCTTCTTACTATTCAATTTTAAATGATTATTATTGTTTCTTGTCATCCTAATTTCCTTATTCATATTATAGGTAATCCCTGATTTTGTTTGTGCATTTCAGTCATGCAGTGGCATAATCTGTTGATATTGCTATGGTTTCATATGTTTTTAATAGGCTGCATCATTGATTTGAAGACACTGACTAATAGACTGATGCACAAGGAGAATCTGTGTATCAGAATTAACTTGGTATAACTTTACTTAGGTTGACCCTGACAATAATGTTGTACATTTTCGGGGATCAGTTGTAAAGAAACATAATTTCAGAAGAAACAGAAAGATAACTCAAAAAAAGGAAAGGGGGAAAAAATCTTCCACGAAACTATTTCTATCAACAGTTTGTGAAATAAATCTAAAATGTCAAATCATTTAGCATTTCGATCAGTTTCATGTCCCAGTTTCTTCTCGTTGACCTTTGGTTGCATTTTGAGAAAAACAATATGAAACATAATACTTGTTGTTTCTAACAGGAACTGAGTAAGTAGTTAGGTATTTTAGTTAATATGCTTTGGTCTTCGCTTGGTGAATTATGAACACCAAAAACTGTACAGAAAGCTTTGTTGTTAAGGAATATTGCAATTTGCTTTAGCATGAAGTTGTATAATTTTATGTACTTGTAACTGTGATCTTGTTTCATATTTCCATTCTCTTTCATTTCAGGTATCAAGAGATCCTTACTGATCCTAGTTATGCTGGCCAATTTGTTCTGATGACTAACCCACATATTGGCAACACTGGTGTTAATTTTGGTAGGTGTATCACTTCGTTTTGTTATTTTGACAAACTTCAGTTGGGATTTTGGAAAAGGGACCTCAGTTTCTTGTGCGCTTCTTCACAGATGATGAAGAATCAAACCAGTGCTTTCTAGCAGGGCTTGTTATCCGAAGTCTGAGTATTAGGTTATAGCCTTTTTTCTAGGCCAACTTATTTCACTTTAAGCTTTTCTGATTACACATGTTTCTTATTAATACTGCAATGTGTTTTTATCTTGTGCATTTACGGATTAATGTATTACAGCACCTCCAACTGGAGATGCACTGAAAAGCTTGGAGATTATTTGGCGTCAAGGAACATTATGGGAATATGTAAGTTGTGATTTCTGCATCTCCAGCTTCATTTCCATTTTTCTTTGTTTCTTGTCCATATTAGCCATCAAGTTGCATGTTTAGTTGTGTCTAATTTATTTAAATATTGCAGATGATGTAGACACTCGTGCTATTACCCGTCGATTGCGACAAGACGGTAGCCTTATTGGTGTGTTGAGCACAGAAGATTCTAGAACGGATGAGGAACTCCTGAAAATGTCCCAAACATGGGATATAGTTGGTGAACAAACAAAAAAAATAAATAAATAAAATAACCCATCCCCTCCAAGTTGATGTTGAAAATGATAAAATTGAGACAAGAGACATTGAATTACCCATCTGTTTATTTTGCAGGCGTGGACTTGATAAGTGGTGTCTCTTGTAAGGCTCCTTACGAATGGGTTGATGAAACAAAGTCAGACTGGGATTTCAACTTCAACAACAAAGGAAAAGATGAGACATTTAAGGTAAGTATTACATAGATGCATGTGGTTCTTAAAAAGTTCTTGTAAATTTTTAATTCATTTACCGTCTACCTCTCGCTGTTTTTCTTTCATATAACTTCA
>BKCP01007959.1:1809681-1821729 GCA_008636005.1 Striga asiatica | reverse complement strand
AAATTTGAAGGGTGTCCTAATATTTGACATGTAGCTGGGTTCTTAATCATCCTCGAGGGTGCCTTTTGTTAATGGAAGAAAAAATGAATTATGAGTATTTTAATATGGTTATATGAAAATTTTGGAACCCTGATGTAGCTTTTCAATTTTTACTTTCCACCTTTTTCTTTCCAAGATTATCTCATACTATATAGTCTGCCTTTTTTAAAAAATAAAAATAAAAAAGAGAGATATTTTACATTTGTCCCATGCAGAACCACAACTATGCTGTTGACCCTGATTCACTTCCAGAAGGTGTGGAAGTAACTCATGTCAATCTCAACGATGGAAGCTGTGCAGGGCTTGCTTTCGCTCAGCAGAAGCTCATGTCACTTCAATATCATCCCGAGGCTTCTCCTGGGCCCCACGACTCGGATCTTGGTATTGGTTTTATCTGCTTTCTATTATTTTTTTTCCTGAACCAACTCTAAAAAAACAACTTATTAGGCTATGGTGATGCGCGGCTGATCTGAACAATTTCACTAGTATCTGAATAGTTAAGATGCGGCTTTCAACCAACAAAAGAAACAAGAAAAAAAGAAAGAAAAGGACAGACTGTATTGTTAAATTGTGAAGTACATTTTCTTGTTCAACGCAAAAAGACTCGGTTGCTCAGGAGGTTTATAACCTAATTACGAAAAAAAATCAGTTATCTTTCACCACTCTAGATTACCTCCCTATGCAAATTTGGAATTTGTAGACATGCTTATATCTGGTGCTAATTTATGCTTATTTGCCTCAGTATTTGGTGAATTTGTACACCTTATGAGACAAGAAAAGCAGCAGAAAGTATAAGAAATTGGGGCACACCGTGTTATGCATGTGGTCCAGTAACTTAAACCGGTGCTTCAGGAAAGAGGTCAACAATTCTTGAAAATGAAGGAGAAAACAATAAACAAGGAAAAATTGCAAGTTGGAGACATGTATCCTCTCTTATTGCATTTTTCTGGTATTTTTATCAGTTTAGAGAGGGATACAGTTGGAAGAGATTTTTCTGTTGGTTTGTAGTGTGTTACATAGATTGTATGACTGTATGAGCAACACAACAATTTCGCTTTGTTTTTCAAGCTAGTTTATTATCAAATTTCTTTCCGTATTTAGGTGAATTTTGCTTTAAATTATTGATGATAGAGAGATGATACGTCCTGGTAGGTCGAAATCCATTTCTCAATTAAGGATGATTAGGTGCATTTCAACATTATGCAGTCATTGTGTTTGGGTTTGGGTGTCGGTTTTTTAACTGTTGACTGAATCATTAAACACCCCTGTGGATATTTGTGTTGTATTGATTCAACATTAAAAACTCTGGTCACTGCATTGTAGGGTCGAACCTTGGGAGTTTGGGATTATTGCTCTATTTGAATCAAAGTTGAACGTAAGGTGCATGTTTATGTTTTCAGCATTGGTGGTGTTATTAGTGTTGTTAAAATTTATTATTATTGAGTAGTTCATTTATTAAAAGATGTTATAGGATTCTAAGTTTCAATTGATAGTGGTATTAAGCAGTGTTGTAAAATATGCATCTTTGTTTTGAAAAATCGGCTTAAGCACCTGGTGGTACCTAGGCGTTACAACTTTTGCTTAGACGTTCATTCTAGAGGTTCGGACAATTAGGCGTATCTAGGTATGTTCATTATAGAGGTTTGGACAATTAGGCGGCATCTAGGTTTGTTAGAACATCTCCAATGGTATTTCCATTTGCTCTACTTTATTGCCACATGGCATAAAAAATCTTACGTGGCATGGACAATGTCTAGAAGGCTTTCTAGATGTATAAGCCCTTCTAAACAACTTCTATTATATATTATATTATTTATTTAATTTATCTCTTTTCTTCAACTAATTACAATTTTACACATCACAACTGACACCATAATTAACACTAACCATTGGAGAAAATTTTTTTAATTCCCTTTCTCTATGTCATACAACACAATTTCCATTGGAGATGCTCTTAGAGTTCATTCTAGAGGTTTGGACAATTAGGCGGCATCTAGGTTTGTTAGACAGTTGTGAAGTTGTTCATGCCTAATCAGGCTGGCTAGGCCACTTAAGTGGTCTTGGTAACGGATAAATGCGTGTATTTATTTTTTATTTTTTACATTTTTTTTAAAATATTAAAAATAGTTTTAAGTTTTATTCATGAAATTTAACATGATTGTATATAAATATTAATAATCATATTAAAACTAATATAATGCATTAGATTTTGCATAATCTTTGTATGACCATGTGATGAAGACTAGATTGCATTGACTTATCTGGATAAGCATAATCGTTTGACATCATTAGCATTGTTATTTATTATTTTTATTTTTATTGATATTTAATATTTGTCTTTTATTTAGCAAGTTTATGTTTAGTAGGACCTTTAGGAGAGGTATTTAAGACTCATATTTCATTGTTTTTAGTGTTGATTGCTTTTTGATTGAATACAAAGAAACGAAAGTTCTCTCTTAATCTCTCTTGTCTTTATGCTCTTGACACGTCAATTGATATCAAAGCAGACTAGTACGATTCCTATGTCATGCCGCCCAAACAAAACGACGCTGCGGAACGACAGACGTGATGCTTAGATTGCGACATTCGGGCATCAATTCAAGGCATAGCGGTGGCGGTGGAGGAGATTCGGCTGGAGCTGGCCACGACAAGCGCGACAATCACGGGACGGATGTTGTACGTGGTGGCCGTGGGGGAGGGCACGGTTGATGCGGTTGGGGTCTTCGTGGGGTGCCCTGCTCTTGATCGCCTCTGTTGTACTTTAGGGACTAGGATCTAGACGACACCATCTCCATGGTGAATTCGTTCGGCACGTTGTTGGGCGAAACGACGGGCAGATCACTGACGACTAATGATGGCAGGCGGCGTTTTGGATCTACATTCCCGATTTTTCTTTTGGTTGGTGGGAGGGGAGGACTTGAAGTCGTCGATTTCTTGGATTGGATTACCGCTGTCGAAAATATTCTCGATTTTAAGAAGTGGCAGATGTTCGTAGAGTGGCGCTGGTCGCGACACGACTTCGGGGGGTCGAGCTGCCGCTTGGTGGCAGCAATTCAAGCAGGCATGACAACGGCAAGATAAGCCAAAAGTTGCAACTTGGACAAAGTTTTGTGAACAAATGGAGCGTGAGTTTTTAATGTGTAATTATGTTCATACGCTCTACCAGTGTTTGCGAAATCTACGTCAAGGCGCACACTCGATTAGTGAGTCCACTGAGGAATTTTACGAACTCCTCACGCGCGTGGATATTCATGAGACAATTGACCAATTGATTTCTGAGTATATTGGGAGTTTTGTTGCCCTTACAAGATCAAATATTTGATTTTATTTTTTATTTTTTAAATTGGACTAATAAATAAATTTAAGTTTTATTTATAAAAAAATGTTGATATTTTTTTATATATATACGATATAGATGCCAAATCAAATATCGTTAAAAGATAATTAATTTGGTACATTCTATATGAAAACCAAATAACAAATAAATAAGTTATTCAACTTTATAAAATATCAAAAAATATATTATAATAATTAATAAAGAGATGAAAAAGGAAAGATAATAAATCTACATGAAATAATTTATGGTAATTCATAAACATAGTTGTCATAATCAAGCTAGTAGTTGTATCGATATGAAACATGAAATGGTGTCACATAAGATTCCAACATCCCCTCTATACAGAATTCAGAATGCGCTGAGCCTGTGTGGCAAACTCTCATTATTCGGAATCCTATTTGGCAAAAAATCATACTTTGGAGTTAGGTTTGGATAGCTATTTTTTATTTTTTATTACACTAAATGTAATGTCCCACTTTGATTTAACGAAAATCCATGGCTTTTCAGAAAAATCAATTTAAAATTTTAAAATTCATTTCAAAAATTTGTGGCGTTACTCATTTATTCCAAAGTCATTTTCATAAATAAAGTCATAGCAATGACACCAAACATAAATCAACACCCATCGAGGGTTTCATCCAAAGTCATCAAACACCCAAAACGGGTCTCCAAATCCCAAGTTTGAAAAGACATAACAATGTCAAACGGGGCATCTCCTCAACAGTGTTTCAACACATCATAAATATCCAGAGTTCGAAAATATCCATAGTCATAAATAAATAGAGCGGAAGCAACACAATCAATGGTCTAGTCATCTAGACCGACTACCACTCGCCTCGCCTCGCCGTGCCCACAACCTGGTTAACCTGCATCACTCTGGGAATAAAAAGTGGGGATGAGCACAATACGGAATCCGTGGTGCTCACCACTATGCACATAAATAACAAATAATATAAGACATATATGGTCGAAACTTGTATACGAATCAATTTCACTATCTCATCCCCTATCCCAAGTGCGTTCTCATGTGCACACCTACGCATAGACTATTGTTGGTCCACGTATCGTATGCCTTCGTTTAGGCCTTATAACGATGCCCTAACAGTAGGAGTCTCCCCCGACGGCCAAGGTTTCTGCCTTGGACTTACATCAAGGTACTGATCGCCGGCCGAGGACCCGCATACATCATAACACATGCTCATGAATTTAGAACATAAAAATGCGTGTAAAAATGTCCTCTACTCATGACCACGCTTGCCACGTCTCTCACCTGGCACGCTGGACTCCATCACCTGAGAAAAACACAATGGGGGCGTGAGCAAACCACTATGCTCCGCAGACCAGTACTGAATAAGACAACATCAATAATAACAATATCATGCCTTAAATATATAAGAGCTGAAACTGAAAACTACTGAATAAGACAACATCAATAATAACAATATCATGCCTTAAATATATAAGAGCTGAAACTGAAAACTTTTCTTTTTCTTTTCTGTATCTGTGGTCAAAAGACCCTTGTCGGTCTCGGCCGCTCATGTACACATCACCAGTAACCTCAAGGCCTACGCCTCCATCGGGTACCAAGTGGAATAGAAGGGGAAAATTTGATTGGAAGGCCTGACTTTTAGTAATTGTATTAATAAATTTTATATTTTTTTAATGAAAGTCTTATATTTTAGGTTATTCTCACTTTAAGGTTTACATTTTAGTTAACTTTTCATTATAAGGTTCAACTAACTTTACATTTTTATATAAATATATAAAACAACTATTATGTGAAAAAAGTATTATTATTACTATTATTTTGTAATTTATATTTTGCATATTTATAATAAAAATTAATAAATATCTTTAGTAAAATTATATTAATAAAAATTAATTTTAACTTTTCTTTTTAGAAGTAAAAGTTGATACTATATTACTATGTTATTGCTTGTTGAAAATGATATATTTTTGTAGATTGCATTTATGTATTATTTTTTAGTTTTATTACATATTTATATTATTAATAAAAATAATATTTTCCATTACATATTTTTTTAATTCACTTATCATTTTTTTAAATTATTCATGATTAAACTTTTGCATAAATATAATTTATATAGTTTCGCTTTATTATTAAGTAAATATTACTTAAGATATTTATTATAAGTATGTAAAATATAAACTAAATAAAAAATTATTTTTGTTCACATAACTATATTATAAAGTAAAGTTAATTGGTTCACATATTTATATCAAAATATAAAGTTAATTGGGCCTTACAATGGAGAGTTAACTAAAAAGTGAGCCTTAAATTGAGAATAACCTAAAATATAGGTCTTCTATTGAGAAAGAATAAAATTCAAGCCTTAAATTGATACAATATCAAAAAGTTGAGCCTTCTAATGGAATTTCCCCGTGAGATTGGTTCAATAAAGTGGCTGAAAAATCTTAGGGCATGCTTGTTTATAAATTATTTCATTATAATTGAATTCATACTCAAAATCTAACTCAATTTTAACTCAACTTCACTATCTTTAATATTATTTATATAATTAAATTATATAAACCAATCATTCTTACACATCACATCAACTTTAATTCACTATTCATCCACTCACATAATTTTAACTACCTATCATTTCCAATCATTTATCTCATACTTTTACATTAAATCAATTTTAATCATTTTATTTTAAATATTATTTTAATACATTCTTAAATTTCCACTAACAATTAACCATACCACATTTTTCAAAATTAACTATGGTTAACCAAAATAACTCATTTTGAAGAAATTATTCCATAAACAAGCACCCCCTTAACTTTTGGGCCAAGACTCTCTTGCAATTTGGGCTGAAACTAATAGCTATCAGGCCGATAATAATTGGACATGATAAATTGGCTAAAGAGGATTCGAGATAAAATTAAATCGGCTAAATTAATCTGAAAGGGCCGAATTTGTCCAGCATTGGGTCTAAAATAATAGTATTCGAGGTTCGGGTCGAAACGGCTTAAAAATGGATTAAAACGGAAAAGGTTCGGTTTACGCGATTAAACTTATAATCGCCGAAACAATTAAAATTCTAATCGAATAAATCCTAATAATTCTAATACATATAAATAATAAATAAACACATAATAATCACATAATTAAGTCACATAGCAATTAAATAATAACCAGATAAAAGAGATGAGCAGTTAATAAAATAACAGACAAATAAGTACAACAAAGGCAAATTATTAATTATAAGCAAATAAATAATAAATAATATCCGAAAATTCTAATAAACGAACGGGCCGCTACACTAAATCCATGATTGATTTTTTTCTTATCTTTTCTTTTCCCGAAACGATAGATAATTTTATAAATCAAAATGCACAAATGTGCGAATACACAGCAGCCAACGGCTGAATACACAGCAGCCAACAGCTGAAAAAGTGGGTGGACAGGTCAGAAGCCCGCCTAGAATCCCGACTAGCAACGCTAGAATAAAAAACACACTCACAACTAAACTAATCCAACAACACAAACAACTAGAACTACTTCTACAATTATTTACCATAAACTATTTTATGTTTTATTTTCGTACATTACTATACATCACATTTAATTTTCTTATATAACTCATTCATTAGTTTTTATAAATGTTTCTTCTTCTTATTTTAAGATTTTATAACTTTTTTGTTTGTATTTTATTTTTTCATATATGATATATCAAATTAACTATCTTCCAAGGATTTTCGATTTGACATCCATATTATATATACATATATATATATATATAATACAAAACAGTAATATTAAATTTATTAATCAAACTAAATCAAATTATATCAAATAAAACAATAGATTTTATTATAAAGCAATAGAAATTGATATGTATTCTTTTAAAAATGAAATTTATTTCAAATCTAATTGTTATGTTGTTAGTCTAGTAAAACTAAATAATTATAAAAATGATATTTATTTCAAATCTAATTTGTATGTTGTTAATCTAACAAAAATAAATAATTATTTATCAAAACTCTAAAATTACATATAAAGTTAAAAAACTGTGAATCACGACTGATACGACACTTGATGTATTAGGTATCTAATTAAGTAATAAAATTAATCTATTTTTCTTAATATTAAATAAACATATTTTACACTTGTGCATATATATATCACCATATTATTTCTATTTATTTAAGATATATATTTTTGTATTTATATAATAGTAAATAATATCGATATTTTTATATGATATAAGTAAAAAAATCAAAACGGGTTGACATTTTCATTTAATGTACGGGTGTTTAATTATTATGATTAAAAAAATATAATTTGACAATTTAATTAAAACTCAAAGTAATAATTTATATAAAATTAAATTATTATAATTTTTAAAAAATAAAATAAAAAATTAATATTTTTTTTACAAAAGCTTTTTAATTCAACACTAGTGTAATACACGGGTATTGTATGTGAATTATACCAACATATCGGTGAATTATATATAGGGATAAGAAAAGGCATTATTGTGTGTATATATATGAGGAATAATAATTGATAGTCACCTAATTAAGTAAAATAATACTCCCTCCTATTTCTTTTAAATGTCATTTTGATTTTGTCAACAATTTACTAATAAATATCGTTTTGGATCTTTTATATATATTTTTCCATTATTACCGTCATCTACCTAATAAATACACTGCGTCTTTTCATATTCACTCTTCATATTTTCTCAAAACATCCATCTCTATCCTCATTAATGAGAGTTATTATTGACAAAAAAATGATTCTTAATTACTGTGCAACTTCTCAAAACGACATTTATTAAAAATAGGAGGGAGTAGTAATTTTAATATCACCATTGACGATCGAAAGGCCCGAATAAAGTAAGGCTCCGTTTGTTTTGAGGGATTTGAAATCCCTTGATTTCAAAATTTTTGAAATATAAATTTTTTTACTTGTACACTCCTTGAATGGATGTGTTGAAAATATTATAAATAAATTGTCTAGCTCGTACCGATGAACCTAAATGATCGCGGACGGCGTGGTCATCAACAGTCGATTTCAAATGACTAGGTTTGAGGAGTCATTTCAAATCCTTCAAAATAATGACTAAAAAATATTTAGCATGAATTTGAAATCCGCTAACTTTCATTATCATCCTAACATGCATGATCTTTTAAACTTGTAAATTTAAAATCTATGAATTTCAAATCCTTCAGTAAATTTCTCAAAACAAACGGAGCCTAACAGTATATCATTCAAAATAAATATTTAGCAAGGACTTGGTATCAAGAATAAAAAATTGTGGCACAAATATCCAACAAGCAACCTCGCAAATTTTCCAACTCTATTTAGCACCATCTTTTTCAACAATTATTTATTCCTTAAAGAGAGAGGAAACCAATCGAATTAAAAAGTTCAGAAAAGAAGAAATAAGTGCCAACAAATTTATTAAGAAACCGAAAATGATGGCTGACGTGAACGCGTGCTGATGTGAGCCTCATCATCCAACGGCCCAAATTCGCTCCCATCATCTTTTAATTCTCGCAAGTCCCCCACTCTCATTTTTCCACACAAAGGCACACACTACAGTGTGAGAAATTAATTTTGCTCCAAAAACCCAAGCATGACGCTGGGCAAGCGCGACCGGCCGGCTTTAAGGAGGGCGGCGAGCACGACAGGGGTCACGTTCGACGTCGGGATCCCAGAGGCGACGGTGATGCCCGGAGGGGAGTTTGACAACGGCTACTATCGGTTGCTGTCGCCGAGATACATCGGGAAGAACTTCTCCGGCGGCGGGGAGCATGCCGAGGCGGCTGATTTTTTGAGGAGCTGCGGTCTGTGCCACCGCCTGCTGGGCCCCGGCCGTGATATCTACATGTATCGGTAATCTTTTTTTTTTTTTTTTTTTTNTGGAAAGTATGAAATGCGATAACTGATTAGTGAATTTTGATTTCATGTTGGAAAGTAAATTGGGATATTTTGTTCCCTTAGATAAGATCAAATGATATTAGCTATAGTTATCGGAGGCTTTTTCAGGATAAAGTTGTCTAAAATGCTTCATTTAAAAAGCAAATTTTCTCTTCCGACATTTCATATGATATCTCAATGATGATAGAATTTATAAAATTGGAACATTATGTTAAATTCTTGTTTTTTTACATAGTTAATGGAATAATTAGTTTTCTAGATTATGACTTGCGTTGACATCTTTTGGACATAAAGTTGATTTGGTTTTTGTTCTTTAGTTGATTGCTCTGTGAAACTTGTTATTTTGATTTTTTGGACGTGTATTTTTTTTTTTTCACTCTAATGCAAAATCACTAGTTGCAGTTTTCCCTCTTGGAATATACTTATTTAGCTTAATTTATAGTTAAGAAATATATGCTACAATTTATTACTGGTACAATTATTTTTCTTGCAAGCATCAATAGTAAATTCCATAAATTGCTCAATGATCATCAATATTTTTTTGAATTTGTTGAGTCGCTTCTTAAGTTATTCGTATAAACTTCATGAAGTTTCATTGTTGTGTGATTTAATAAATATGCAGTGGTGATACCGCATTTTGTAGCCAAGAGTGTAGAGAGCAACAAATGAAGCAAGACGAAAGAAAAGAGAGGCGTGCAGGCATGGCCAAAGAAGAAGAAACCCAGTCGCCGGAAGTGGCAGCTGCCGCCACCAGAGCCAAAACAATGGCGGCAGCCTGACCTAAAAGACATTAGCCAGCATCTATTATGTTTTCACGGGCATATGTGTATATATGCTTTGTAATGAACCTAACATTAGTGTACATATTGTGTATATGCAGGGTAAGAAGTGGATTTTGTAGTGGTTTGATGCTAGAGTGCTAATTATAACTTAAAACAAAATAGTTTTTGTGTAATATTATGGTGCTAGAGTGGTATGCATAATATGACTGTGGCTGCAAAAGTATAATGATGTGGGATTATGAACTAATTTCAAGATAATTGGTGGCTTGTTTGTATCTGTACAATGAATTTGTAATGCATTTTGGCTAATTTTGAGGTAAGATGTGTTTGAGTTTTGATGGATCATTTCACTGGGTTGATCTAGGCACACGAACTTGATCTCTCAAGACTCCATTGAAGGATAAATAACTATGTATTTGTGATTATTATTAGTATCGTAAAAGCAAGTTGTATAAGTACATTTTAGCTGGTTAATTTGCATCAACTAACTTTAAGTGAGTGGTGTGAGATCATCTCTCCACTATTTTTTCGTTAGGGGATTTGATATTTGTGAACATACCTATTATCACTGCCATAAAAAATATATTAAACTTTAGACTCCGCCAACAAACATGTCAAATTATTCGCGATCATGGTGGGAATTGGGTGCACGGTTTCGTGATGAATATTGGGTTCTGTTCGATTGTTGGAGCGGAGCTTTGGGGCTTATTCCAGGGCCTGCTACTTGCTTGGGATATTGGGGCCCGTCGAGTTACCGCTGAGGTTGATAATAAGAGTGTGATCGAGATGGTTATCCGGGAGCGTTGGTGCGGTCCTCATGGTAGTTTGGTGAAAGGCATAATGGAGCTTCTTCATCGGCAGTGGGAGGTGCACATAGTTCATGGCTATCGGGAAGCCAACTGTGTGGCAGATTATTTAGCCTCCTTGGCGGCTAAATGTCCGGGCGGCCTGCAGAGGCTGGAGAATCCCCCTCCGGGGGTGAGCATGTGGTTGCATCATGATAGGATGGGCGTCGCTCTTCCTAGGAATGTTTTGAGTTAGAAATTCTAGGCTTTGCCTTCACTTCTTGTACCAAAAAAAAAAAAAAAATATGCGACAATCCTTCTATAGATGTGCGACAGTTATGCGGTCCATTCGCATAACCATTTGCACATTCTGTAGTGAAAAAATTAAAGTGTAAAGGCAATACGCAATGGATATGCGACAATTATTCGGTTCATTCACATAATCCTTCACACTTTTTGTGGTGAAAAAGTTAAATTGTCAGCGGACAGAGTAAAAAGTTTAATGTATATTTATAGTAGAGTGAAAAAGATGCACGCTCTTGATTTTTTGTAAGGAATATGATTAATTCCTTTAGAGAAATCCTTATACGTACACACACAAACATAAGATGTAGTTCAAATGAGAATCAAGTCTTAACGGGAGAACCGTGAGAGCTGCTATTTTTAATTGTACGTAGTGCTATGATTGATTCTGTTTTGGTGTTATTTTTAAGCAGTATATATTTTATTAAAGATAGCAACACAATTTATATTAGGATTTGTGAAAAATGATAACACCATGTAATATTAAAATAACATCGTAAAAATAGTATCAAATACGATTCTCACAGTTCTCACACCATGACTAATTTTTATTTGAACCAGCCCCTATATATATATGGGATCATATGAGAATGAAACATAATGAAAGCAATAAGAATAATTGTGTACAACTGTATCCATCATAACAATGATCACGATGAAGTCAAAATTTAGTAAATAGTAGTCAAACAAGCAATGACAATATCGTAAATAAATGTACATAACGTGGCCAATTATACATTTGACCACCCAAGGACAAACTAGACATTATACATCTACCACCCATGCACTAACTGGAAGTGGCCCCCACTCACAAGCCTGCTCTCTCTCTCTCTCTCTCTCTCTCTCTCTCTCTCTCTCTCTCTCTCTCTCTCTCTCTCTCTC
>BKCP01007959.1:1756901-1784189 GCA_008636005.1 Striga asiatica | reverse complement strand
TTTGGGTACAAAAAGGTTTGGAGTCTGTTGGAGGCAAAATCAAAGGTAGATCAATGTTAATGATTAAAATGGTATCGCAGCCAAACTTAAAATTATGCTTAAAATGTGGCTATTTTACAGCTATATTCCCAATGATTAAATATCTTTTTTCCTGCTCAAACATGTTATTTTGAAAGATGCATTCGATCTCTTATTTTCATAACATGCATGCTAATATACAACTTTTTAAGTTGCACAAGATTGTATCTACATTAATTAAGCACAAAGGGTTAAAAAAAATTGAATTCGAATATATTATTTTCCTATGTCTTTGCCTTTTCTTTTTCCTTTCTCCATCCAGCAGAAGACCATAATTGAGCTGCCCACTTGAACTTTTCTGAATTCTTAAAAATAAAGACGCCTCCATTAAGGTCACAAATCAAACTTTCATAACGTTTCTTGCTTGGCAACACTTTTTCTTCACTTCAAATTTCTTTCTCATGAAACAATGTGGTTAATTAATTAGCCTTGAAACTCTCATCTAATCAATGACTTGGAATGCTTCAAAAAGTTGTTGAGAGTTTGACTTTTGGCATAGTCAAATATTTTCTTCACACTATCAGCTGTCATCTGTTTACAAACATTCAGAACGGTAAATACTAACTATTCTTTAATCAGAACAACATTTTATATTTTTTTCATGTAATTACCTACACAAAACACTCTCACTAAAGGCAATATTGTCAAATTGGTCTACTAATTTAATTTATGGTTTCTTTTTTGTCAAAAAAAAGAAAAAAGAAATTGTCCTATAAATTTTAATCTTGAATTTTATTCTATTATAAATTTTAAGACCCAAAATTTGATAAGGGTTTTCATAAATAAGAATATCCCACTATTTTGAGTGGATTCAATGTAAAACTTGTAAAAATTAGAGAAAAATGAGGAAACCTTTCCGAGTCTTTGTCTTGCATAAGGGACAGCCCTTTGTTGAGAAGTACTCAACGACGAAGGAGGTGATTTTCGGCTTCTTTCTTCTCTTCCATTATTTGATTTTCCTGTAAATGCTAAACCCTTGTTGCTCAATCTATCTGGACTTGATTGCTGTAAACATTTGCAATTTCCATTAATTTGTAAATGTTCAGGGCGTTGTATAATTTTTTTTATAAGGCTAAACTAACAATGTAAACTCTATGAAAATATTATAAGTTGAGCACACACATACATATAGGTTATTTATTATATAAATTATCAACATTCCAATAGTCACTATTATATAATATAATGCATGCATTATTGTTTTTCTTAATAAATTTAACAATTATGTGAATTACATAAAACAGTATCAAGAAAATTGAAATGTATAAGTTCAAAAATATAATATATAAATATAAATATAATTCATAATACAATTTTATACAACCTGATATTAAAAAAAATCTAATTGAGCAAATAGACTGCATACATCAGATTGAAAGTACGAAATATTTTTAAATTAACATACTTCCAACATTACCTCATTTAGTAACTAAAAATTGAAGGATAAATTTGTGCATCTATTTATAGATAACTTTCTGTAAATGGAAAAACATACCATTAGGCTGCTTCTGCTTCTTGTAGTTACAGTTGAATTGTTGTGCCATTGCCCGTTTAATACATTTGCGGGTAGGCTTGATTCCTAACGAATTATTAAAAACACAAATTAATATATGTCGCTCAAATTCAAAAAAAAAAAAAAATGGATTGAGTTAAATTTAGAAGATGAAAATCAATACCAGCAGAAGAACAGTTGCACAATACTTTAAGACTTCCAAATTCATTCTTACATCCTCCAAACTCCTAAACATCATAAGCAAACATACATAAAATCAATAAAACTTTCCTTGCATTTTTTTGATAACATGAATTTAGTTTGTTAAATAAGGGACCATGACAAAAATTTATTTAATATGTAGAGGTACTTAATATATGATGAAATTTAATAGACATGGAACATAAAAGATAATATCTTATAATATAAAGATAATATCTTATAAATTTATTTAACTACATGCACATAGTAATTTAATTGTTTTACCTATGCTTCTGCTGGCCAAGACCAAAATAATCCGCCAATGTTGCCATCTAAAAATTGCCCAAAAAAATAAATAAATAAATGGTGAAACATATAAATAAACAAGTAATTTGAAAATGTAGCACTATATAGTTTTAATTGTTAGTATAATTATCACAAAAAATTCACAAACCTTCATATTCCCAGCCCTCCTCCCAAATTTCTGGGTCAACACCCTCAATGAGTCAATGATCCCAGCGGGCCTCGGGCTGGGCCTGTTAGCCCGATCAAAGGCTTCCTTAATCCGGACACAATCAAATCGTTGAATGTTGTGGCCGGCCCATATTCTCCCATCCAGCATGTCGAAAATCTTATCTGCCACCTCAGCAAACGAAGGCGAACGGGCAATGGCCTCACGCGTTATGCCTTCAGTACGCCCAGATTTCACGGGCACGATGGATAAGTCGTGTGGCCTAATTAAGGTGCAGTAGCTCTCGAGCTCGACTAGCTTTTTAGGACAAACAATTATGGCTCCGAATTCAAGGACACAAAATTGTTGTCCGGTTTTGGCGGGAACGTTAGTTTCTAAATCGAAAAACACGATTTGAGGGGTTATATTTGTACCGGTTGTGTCTGGAAAAGCCATATTTTTTTCTTTTTTTTTTTTTGGTGGATTNTGGTGGATTTATTGTGGTGTAATTTTTCTCTTTTTGGTTGTTGTAGATACTTATGATGATTTTGTTGGGGTTTATAAATCTGGTTAGAATGGAAGAAAGATTTGAGATGAGGCATAAGAATATTCTTTTGACATTCATGGGAGATTGATTGTCTTGTAATTCAAGTTTTTTGTTTGGGACAACTACGAAGGATTTGCTAAGGTTGGTCCTACAGCAAAGGCAACCCTATAGATTAAATAAACTAAACTGCAGGGGGCAATTAATATGTAAACAATTTATTTCAAAATTGTGATTCAATATTGAACCATTTAATATGTAAACAATTTATTTCTAAATTGTGTTGGTCATTTTCCGGGGTAAAGGTTTGGATGTTGTGTTTGGGTGGTAGATTCTTGAGAAAGGGAAGTTTACAAGAAAAGTCAATCTAATTCTCTCTTAGATTGGTTTTGTGCATGAACAGGAATAACATTATTACTTGCACGTACAGAAGTTGAGAAAACATGCAAACATGAGATTACAGGTCACGTTAACTCGTTATATAACTTGTTAAATAAATTTAGCCACCTTTATCATTTTATAGTCTTCAGTACATATAATTGCAATTTGCAAGACATAGTGTTATAATTCAGACGAATTAACACCAAACCCCATTTCTTCTCCATACAATCAAAACGAAACAAACAAACAACAAATTGCATGTTTTATGATGACAATTAAATTACAACAAAAGACATGCTATTTTTCTGAAAGATTTTTGCAACCAGGTTAAACACTAATTAATGGTAGGTTTAAGGGAAAGAAGTGCACCCTTAATTCTCTCGAATGCTGCCCGCAGAGTGTCGAGGGACTCTGCATAGGATATTCGAATGCAGCTATCATCTCCAAAGGCATCACCCGGGACGAGAGCAACCTATAAATCCGACAACATATTAGTTAGAAAATAACCTAATAGAAGGCTAAAATCAGATAGATAAAAAGTAAAAAGATATATATATATATTTTTAAAAAAAGTAGCACCCTCAGGCTTGTTTCAGTCTGCAAATTATCCTCTCGGGCTGTATTTGTAAAAACAGAAAAGGGTTACTATTCACTGTCCCCTTATTACTACGAAACCGGCCACCCTTATTACTACGAAACCAGCCACTGAACAATTTTGCCCCCGTCATTTTTTCAAAAACCTCATAAAAGTGTAAAATCTTCTGTACCAGGCGATTTCCGGCGAGAAAAAATGTTTCCCAACGAGGTGCCTTTTTGTGCCAGCCGGCCTGCCAAACCGGCCGGAGAGGCGTCGGCCGACCGACGAGTTAGGCTAAACTCGGTCGAGGTCGGCCGGCTTGTTCGGACGTGGCTATAGGCGGTCGCGATCTGCGGCCGGACGTGCTCATGCCCGTTTGAACTTGTCGGCCAGATGCAGCCGCAATCGTCGGTCGGTCGGTCGGCGGCTGTCCCACCGGTCTGACCGGCCACGCGGCCAGCAGTTTTTTATTTCTTTGAATTAATTGATTGTATTTATGAAAAAAATTAGAAGTTAGAAATTACTATGCTATAGATTAGAAGTTAGAAAATATTATGATATAGATTAGAATTGATTATTTATAAATTAGAATTTATTATTATTATGTTAAAATTCATAAATTATTATGTTATAAGTTATAATTGATTATCTTGTAAAATTATTAACATACATCGTAATATATTGCAGGTGTTACTCAAAGATTTTGGAAGATACGTTGATGATTACTGCTTTTATTACATATGAGTTATTTGTTAATGATGACGACGCTATTGAGTGGGCAAAAGGAATAACAATTTTTTGTGGTCTCGAATTGGTTATTTCGAAACAGAAAGAAAGAAGAAAAACTGAAGATTTTGAAGTGTAAGCGAGGAGAACGTTACAGAGGCAAAATATGAGATTTAGATCAGGCTACTTCTAGACGTACAAAAACTAAAGTGAGCAAATGCACTTTTGAGATAGCAGACAAACAAGTGGCAGGATCTACATATTGGAGAATCCGTGTAAGTGATGTTGTTAAGAAGGGGAATGCATAGGCTGTGTATCCCCAGAGTCATCGACAGATGAACGGACTTAGGCGCTTCATCTAAAGAGATTGTCCGTGATATGACTACTGCTCAGGCAAAAGCGGCAACAAATTTTGGCTGCGAACTAGGAGAAAAACCCGACTGACAACGCTACTCGGCGACATGTGTATACCTATAGAGATAAATTGCGGAGAGATAGTTTCGAGGGTAGAGATGTGACTGCCTAGATTCTGCATTTGACTTTGAGTAGCAATGATGTGGTTTATACAAATATTGATCAGGACACAGGCGTTGACACTTCTGTTCATGTCGCATCCTCAAGCAGTCTGTCTATTCCAAACATATTACTGGTACGTTAGTATAGATTCGACGTACAAACAACTAGTTATGTTACTATATAAATAACAAATTAGTATGAAACTTAATTAACATGTTTAAGTAATTTTTTTGATTCCATGTTTCCTCTTGTTGCTCCCATTTGCACAGATACCAGATGTTGTTAGTAGAAATTATTGGGATGATGCCGTGCCACAGGAACTTCTTAATTGTATATGCAATTATCAAGGAAGAGAGCGAGTACAACTATGATTGAGTTCTATAGAGGTTGAGACTTCTGATAGAGTCTGAGATACATCCTAATGCCATTGTCACTAACAGAGAGTTGGGCTTGATTACTTCTATTTAGAGTAATTTTCCACAATCTGCCCACTTACTTTGCACGTGGCACATCAACAAGGATGTGGAAGACAGAGTCTATCGACTCTTTGGAAATAATAAGGATTTCGCTCAGAAATTCACGCACAGCAGGTGGAAGAAAATAATGATGCGTGAACTTCTGAGCGAAATCCTTATTTTTTCTAAAGAGCCGATAAACTCTGTCTTCCACATCTTTGTTGATGTGCCACGTGCAAACTAATTGGAAAAATTGTGGAAAATTCCTTTGAATAGGAGTAAATCAAACCCAACTCCCTGTGACAATGGCATTAGGATGTACCTCAGACCTATCAGAAGTCTCAACCTCTGTAGAACTCAATCATAGATTTACTCGCTCACGCCCTTGATAATTGCATATGCAACTAAGAAGTTCTTGTCGCACGGTGTCATCCCAATAATTTCTACCAACGACGGATACCTATGCAACTGAGAGCAACAAAAGGAAACATAGAATAAAAAAAAAAAACTCAGACATATAAAGTAACATACATGTTAGTTTTGTACATCGAATCTATACCGACGTACCCGTAATATGTTCAAAATAGACTAATTGCTTGAGGATGCGACATGAACAGACGTGTCAAAGCCTGTGTGTCCTGATCAACATCTGTATAAACTATATAATTGCTACTCAAAGCCAAATGCAGAATTTGAGCAGTCACGTCGCTACCCTTGAAACTATCTTTCTGCAATTTATCTCTACAGTTATACCCATGTCGCCGAGTAGTGCTGTCTGCTGGATTTTTCTCTTGGATTGCTGTCAAAATTGCTGTCAGTTTTGCCTGAGCAGCAGTCATATCACAGACAATCTCTTTACATGAAGCGCTAAGTCCGTTCATCTGTCGATGACCCTCATAATACACAGCCAATGCATATTTATCCATTCCCTTCTTAACATCATCACTTACACGGATCCTTCAATATGTAGATCTTGCCACCTATTTGACTGCTATCTCAAAAAGGCATTTGCTCGCTTTAGTTTTTGTATGTTTGGAAGCAGCCTAATCTAAATCTACTATTTTGCCTCTGTAATTTTCCTCTCGCTTACACTTGAATGTGATCTTCTTACGGTCTCGAATGACCCTAATACCAATAATGTGTCCTGCTTCATCTAAGTTTTTCATATCAAACTGCTTAGACAATCACACATTTACTTCTGATAACTCCTTACTGTTTTCAATAAGAAGTATGTCATATACGTAAAGCACAAGAAACACCACCACGCTCCCACTGATTTTCTTGTACACACAATGCTCATCCGGACTTTGAGTGAACCCGTACAACTAGATCACCTCATAGAACCGTATATTCCAAGATCTTGAAGCTTCCTTCAGTCCATAAACAGACCGATTAACCTTACACACTAGATACTCATGTCCCTTAGCAATGAATCCCTCTAGTTGTTGCATATAGATGTCCTCCTAAGGTTTCTGAAAGCTGTCTTGACATCCATCTGTCATACCTCATAATCCATATGAGCGGCTATAGCCAAGAGAATCCGATAGATTTAAGCATATCTACTGGCGAAAAGGTCTCATCATAATCAATACCTTCTTTCTGGGTATAACTTTTCGCAACAAGCCTAGCTTTAAAGATTTCCACCTTATCATCAAATCTTCTCTTTCTCTTATAGACCCACTTACATCCAATGGGTCGTACCCCATCGGGTGGTTCTATAAAATCTCAGACCTGATTGGAGTCCATTGACCTCATTTCAGTTTTCATTGCAACATTCCATGAATCTGCATCTTTATCTTGGAGTGCCTCGTTGTAGGTCCTTGGGACCGATTCTAGTCTCCTGGAACTATGTCCGATGGTCTCCAAGACCTATCCATCGATCGGGTTGCGTAGAAACCCTCCCACTACGACGAGGTACTATCTGCAATGGTACACTTTCAGTGTGTCGTGTTGCAGTATTATGTGATGTATCTACTTGCGCACTCGGTGGGGAACTATCGACTTCACTCCTCATCTCCTTTAAGACAAGTCTATTTGCGGGATTGTGATTCATAATATAGTCTTCTTCTAAAAATCTAACGTCTGTACTAACTATCACCTTCTGATCCTCAGGGCTATAAAATAATCTACCTTTCGCTCCCTTGGGATAGCCAACGAACACTCGTGCTTCCGAACGTTTCTCCAATTTGCCAGGTTCCTGCACTAACACATGTGCAGAGCTACCTCAAACTCGAAATTGTGAGAAACCGGGCTTGCGCTCTTTCCACATCTCATAAGGAGTAGTTTCAACTGATTTCAATGGAAATATGTTCAGAATATACGACGTCTTTTCTAACGCCATACCCCAGAACGAATTTGGTAACCTTAAATAACTCATCATTGACCTAACCATCTCCATAAAATTCTTATTTCTTCACTCTGCAACTCCGTTCTGCTGGGGTGTGCAGGGTGCAGTCAATTGAGATTCAATCCCAACTTCTGATAAGTATGTCAGAACTCTCCAAAGAGGTACTAGCCACCTCGATCAAATCGAGGTGACTTGATACTCTTACCATGAACTTCTCTCCACAACTGCCCGATACTCCTTGAATTTCTTGAAGCATTCGAACTTGCGGTGCAACAGGTAAATGTACCCAAATCTCGAGTAATCATAAATGAATGTGACAAAATACTCGTAACCACCTCTAGCCTGGATCGACATAGGACCACACAAATCAGAATGAATCAATCCTAGCACTTCTTGGCTCCTATACCCCTTTGCTGAAAACGGCCTGTTGGCCATCTTACCTTCTAGGCACGATCCACAAGTTGGATCATCATCTTCGAGTGGACCGAGGTGTCCGCCAGATACCAATTTTTGAATCCTCCTAAGGTTGATGTGTCCAAGTCTAAGGTGCCAAAGATATGTTTGATTCATCTGCGAAGACTCCTTCCTTTTATTAGACTTAGTCAATACATTATTCAATTTAGATTGTTGCCTTGTGGGATAGTTTGGTTTAAGAACATACAAATTGCCAACTAATGAACCAGAGCAAATCAAAGGATTTCCATAACGAATAATAACCGAGTCAACAAATGTAAATGAAAAACCATCCAAAACAAGCTTAGAAACTGAAACAAGGTTCTTTCTAAAACTTGAAACATAAAGGCAATGTCTCAAAACCAAACTACTACTATCAAAATATAAAGTAACGTCTCCTCCGTCTGTGCCTCGATAAAAGCCCTCTACTCCTCCAGCGTGAACTTTTTCCTCGATACCTCGAATGAACTGATTGAAAGACTGTTCTTGCCTGATTCTATCTCTCAACATGGGCTGAACTCTCATCAAGCTAACACTCCCCAAAATCTCCTTAGGAAGTGACTCGACAACCTCAATCTGCATCCGAGCGAACTCTCTAATAAGTTGGTTCTGCCGTGTGATACAACAGACCAACTCACCCTTCACCTTCCGACTTAGGGTATCTGCTACAATGTTCGGTTTTCTCGGATTATATTGGATAGTGCAGTTATAATCCTTCACAAGCTCCAACCATCTTCTTTGGCGCATGTTGAGCTCTTTCTGTGTGAAGATATACTGCAAACTCTTGTGATCAGTAAAGATTTCACATTGACCACCATAGAAAGTAATTTGATTGTCCTCTGAAAGATGAAGAATTATCTCCCGATCATGGCAATGAATATCCGCACGGTAACGCGTCAACCAATCCATACTGAGTAAGAGATCAAAGTCCCTGATCACGATAACATATGTCTCAGCTTTTAAGATTTGGCCGCCTATATTAAGACTAAGGTGCTCTGCCTTAGAGCTCGTCACTATCTTCCTTCCTGAGGCTAGACTTACCTCAAGAGGGTCAACAGTGCTGATGGGTCGAACTCCAATGGCTTCTATACATCGGTTTGACACAAACGAGTGCGTCGCTCCGGTGTCGAACAGTGCAAAAATAGGCATATCATTCAAAATAATCATCCCAGACATAGTACCTGGGTTCTGCTCTGCCTGCTCCACAGCGTAAAACTGAGCCTGTTGTCCTGCTCGCCTCTACTGCTATACCCTATTTGGGCAGTTCTTGATGCCATGTCCAGGACTCCGACAGTGATAGCATATATTTTGACCAGCTAAACACTCTCCTCGATGATGGCGTCCACAGGTGCCACAAGCTGGAATCTGTGGCTGGTTAGCTGCACCTGGTTGTCTCTGTTTATTCTTCGGTAATTCTGTGGACTGAACAGGCGTTGGCTGTGCTGGTGGCAATGCTGGAAACTGAGCTAATGGCTGCACCTGGACCTGATCATCACCCCTCCTGAAACTGGCATTTATTTCTTGGGCCTTGGCAACAGTATCAGCGTAAGTCTGGATGTCATGTCCAGCTACATGGTAACGAACCGCTGGTCGTATACCATCACGAAAACGTCTTGCTCTCTTCGCCTCCGTATCCACTAAGTAGGTAGAAGGATCCGAGACGAGTAAACTCTCGCTCATACTCATCAACTGAGCGATTGCCTGAGTCATCTCCCGCCGAGATTGTGAAACATGAGGGACTTTAAACTCATACTCGGTATGGATTGGTTAAAGCGTTACCGTGCGGATATTCATTGCCATGATCGGGAGATAATTCTTCATCTTCCGGAGGACAATCAAATTACTTTCTATGGTGGTCGGTGTGAAATCTTTACTGATCACAAGAGTTTGCAGTATATCTTCACACAGAAAGAGCTCAACATGCGTTAAAGAAGATGGTTGGAGCTTGTGAAGGATTATGACTGCACTATTCAGTATCATCCGGGGAAAACGAACGTTGTAAAAGATGCCCTAAGCCGGAAGGTGAAGGGTGAGTTGGTCTGTTGTATCACACAGCAGAACCAGCTTATTAGAGAGTTCGCTCAGATGCAGATTGAGGTTGTCGGGTCACTTCCTAAGGAGATTTCAGGGAGTGTTAGCTCGATGAGAGTTCAGCCCATGTTGAGAGATAGAATCAGGCAAGAACAGTCTTTCGATCAGTTCCGAGCTATCGAGGAAAAAGTTCACGCCGGAAGAGTAGAGGGATTTTATCGAGGCACAGATGGAGCCTTGGAGTTCAGAGACAGAATTGTTGTGTCGAAAGTCGAGGCCTTACGAAAGGAGATCAGGACAGAAGGTCGACTGCCCTCTCATCAAGAAAGGTAACTCTCTTATTAATGTTGTAGAAACATGTTTAGCGATTGTATCTACCAGAACTTGATGTGTAGATACTAGAGCCACTGATCATGTCTGCAATTCTTTGCATATGTTCCAGGAAACCAGGCGACTTAAGGAAATGAGAACCTTGTTTCATTTTCTAAGCTTGTTTTGGATGGTTTTTCATTTACGTTTGATGACTCGGTTATTATTCGTTATGGAAATCGTTTGATTTGTTCTGGTTCATTAGTTGGCAATTTGCATGTTCTTAAACCAAACTATCCCACAGTGCAACAATCGAAAATGAATAATGTCTTGACTATATCTAATAATAGGAAGGAGTCTTCGCAGATGAATCAAGCATATTGACACCTTAGACTTGGACACATTAACCTTAAGAGGATTCAAAAGTTGGTACCTAGCAGACACCTCGATCCACTATAAAATGATTATCCATCCAAATTATAAACATTACCCACGAACTATTTTCAATCAATATAATGATTCATATATATTTAAATAATTTATATTTATATTATTTTATTTTTATTAATGATCAAATCTTGAAAACGTGATATATTCATTAAGTAGAATTTTAATATTAAATTTGCACATATTACATATAATACTTTATGTACATTTGTGCATGTGCACATGATGATTACTAGTAAGGTTAAAACTCAGGGGTGGTAAAATAAATTGTCTCCAAATCATATTTATTGCTTACTAGGCCTTTGTCGAGCAAAAATCGGCACAAGGACTCGGAGCCACTGATCACTCCAAAGCCATCAACTGTTAAGCCATAGTAAGAGCTAAAATCAAGAAATAGATAGAAAGCTCCCTGCCAAAAAGTCAAAAACAGTTCATTATAAATTTGTCTTTGATCGTGTATCTATTCTTTACAAGAGTGCTTTGAACAATTAAACGATGTGTGTGTTTGTGTGTTTATATATAATTTTCCAAGTTTATGTTCCCCTTGATTAATTCTTCTCTAAATTAAATCCTTTAACAACTAATTTACACTCACTCAAACTTTTAGCTTCTTTCGACAAAAATAATAAATAAATTTATCATAAGAAATCATTTCTTGTAAAAGCATAAGCTCTTCTGAACATTCTAAAACCTCAAAGACTTAACCCGAGGCTCTGAAATTTTCACACCCTCTAATTCTCGGAAGCTGTTGACCAGAAAATCTCTCCTCTCACGAAATTCTTTGACCATAGTCGAGACTTCATCTCCACCTGCATAGCCCAATCCTAAAGCGGCAAGAGCCGCTTTCTGTGATATACTGCTTGCACCGGAAGTGGACTGTAGTAGCCACATAAGTTGTGAATTTTATTTTCAGCTTTATTTTCTTAAGAGAAAATATGAGAATATGATGAACAAAAAAATCAACCTTAGTGCACGATAGGATTAAAAAAACTTGAATTTTTGAGAAGGAAGAAAGAGAAAGAGGTAGTGATAGTTTATCTTTAGTATTATATACCTGACTTTGGATCTTCCCACAGGCAGCAACAAAGTGTTTTGGACCTGCAATATACCCAAGCCTCCAACCAGTCATGGCAAAAGCCTGTGCACGACACATAATACATTTTTAAGATAAGACCTTTGGTAAAAACATGAAGAACAAACACTACTCAGATGCTAGGCCTAATTACCAGAAAACCAATACTCTTTCAGAATTATCAATTTGCCATTTCTAAATTTAAAAGATAAACTTTACAAGCTAAATCTCAATGGTTGTTTTTCCAATTATCCCAAAAGTGGTTGCCAAACAGAAGAGATAACACAGCATTTTAACCTTTGAAAAGCCATTGACGGTCAAAGTCCTGTTCCACATGCCAGGCAAAGATGCAAAGCTCGTGTGGGTTGCCGGGGCATAAATGATATGTTCATAAATCTCATCAGAAAAAACCTGGGCCGAAAAAAGTAGTTGAAAAATGAAGTCAAAAGTTAGAAAATGCAAGTCAAAACATTTGTATTCATTGGCTGATTAATAATGTAAAACGTACTAAAAGCCTGGGATGCTTCGCCACAATTTTGGAAATCTGTTCAAGCAATTTACGCGGGTAAACTGAGCCTGTGGGGTTGGATGGAGAACAAAGAATCAACAATCTTGATTTATCGGTCAGTTTAGACTGTAGAAGCTTATGGTCTAAGAGGAAATTTTCTGATATGTGTGTAGGAATAATCACAGGGTTTGCATCGGCTAATCTTGCCATTTCTGGGAGATAAAAGGAAGAGAGTGTCTGGAGAAAAAAGGATTTTATTAAAGAAGCTTAAGGAACGATGAACACAAGCTATATTATTTCTAACTATACAATGTCTCTTATAGAGATTTGTCCAACGGTAAAAAGATTACAAAGAAGGAATAAAATCATTTTAGAAAGGAAATGATATAATCAAGGGTAGGATCTACTTGTTGCCTTTTATGTTGAATTTTCAATTCCTCCAGAACTTTATTTTAAGTAACAGAGGTCTCATCACAGGCTGATTTATTGGCCTTAATATCCTCCCTCAAACTATGTTGGGGTCGTAGACGTAGACATAGTTTGGTCTGAAAGAAACCAAGCACGCTTTTGGGCAATGACTTCGTAAAAATATCAGCGACTTGGAGTTGCGTCGGAATATGTTTGGTGATGAGCTGTCCGGCTGCAACTTTTTCACGAACAAAATGATAGTCAAGTTCAATATGCTTGCTACGAGCATGAAACACTGGATTAATTGTCATATGGAGTGCGCTAATGTTGTCACAATGGAGGACTGGTGTCGAAGTTAATGGGACGTGTAGATCTTGTAAGACAAATGTCATCCAAGTAAGTTCAGCGGCAGTATGAGCCATGGCACGATATTCAGCTTCTGTACTTGAACGGGAGACTGTATGCTGTTTTTTTGCACACCAGGAAATAGGATTGCTACCAAGGAACGTGCAAAAGCCTGTAGTAGAGCGTCGAGTAACCTGACAACCAGCCCAATCTGCATCTGCATAAGCACTAAGATCAAGTGTTGTGTGGGAAATAAGATGTAGGCCAAGATGAATGGTACCTTTCACATAACGCAGGATACGACGAACAATTTTTAGATGAGATGTGCAAGGTTGATGCATAAATTGAGATGCATAGTTAACACTATATGTAAGGTCAGGTCGTGTAAGTGTTAAATATTGAAGAGCTCCAACAAGACCTCTATACATGCTCGGATCATCAAGAGGGGAACTAGTCTCATGAAGTTTATTTTTTATTTCTAAAGGAGTGGACATTGGTTTGCAATCTGTCATGCTGGCTCGTTCTAAAATGGAGAGTGCATAGTGTGATTGAGAAAGATGCAAACCTTGAGTAGTTTTTGAAACTTCAATTCCTAGGAAATGATGTAGTTCACCAAGGTCTTTCATAGCAAATTCATGACTAAGTAATTTAATAAAAGAATTAACTAAGGAGGTATTAGATCCAGTAAGAAGAATGTCATCCACATATAATAATAACACAAGTGTGCCATGATAAGAATGTAAAATAAAAAGAGAAGGATCAGCTTTGCTGCAATAAAAACCATACCTTATTAAAAAAATGCTGAAACGATCAAACCAAGCACGAGGTGCTTGTTTGAGGCCATATAGTGCTTTGTGAAGTTTACAAACATAATGTGGATATTTAGAGTCTTTCATACCTGGAGGTTGCTGCATATAAATAGCTTCAGAGATATGTCCATGGAGAAACGCGTTTTTGACATCCAGTTGGCGGATTTGCCATTGCTTAGAGAGTGCAACAGTTATCACCAAACGAATTGTACCAGGTTTGATAACAGGCGAGTAAGTTTCATTATAATCAATTCCATCTTGTTGATGATAACCTTTAGCTACTAGACGAGCTTTAAGCCGATCTAAAGAGCCATCCGGTTTTAATTTTGTTTTAAATACCCATTTTGATCCAATAATATTCATATGGGGGGATGGTGGAACTAAAGACCATGTGGAATTTTGATTAAGTGCATTAAGTTCCTCTTTCATAGCATCATACCATCCAGGATGTTTAAGAGCAGCACGTATATTGGTCGGTTCTCGAGGGACAGTACTTGAGAGAGTCATGGTTAGTGCATACTTTGGGTTAGCCTTCAGGGTACCTGCTTTGGACCGGGTGAGCATAGAATGTTCAGTGTGACGAGGTTGAGTGGCAGTTTCAATTGACGAGGAAAGAACTGGAGGACGTTCGTCGGAAGATGGCAGCGGGGCGTTTGATGGTAAACCTGAATTTGTAGCTCGTGGTCGGCGGTGGTAAACTCGAATTTGTGGCTCATTAGGCAAAGAAGTATGCAGGGTAGGATTATCATTTCGGCTGGAAGTTGTAGGCAAAGCGAGCGTAGTGTCAGGTTGTGCAGTGTTTGTAGGCGTGGATGAGGTATCATGGTTGGGGTGATCTACATCTGGAATAGGATTTGGAGGTAGCGAAAGAGGTATGTCAATAAAGTTAGAGTCATTCGTGACACTACCGGAGGGTGAGTCTGACAAAAGAAAATTGTTAGTTGTAGGCAACCAAGAATCAAAAATACTATTCACACGATCAGTGTTAATTTTGAAAGAAATACGGTCTTTATAAGGAAAACATAATTCGTCAAAGACCACATGCCGTGAAATATATATTTTTTTACTTGGTGGATGAAAACATTTATAGCCTTTAAATTGATCACTATAACCTATAAAAACACAAGGTATGCTTTTAGGATGAAACTTATTTTTTCGAGTATCCCAAGTATACGGAAAGCATTTTGATCCAAAAACACGTAAAGAGCTATATGTGGGGTGAGTGCCGTGTAATATGAGGTAAGGAGAATTAAAATTAAGCGCGGAAGAGGGTAACCTATTAATGAGGTACACAGCCGTTGAGAATGCTTCTACCCATAGAGATAGAGGAGCACCACTATGAAATAACATGGTCATACCTAATTCCCGAATCATGCGATGCCTCCGTTCAACCATACCTGTTTGCTCAGGTGTATATGGGCACGATTTATGATGAATAATACCAGAAGACAAAAAATGCGTAGACAATCGTTTATTAACAAACTCACCTCCCCCATCAGAATGAAGTATTTTGATTTTCTTGTTAAATTGTCGATCAACATACCGTTCAAAATTGATAAAGGCATCAAATAAATCCGATTTCAATCGTAAAGGAACAATCCATATGTATTTGGAGAAATCATCAACAAAACATGCATAATAACGAAAAGAACCAAGTGATAAAACTGGAGCCGGACCCCATAAGTCGCAATGAATTTTGTCAAAAATATCAGTACTTGAATGCTCAGAACTGCTAAAGGGGAATTTACTAAGTTTTCCTAGTTGACAACTATCACAAACGTGCTCATTTTTTGTTGGGCCTGTGACATGAATAAGGTTATTATTCTTGAGATGTAGTAAAGTAGAGTGTTGTGGATGTCCTAAACGCTGATGCCAAATATTAGATGAGCCAGACTTGAAACGGTGAGAGAAATTTAACTCAGGTTGATTGGAAAGGACATAAAGATTTCCCTTACGCCTTCCTTTTATCAACGGTTGGCCTGTTTTCCTGTCCTTAACACAAAAATCTTTATCAGTAAATTCACAATTGACAGGATATTCAGAAGTGAGTTGACTAACCGATAACAAATTTTTCTTTAAACTTGGAACATATAAAATATTATTTAATGGTAAACTGAAGTTATCTTGACGAATTTCAGAATATCCAATTCCGTCAACAGGTAAGCATGAACCATCACCAAGTAAAATAGAGTCTGATCCACAATTATTTTGGAGGTTAGATAGAATACCTGACTTACCTGTCATATGGTTGGAGGCACCAGTATCAGAGGTCCATTCATTATCAGCAACAGTGGTATCCAATGTGAGGGCGGCTAATGCTTGTGGTAAGTCATCTGTCCCCTTTGATGGTTTTGGAATCCACCAACAAATTTTTGCAATATGTCCTGTTACACCACAATATTGGCACGTCTCATCTCGATAAAGATCTCTTTCAGCTTGCGACATACGTCGTTGTCCAGGAGGTGGTGGTTTTTTTGGCTGAGGGCTGAATTTTTCAGAATGAGAGAGATTTTTCGGTTGTTGTGCTATGAAACCTCGTCCTGATGATGTGAACTTGGAGGGTCCTCCTTGAAGTTTTTGGTGTTGTCCGAAGAAAGCCATTGGGGTATTAAACGAATTGGTACCGATGTCGGTGTTGTTCATCCAACTACGTCTTTGGTCAAAATTTTGAAGTTGTGCCACTAGTTCAGTGTAAGTGGGTCGGGGAGGTTTCAACATAGTGGTAGTGAAAGTTTCATATTGCGGGCCAAGGCTAGTGAGCAAGTAAAATACCTTTTCTTTGTCAAGGACGGGTTTTCCAATGGCCGCTAAATTGTCACACAGACCTTTGAAAGTACGAATATGGTCTGCAATGGATTTGTCATCATTCTTACGGAGATATGTGAGTTGTTGCCTCAGTGTGAATTCTCTCTCTTGAGAGTCTTGTGCGTAGGCATCTTTGAGGGCTTCCCAGACGCCGAACGCTGTATCTACTCCAATGACCAAGCCGAGTGCTTCTTCAGATAATGTACCAATTACCCAACCCCGCAAAAGGCGGTCGGCTTTTTTCCATGCGGCGAACTCTTTTGTTAACTGTGGTGTGAATTGTTCGGCATCTAAAGGGTTATTTGGAGTGGTAAATTTTGGTGGTGCTGAGCTTTCATCTGTCAGATGTTCAACCAGCTCTTGGCTTTCAGCAAGGGCTAAAGCTTGTTCTCGCCATAGAGGGTAGTTTGTTGGAGTGAGTTTGAGTGTAATGAAGTTGCCGACGTTTAGAGATAAAGAATTCATGACTGGTTGGTTTTGTATTCTGCTTGTGTTCACTGTCTCTGATACCAAGATAAAAGGAAGAGAGTGTCTGGAGAAAAAAGGATTTTATTAAAGAAGCTTAAGGAACGATGAACACAAGCTATATTATTTCTAACTATACAATGTCTCTTATAGAGATTTGTCCAACGGTAAAAAGATTACAAAGAAGGAATAAAATCATTTTAGAAAGGAAATGATATAATCAAGGGTAGGATCTACTTGTTGCCTTTTATGTTGAATTTTCAATTCCTCCAGAACTTTATTTTAAGTAACAGAGGTCTCATCACAGGCTGATTTATTGGCCTTAATACTGGGTAGCTCACCCAAAATGGAGCTGGAATTAGAACCTACAAACAAATTATTTTCACTAGTGAGCTGGCGAAATCAGCAACTCAGATTTTTAAAGTAGTCACAGAAGTTTTTCTTTTTTTTTTTTTCAATACAAAATTTACATCTCGCTTAAACTGATATAATGAAGAACAAGGCCATTTTAGTGAGTTATTTCTTCATTAAAAGATTTTCTTTTTATGTAAATAATGAAACCGAAAATAAGATGGTGTTCACCTAAAGCCCCCATTGCCCGAGATTAATTATTATATAGAAAGGAAAAGAAATCAGTGAGAATTATTTCCCAAATTCAATCAATTTCTTGAAGAGAAAAAGCAGCAGAAAACAAACAATTCAAAAGAAATGAAATCAAAGATGACTGTATCTAGCATCTGGGGTGAACTTTGCAATTAATCCCAAAACTATTTTAGAACATTGCTTTGTGCATTATATTAAGCTAAGCTGGGTTTGTAATTCATATATGAGGAAAGCATGAACTTTTTTGCTTAAACCAACTCCACCTTTTTCTCAGATGAAAGAGAGCTATACTGAGGCCATCATGCAAAGCAATGAACAGTTAAATATAAAACTGAAGTACCAAAAACTCAACTCCAGTGTCTTTTTCAATCATATCCAGAAAATGAGCCAAAAAACGCCTTTTCGTTTAAAAAGAAAAAAAAAAATCTTGACATACACATGCAATAATTACTTTGTCCATTAAAACTTCTAAATTAAAATGGAATCATAAATGATATACCTCGTCTCCAGGGGAGCAAACCGCAAGAACTGCCTGAAGAATACTTTGTTTAGCACCATTACTTACTAAAACCTGATCCGGCGTTATGATATCCCATTCTCCTCTTTCAAATGGAAACAAATATAAGATTTTGTAAATGAAAATATTAGAAAAACTCAACGAATTCCAGAACAATCAATACCTTTTAGCTTGTGACAAATAGCACTCCGGAGTTCCAATGTACCAGCATTAGGAGTATACCTAGTGTATCCCTCACGAATTGCTCTAACTCCAGCCAAATTTTAGTGGAGAAAAAAGTAAAATAAAACAAGGGCCCTCATAAGCAACATGGACATCCTTTATCAGAACAGGCAGGCTTTATCCTTTAAGATATTGTTCAGAAAACACAGGTAAACAAATTTGCAAAAATCGTCTTTGAGGTCTGATACTATCTTGCATTTTGCCAAGTTAACTTGACCGAATATATTAGTAGCATCAAGTATCTTACACTTACACCCCTCAATATTCGAAAATATTACAAATAAGCTCATACAGTATGGTTGTTATTATCTGTAATAGTCATAAATGCTGAAAGATGGAAGGGTAAAAAAATGATGTAATATATAATAATTCGAAAAGTTCATGGATGTAGCTAAAAAAATATTTGAAAGACATCAAAGTTAGCTCCCACCAAATAACAGGTGAAAAATGTAAAATGTAAGAAGAATACAACCTCAAGGCCAGTCACCATATTTCTCAATGCAAGCTAAGCTTTTTCTTACATCATTTTTAAATATGAAACGTAAATGCAAAATCTAAACACAATTACCTCAGCAATTACAACTGGGGTATCGAAATCAGGCTCGCCAGCGGCTAAACGAATAATGGGCACACCAGCTTGTGCGAGTGCAGTTGCCTGGTCTGTAATAGCCACTGTCTTTGAAGGCTTAACTGAATTTACTCTAGGGCTCAAACTTATATCAATCTCCATTTTGTCTGTTTCGGTCTCGGTTTTCAGGACAGCACAAACTCTCTGCAAATGCCTCTCTCTTTTATGAAACGATCTATTTGGAAATTAGTGTTAAAGTTAGATTCACACAGATAGTTACTAGCAGCAAAGTGATTGACTAGGATCACGTGGGACGAGCACAGACAAGTTCATAAAGCTTGAACTATTCAGTATGCAACAGAATCACTAACTTCTAGTTAACCCAAGTGAGAATCAAAAGTTGCGAAAGTGCTTTACATTTGCAAGACTAAAGCATGATATATTTCCAACTAATTCCAAGAATTGAATATTTAGAAATTCAAACACTCCTTAGAGAACTTGGCACACATATTTCAATAATGTAACCTTCCTGAAGGTTTTATTTCAAGAACTTGCGACCAACATAACCGAAAAAGCCAGCGCAGGCCGGTTAAAATGTGAAGCAATAATTAACCGGATAAATGTTTCACATTTCTATGATAACCTATTAATCTACCATCAAACTGCAAAACCACACAGCACAACGCAATCACACACTAATCTAGCTTAGCAAACCACCCCCAAAGCAATTTCATTTCCTAAACGTGCAAAAATGACTAAAACTACACAGACAAGAACAATAAACAAACAATTAAGGATATTTACCCAAAAAAAAAAAAAAAAAAAAACTTACTTGAACGAGAAAGACTGCAATTGGGAAGAGAAAGAGATCAATTTCGAAGCCCTTGTTGAGTCTTGATGAGATTTGAGCTGCGCCTGTGCGGATGAAATTCTGGCCAGCAGAGTGGAAGAGGTGGCAGCGGCCATCTACGCCTGAGTAAAAAAGTTTGGTGAGCTTTTGACTTATTCAGAATTATATAAAACAAGACTGGCCATTGTTTAATGTTTCCTCTGAATATATATATATATATGTATATATACACACAGTGGGGAAATGGTTGGTGAGAGTTGAGAGCGACAGACAGATAATGACATTAACGGAGATTGGTTGGTAGAAGACGGAATTTTTGGGGTAGTTGAGAGTTGAGACTGCAAAAGGATGGTGGCTGTGGGTAGAGAGCGGTAAGAGCATGTTTGGATACAAAATTTTTCAAAAAAATCCAAACATTTTTAACTCAACCACTTTTTGTAACTCAACTTTAACTCAACCCCACTATCATTAATATTATCAATATAATTAAATAATATCAATCAATCATTCTTACACACCACTTTACCTTAATTCACTATTCATCCACTCACATAATTTTAACTAACCATCACTTCAAATTTTCTCTCACCTACTTTACATCAAATCAACTTTAATCATTTTATTTTAAATATTATTTAATATACCCACTAACAACTAACCATACCAACTTTTTCAAAATTAACCAAACCAAACAAAAAAATCCAAACAAAACCAAAATTTTTTATATCCAATCATCCTCTAAGAATCTTTCACATGGTGCAACAAACGGAGTTAGTAAAAGTCTAGAAAAATTTCAAGATAATTACCTAAGACACTACATAATCTTCTTGCACGATATAATCTTCTTTTAATTGTATAGTTACGAGACAAAATTTTTAATTGCAAACTTACAAAAATTGATTAAATTTTAATACAGGTAAGTTGATTTTTTATGGATAGTGGACCGATGTTTTGGGATTTAATCTTTATCAGAAGTCAAATAACGATTGTCTTTATCACAATCTTTCTCTCTCTTCCCCTCTCTTTTTTTCCTTCCTCTCTCTTCATCTGCCTGTATTTTTTTTTCTTGATCGGTCGCACCACGACTTCTCCCTTTTCTCTCTCCTTCTTCTCTTCTCCTTCTTCTCTCTCTTCGCTTCTCTCTCCTTCTCCTTCTCTCTCTTCTTTCTTTTAGCCTCTTTAGAAGCTCCACCTCATCCTTATCCTCCTCCGCAGATTTCTTTGAAGATTTCTCCGTCCTCATCCTTAAAAGCACGCAACTAATTTCAGTGAATGATAATATATACGTTATATAAATTATAAACTAAACATATACAGTTTCGTATGTGTAAACATTATGTATAATAATATATACGTTAAATAAACTAAACATATACAGTTCATATGTGTAATATATACGTTATATAAACTAAACATATACATTTTTTCTGATTTTCGATCAACCTGTTTTTGTATTCAAATTAACAATAAACTTTCTGAGTATATATTTTTCAGGTTTTTGGACGTTAATTTTGAGTTTTTTTTTAATAAGGTGAAACAGTAATCAAGCGCAAATTAAGGGGACGTTGGAATATTAATCAAGCGCAAATTAAGGGGGAACGTTGGATATTATGGTAACTGACAGTAGAAATTAATTTAATTAAATCTAATGTGTTAAGTAAGTACGCAATTAATTTTAATGGGATGGTAGAGTTGCAATTTTTGTTGTATCGTGTAGTATATGTGTAAATGACCCAAAAATTTCACCAATATTGGATTTCAACTTTTAGGTTAGATAAGGGTTTAGGCCATCTGGTTGTAGGAATAGAATCGGAGCTAATGGGCCTACACCAAGTTTTCCATGAGCCCTGAAACTTTTTCGGGATGGGCCTGATATTTCTAACAAAATCTTTGGACAGGGAACCACGTTGCTAAGTGGATGCTTCAATATAAGATCTTCTCAAACAAATCACACTCGAATTTAATTTAATCTAACGCTCATCAATATTATCAATATAATTAAATAATACTAACAATTATCCTCACACATCACATCTCCTCTATATATAATTGTCGAATACGTTGAGCCTAAGTGACAAACTCGCACACTTCGAAATCCTATTCGGAAAAATATCATGCTTCGTAACTATACTTGGATATAAATTAGTATTTTTTATAAAATAATAATTAGACTTGAATTGCATTAAATATCTATATTATTCACATTAAATTTGTGATTGATCTCTTCATTCTTTTCTTATACAATACGTTTCCATGCACTAATTTACGTTCCCTTTTCCTACATTACCATACATTACATCTCTTTTTCTTATTTGATCCATACACAAATTATTATAAATTTATCTTCTTCTTATTTTTAAAATTTTTTAACTTTTTTATTTGTATATTTTGTTTTTTATATATGATATATCAAACTAATTATCTTTTAACGATCTTCGATTTGATATCCATATTACATATATAAAATTCAAAACAACGATTGATGGGTCTACTCTCAGATCTAGAGTGAACCGGCAGTAATGAGCTTAGATCTGCTTAAATCGCCTTCGAACCGTTGCTAGACCGCAACAACGCCGGAAGTGTTTCCGGCATAGAGCGTCCGACGCTCAAGTCAGTATGTGAAAGAGGTGAAGAGAAGCTGCTCTGAGAGAGCAACAGCAACTATAGAGGAGAGTGTGAATGAATGGAAGTTAGGGTTTAGGGTTACCTCACCTCCTTTATATAGGAGGAAACACTTACTTGAAGTACCCAAAATTCCCCGGTCGGTTTACCTAAAAGGTCTGAATTACCCTAGTCGATTCGCCTTCCGTCACTGCTGAGTCATCACAAGATTCCTTCTTATCCATTAGAGAATAAGAGATTTCAACGAGTACCTGCAAGTATATTGAGTCGTTGTTGTGCTTTGGGCCTCGAGGCGCAAGAAGTCGACCTCGAGCACTATGAGGTCGACTTAGGATTGTACGAGCATTCGGAGGCTATGTATATTATTCTTGGTAGAGGTCGACTTCGCGGGTCGACTTACTGAAGTCGACTTTGAGGTCGTCGACTTTAGTAAAATCAGCTCTTCCTTTGGTTCATTCCTGCAAAGGTCGATTTATCAAGATGTCGACTTAGGTATGTCGACTTTATGACATGATTGGTATGATGGAATGAAATTTCGTAGGAATGGAATGAATTGAAGAATTGAATGATTATGGGAATTGAATTAAACATGTTTTGTCATTGATGCGTTTGGTATGCAGAAGGAATATGACTAGAATGGAATGACATTATCATTTTTTATTATAAAAATAAATGAAAGCTTTTTTTAAAAAATAATATACTTTTAATAAATTATATATAAATGCTTTTTTAATAATATATAAAAATGAAATAATATATTCTTAATAATATATTTTGAATAATATATACAAATAGAATAATATATTGTTTAATAATATTAAAAATAATATATTTTTAATAATATACAAAAATAAAATAATATATTGTTTAATAACACTGTTTTGAGACCCGGACCGACCCGACGGGTCGACCCGGGACCCGGTCGACTCAATTTTTTTATTTGAATTTTTTTTAAAATAATTTTATTTAATATATTTTAATCATTATTTATAATATATATTATATATTTATTTTTTATTATTATTTGTTAATTTTTTGAAAAGTTAATTCCTATACACATGGGAATGAGAAAACCTTCCATTTACTATGGAATGGTTAATCCCATGGAGATGAGTTTTGCCATTCCTTCCCAAAAAATATATCAATCATGGGATTAGGAATGAGTAAGGGAACGATCATTCCATTCTCATGTCATTCCTTCCTACCAATCATAGTGTTACCCAATCGTCATGCCGACGGTTCGAACCGTCCTCCGGATCGAGTAACAAGTGTATAAACCGATATGAGACAATATGGCTAATATCAGCGATATATATATCCGTATAAATAAATTTTACATTGTCTGCCCAGGCCTCTTTTCCCTTGGTGCTGGGGTTACGGGGCCGGCGGCGTCTCCGATCTCGAACAAGAACAGTGGTGTTGGCCATATATAATTCCACGAACCGGAGACCTATTGAGCTTTTATTGGACAGAATTATAGTCCATGGTTATTATGGTCCACCATTATTATCTATCTAACCATGTACAGCAACATCACGTGGAATCCAATAGTACAATAAAAACTGTTCCCTGAGAGGAATGACTTTTGTCCTTTTTTTTTTCTTCCATTCATATATAATAATCGGAAGGGAACTTTAATTAATTCAGTAGGTTTTGTATTAGCGGTATACTTTACTTTTTTCATGAATATACATATTCATTAAAAAATATTATATTATAAATAAAAATGATAAAGTATGCATTTTATTTGAGAGAGAGGATTAATTGTTAGTGTGTATTTAGTCATTGTCCTATAATCCATAGATGCGATTGATTTCTGTATGGTTAGTAACTTAGATTTTATGTCTGTACACTTTCTTATATTTTTTTGGTTAAAATTAAAATGCTCTTATTAAGAAGAGTTGTTGAAAGTATTGTTAAAAGTAAAAATACAAGCAATTATATTTTAAATTAATTTATTAATGTGACATACAAAAAATTTGGTAATGACTTGTGTGTATATTTTATTTCGGTCCGTATGCGTTAATCATTAATTTGATTATGGTTTTTTTTTTCTTATCATGTTTAAAAGCCAACCTTATAGTTAAACTTGAAATAATTACGTTTACCTATTTTTCTTTTTCTTTTTTAATTTTTGAAACTTTTGTTAATATAGTAAAAGAGGTGCTTTAATTATTCATTATAAAAAGAATGATTTTTCATGCTAGAAAAATTCATGTAATAGTTGTAAATTTTATTTTTCTGGTTTGCATTTTTGAAATTTATTCAAATGTGTGAGAAAATAGTTAAAGAGGAATTTAATTATTTCACGATAAGATGCGGTTTCATGCTATGAAAAGTCATATATAATAATTATAATCTACAATATTAATTTTTTTTAAAGATTAGGATCCACTCATTTATATGGCTAGATCCGCCCCTGTGGAGATGGTCAAGTCTTTGTGAATGCTGTCCCAGTTGTGAACTTGGAAAAACTTCGAGCCCATACTCCCTTTAAAGTCACGTATATTTGTTTATTTATACATTGGCCTAAAGAAAAAATCAAGAATTTTTTATTTTTTATTTTTAATGATCCAAGTAGGTGATAACTGATAACGCGTTCCTCATGGAAACTTTCGTTTTTGTGTAGTTTTTAATTCAACTGTTAACTTTTTCTAATTGTGCGTGTAATGGAGAGCTCAGCCTCATAACGCGTTTACTTTTTAAATAATTGGAATTTTATTCGGAAAAAATAGTAAAGAATTTCTGACCAAAACTGGCTACCATGTGATGACTATGTTTACTATGTAAAAATAAAAGTTGTGTAATCGGATAATAGGATACGTTGTGTCCATTTTTTTATTTTTTTTTTATATATAATTATGAGTGTATTAATATTAACTAATTTAATATTTCTTTTTCAAGAACATCTGATTGGTTAGTCAAGTTTGGACTAATAAATTATTTTTAAAATGGAAAAATATAAATCACTATTTCTTGTAGGATATAGTATCTTCTATATTAGTATATTGAAGAAAAAAATGGGAATAGTGTAGAGACAATCAATGGCGGGTTTTTGTTAACACACTCACACTTCACTTAATAATGCCTGTCAAGACTCAAGAGAGTTTGAAAACAAAGCGCAGCTTGAGTAGTAAGACGCTTCATTTGTGACCGACAAGTCACAAGTTTGAGTCACCGAATAAGAGAACTGAGAACACTTTAGATTCTCCTTTAAAGAGAAGACTCAAAAGAGTTTGTCTTTTGAAGATTTAAGTGTGAAGCAGCACACATGAGCTGATTTTATTTAGGGATTTTTTCTCGCGAATAATGTGTGGAATTCTGTTTAACAATAACTCAAAAAAGAGAGAAAAATAAATATGCATAAACAAATATGTGACATAAATAATTATGCAAATAGTTAGACTTCATATTATAAAAAATTTCTATTACATCCTTATTCAACTCATGCACAATTACATCACAATGATCTAACTTATAATTTTAGTATTATACACATATAAATAGCTTATATAATATTTTATTTATATCTATGTGCATGTACACAGAACTAGAGATCTAACGTATATTGTAATTAATCCAATCTATTAACTACAATATTTAATATCTGAAATAGATCTAACGTATATATCCACTACCACGAATATATATATTCACATGCATATTCTGGTGCATCTTCATTTTCTTTTTTCTTTTTTTTTTCGGTTTTCAAAAAACTCTCATGTATACATTACCATTTGCAGCTTAACACGCATAAATATTTCGAGAAGCGGACAGTACGACATGCGTCTTTTGTGCAACTTGAGTTTTTGAAAAAAACTCGTTACTTCACAGAAACTTCATTTGTTTTGTCTAATAGCAGTCAACAGCAACTTCACAGGTACTATTTAAGAAACCTGTTGCCTAAGTTGACTATGGAATCCATCTTCTGATTTTTTTTCTTTTTTTCAATTTTGAATAAGGACTTGAAAAAAAAAAATTTGAATAAGGACCACTTCCTAGTTTTAGTTTTACCCAGTCCTAGACAAGCCCTCAACTTCATGCATATAAAAGAAAACATTTATCCACACACCTAAACAAGAACCAATTAAGTTTGATCTTCTTATAGAGAAAGAGAGAGAGAGAGAGAAACAGAGAAGACTTGATAAACTTATTAGTGCTCAAGACATGGTTGAGTTTTTGAATAGTGGTTGGGCAATAAAATTGTTGACACTGTTTGCCCTTGCTTGTTGCTTTAACGTTGTACGGTTGGCCGAGGCCAGAGTTCGAGTCTACAAATGGGAGGTAAAATACGAGTTTAAATCCCCAGATTGTTACAGAAAGCTGGCTATAACTATCAACGGCAAAACTCCCGGGCCCAGCATTATTGCACAGCAAGGTGACACCATTGTTGTGGAGCTCAAGAACAGCTTGTTGACAGAAAATGTGGCTATCCACTGGCATGGGATTAGACAGGTGATTGATTAAATTAGAGGATGATGTTTTT
>BKCP01007959.1:1707140-1731329 GCA_008636005.1 Striga asiatica | reverse complement strand
CTCCTTTTATTGCTTAGTTTCAATTCGATTAATATGAGAATCTCACAACTTAGTTCCTACTCCTCGTGGAATTGACCCTTACTCATCGCTACTACTAGTTAGTAGAAGTTTGTCAAGGAAAGTTTATAAATTTAAATTTGTCGCGTCGCGACGCGCGGTCATATAGCCCCCACCAATTTCTACCGCATGAACTAACTCCTTGATGTGTCTTTAACATGTTAGCCTAAAAACCCATCGCAGGATTCTACACTGTGTTTATCACAACGCCTTGCAATACAGAAAATAGCATAAATAAAATCTAAAGTAGTTGTATCTATAGAAAGTCCAAACTCAACCAATGCGCCAATACCTCATCAAAATGTGCATTCACATATCCCAGTGAATTCAAGTTATCAGTCACAATATTCACTTTGGGTCTTTTCCAATTGAGAGGCATCTAGGAACTGATCCTACTCTTGGCCTCTTTAGTTGTCGATTCATTCTTGTCAAGCTGCTCGGGAGTTGGGTTTGGTGGCGGCCCAATTGTCCATCTTGGCCTCGAATAGCACTTTAAGAACATTTTATATCCCTGATCTCTAGCTTGAAAAGTACAAGGAAATCCCAAATGGAATGAGAGGAGCAATTTTTTTTTTTTAAAAAACAAATGAGTGCTAGATATCAATTTATACAAAAAATGACAAAAACATGAGAGACATTTTCAAAAAAGAAGGAGAAAGAAAACTGAGTGTTGGATCTCAATTTATTAAAAAAAAAACGTACAAAAGAAGTCCTTACTATTCATAATCCCTAACATTTGTAAATAGAAAAAATGGTTTATGAGTAACAACAATGTCGTGCGGCTCTGATTTATGTTCATTTTAAAACCATTACAATCGTGGCTAAAGCAAAGCACCATCTTCATATGTGTCCATAGGGCAAAAAAAAATTAGGAAATGACACAGAAATAAGAACAAAATAAGAGGAGATATATTTCTAGGACAAGAAATACTGGGGAAGAACGGTAAATCAAACAACATAAGAGGAGACAGATATAATGTGAGATTAAAATTGAGTTATAGTCGTGTCTTGAACATGGGAGAGAGTAGTCTAAAAGGTGGGAACTAGACGGGGAAAGGGGCATTTTTTATTTTCAATAGCGCTACAGCCCTTATCAATTTCCACTGCATAAGCTAACTCTTTGATGGTCTTTGACGTGTCAGCCTAAAAATCCATCAACAAGATTCTACATTGTGTTTATCTTCTCAAGTACCTTATAAGGGTTAAGGATTATATGCTAGTTTACCAGGCAAACAAATTTCTGTCTTTGGGTTACCCTGATTCTGATTTTCAGTCAGACCGGGATGAAAGAAAATTTACCTCAGGATATGTGTTTACTCTGGGAGATGGAGTGTAGTTTGACGGTGTGTCAAGAAAAAATGCATGGCAGACTTTACCATGGAAGGCAAATATGTCACAGCCTCATAAATATTGAAAGGGGCTATATGGCTGGACTTGAAAGTGGTTCAGAGTTTTTCCATGGAGGTCATAGTCTATTGTGATAACAGTGGTGCAGTAGCAAACTCAAAGAAGCCACGAGCCCATATGACAAGTAAACACATTGAGCGCAAGTATCACATGATACTAGTCATCGTAGGAAGAGGAGAAGTTGTGGTTTCTAGATAGCATCAGAGGACAACTTGACAAATCCTTTTATGAAAAATATAAACTAAGTACCAGTCAAAGAAGACAAGGCTTTCTTGACTAGGAGATCACATCCATCACAATCCATTCTGAATTTAAGGTTTACTGTAAGTGCTTCAATTTCTTCATGTGCTTATGGCCTCTGCTTATCACCTCAGATATGTACTCCAAAGTGCCTAAGGCACCCATAATGTGTTTTGATTTAACTTGATGAAGCAAATGGGAGTATGTACTCTCCACCAGTGAGTTTTTTTAGTTTCTCCTTGTCTTGTATTGTTCTGTGATAATTAGGCTACCTTCAGTAGGTCTCTGTTTTGAATTCAATTCAGGATTTAGCTCGTTCATTCGATCATGTAGTCGTTTGTACTTATGTGTTATTAATGAATTCTATCATCCCAAAAAAAAAAAAAATCATTTAATAAGCCCAAAGTAGAAAAGCTAAATCACAATTCTTAAAATGAATTAAATAAATTAAAATAGAAATACTAAATAAAGTTTATCGGTTGTCTATTAATTGGATGAGGTTGGAAGAAGTCCTACATAGAGAAACAAGAAAATGGTATTCACCCTTCTCCTATGCACAAATATTTCTAGTTTCTCCAAGCTTGGTATCTTTTGTATATAGCTAAATATTACTATAGGAAACTTATTAGAGTAAATCATAACAGAACTCACAAATCAGCTGTTATTCAATGCAGTTTTGGCATTACCAAATTCCTTTAGGGTGGGTTTGGTTGCTAGTGGGTGATTGGGCCTGATATAATCTTTTTGATAAAATCTAAGGCTATCCATCAATTCAACTAGTCTAATAACTTTGATAATGATATCTTTTAGGTTAAAACTGCTTTTATGCCCTTCATTCCAAATTCAATTTTCATAATTTGCCTCAACACACAGTAACACCATTATCGCTTCATCGTCTTTCTAAACTGTCATCATCTCATCGCTCTCTGCCGCCGACTGCTCTGTCGTGTGCTACCTTCACCACCACCGGCTTTCATTGTGTAAAGCCACCCAACCCTAGCCCCAATCCTCCTGACCCCAGCCCCAATCCCCCGCTCCTCCCGACACCAAATTTCTTGTGCAAAACCACCCAACTTCAGCCCCAATTCCCCGCCCCTCCCTACACCAATTCTATGTTCAAAACAACCCAACTTCAGCCCCAATCCCTCACCTCTCTCAATTTTTCATCACAATTTCACTTTCAGATTCAAGAGCCGAATTGTTGGGATAAATAATTCGCTCACGGCCACCGGCGAACTCCCCCGCCATATTCGCCGCCGCCTTCGAGACTGACGGGCCAAGGAAATTGGCCGATCTAAAAGTAAGCTTCATCCAATACGTAGAAAGCTTAATTGAAAAGAAGAACTTAATTTTCACCCGATCAAAGGTGTTGTTTATTTACGAAATTAAAAAAATAAAAAGAAAAAGAAGAAGAAGAAGATGTAGAAGGAGAGGGGTTACGGTATCTTGCTGGGCACAAATTCAAGTTCACGAACAAAGGAAGTTAAGACACGAGAGTTATTAGATTAGGGCTATTTTGTAAATTTAAATAAAAAGTAGAGTTGGATTACACATCCCACCTATGAGGTGGAATACCTAATACTAAAAGTTGTTGATAATTCACCAGGCCATTCCATTTTAACGGGCTTTCACTACCCGAACCAAACATCTTTATAGACAAGAAATAATAACAATAGGCCGGATATCCAGCCCAATCCAGCTAACCAAACTCACTCTTAGCATACAACTTGCTTCCAAAATTTCACTCTATTCCATCAATACCTGCAATTAGCACCTACCTTATTCATGGAAGAATTAGTGTTTTATCACTGTACACAAATATGGTCATAGGCCATAATATTGAGAAAAAGAAAGAAATTAGACGAACATACACTTTCCTCCAAAAACTTTCTCCCTGAAGTTGATTTTGTTGGACCTTATTTCCACTCCAGAAGCCATCATGTGGCTAAAGCCAAATAATAAGTTTCAACTAGACCCATGATCCTAAATATTCAACCAAAAATGTCCATCAACACTTACATAACCTAATAGTAAATAAATGATGAAATCTTTCAAACACTTCAACAACAAATAAAAAAAAAAACCAAATAATAAAAAATCCCACATTAAAAAGCTCCAAGAACATAATATAACAAAATTTCATAAATAAAATATGTTACAAGACCCATCTTTTTTCCAACCATCAACATTAATCCAAGTAGCTTCCAAATTCAACATAAAGAAAGAAATAAAGAAAAATAGCGCAATAACATGTTTTGGCCTTGCCATTTCTGTGTTATTTTATTGTGCATGTAGTCTATGACACTACTACGACACTTGGATAGTGAAATAAAAAATTCACGAGAGAAAGGTTTCAATACCAAATCCATTCCCATGAATGTGGTTTTCTGCCCCTAATACGATAGTTAAATTAAAAAAGGCAACTAACCAAAGTGATTTAGTTGTTCCGCAAATCAATATAACAGATGTTCTTGACAAATTTAATAAATAGAAACTTTACCAAATAGAAACGGACGGATCTCTTGGGATGCTTGAAAAATTCATTTGTTGGTTTTATCAAGAAAAAATGTTTAATCAGAATACAGAATTAGAAAATCCAGTAAAATTGTGTTGATATTTCACTCATATAAATTACAAGATGCAAATTTTGTTTGCCTTTGTTTGTATAGATTTATATTTAATGTTGGGTTTATAAACCATATTTTCTACTATAAATTTATATCTAATTTATTTTTAATTTATTATTAGTTTATCTCATAAACCAGATTTTTTACTATAAACTATATCTAGTTTATTTTTAGTTTATTATAGATTTATGAACCATTACAAGAATATAAACTGTAAATTTAAATTTATATATAATTTATTTTCAGTTTATTATACATGGAAAATTTATATATAGTATATTTTTGGTTTATTATAGTTAAAATTAATACTCTTATTCACACGAAGACGTTTTTATTTCCCTTAAGTCTCCCAAGGTCTTTTTTATTTGAAAATCACGCTCATGATGTTCTGTGAATTCTTTTAGATTACTTTCAGTTTATCTTAAATTTATTGCATTATCTCTTTACTTTATTAAAAATTAATTTTCAGTGTATTTTATGTTTATTATCTAATTTTTTTACTCATTTATAAAAAATTAAATAGACAAAAAAAAAACTTAATATAAACCATAGATAAGACAAAAAAAATACAATTAATAACAAAAAAATTCAACTCAAGATAAACATCAAGTGAAAAAAAAAGGAATATAAACCATAGATAAGACAAAAATATACAATCAATAAACATCAAATTAATATTCTTTTACACACAAACATGTAAATTTATATATGGTTTATTCTCAGTTTAGTATATAAGAATGCATACTCTAAATTTATGTATAGTTTATAATTACAATCTATCAAATTTGTTCTTCAAGTAGATAAATGTCCTGTTCTCAATCTCATCATCAAATTCCCAAATATTATTATCATCAACACACGAGCCAAAAAAGAAGAAGAAGAAAGAATATTTTTAAATCAAAACTAAACTAATAAATGTCAATCTTAAATCAACCATAAACCTGGCATATAAAAATAAATCAAAAATAAAATATATTTAACACACAAATAAACTAGCAAGTGTCAAGTTGGTCGATCGATGTACACAATTCAGAGTTCAAAGCATCTCGTCAACCTCATTAAATTGAGAAAAGAAGAAGAAAAAAAAATTGTCGTCAAAATCAATGACAAATGGAAATTAGACCCTTAAATCACATTAATAGCTTGATCTTGGCATTAAACGTATTAGGAAACAATATCTTTTACATTAACTAGAGTATTCTCTATAGTGGAATAAAAATCACCAAGTACCAGTTAGAAGGAATAACAAACAAGCATTCGTCCTTTGGGAAATAGAATAAAAACTAACCGTCTGAGGGGTAATTATCTCAAATAAAAACAATCAAATTGAAATGCTAACATTTCATTTATTTATGTTTGGGCCTAAATTGTGGTTGAAGATAATAATGAGCCCAGAGGGGCAAAATTAGTCCACTATCGACTTATAAAGGGCAGAGGGGCATTTTCGTACTTAAAAGTAGGGTCCTTCATATCTCCATTTCTCCCCTTTATACTAACCCTACCATTTTCCAGCACTCGCTCATATTTTTCTATTTCCCTATTGCGATTTCTCGAATAAAAAAAAATCTAAGAAATTTTTTAATTTTGTTTTTCATTCGAATTTGAAACTACTTTTTTCCTGCGTTTTTTTTTATTTCGTTTGATTTTATTTTCCACCTGATGTTTGTTTCTGTGTTGTGATGGATCTAGGGTTTTGAATGTGTCCATATCTTATTTCATCGTAAAGTGTGGGCTTCGTCGGTTATCCGCTCTGTTCTCGGACAATCACATCATCGACTGTGAGTGCCATTTTACTTATTTTTGGACCAGTGCATTTTGTTGTATTTTCATTGTCGGGTCTTTTTTTTTTCGTGCATTTTCTTGTTTCATTGATATTCAGAGTACTGATGCGTGGGATGAATTAAATATAAGAAGTTGTATTGATATGCTATTATGTTTAGATATGTGCGAGATTGTAATGGTTTTCTTTTTGTTGTTTTATTTGTGTTAGAATTTCGGAGTGTGACCTAGTTTTTGTTTGGCATGGAGTTGAAGTATCTGTAATTGAACTTATAATGTATGTCTTTACAATTGGAATGTAATTTAATGGAGGTACGAATTGATAAAAAGTGTTAGTGTTGCCCTGCCTAAAGTCCTGTTATGTACTGGTAGGCATTCATTTTTTTTTAATAATATCAAGACTGAAAGGGATTTGGGGAGTTAAAGTGAAGAAACTTGAAAGTGATGATGTGTTCTTTTATGATGCAAATATTACTAATTCTTGTTATTAAAGGACCCATTTTTTTTTCAAAGTTTTTCATTATTTTTGAAGAACTGAGTAGTAAATAGTTTGAGACCTATATTTATGAAGACCTCAGTGATATCACCTGTGAGCTCATTATATTGCAGAAATAGCCTTAAAATTGAAGAAGAATGTACTTGTCTTATATCTTTTCACTTAGGCCTTATCACGCTATGTTGATGCAAATGAATACATACTTGTAATACAACAAGCTTTTCGATCAAGTGGTACTTCCCATCCTTAATAAGGGTGTTGCACTAGTACAGCGGCACCTCTTGGTTGATTAGGAATTTTTTAGACTCCTCCTTGCCAGCCTCCCTCTAACTATTAAAACAAATGCAAGACTACTGGGAAGTTTACAGAACAACAATATTCTAATTGGGTTTCTTTGTTTCCCAGATATTTTCTTTTCATTTTTTTAAACACGTCGTTTTTTTAGTATTTTACTAACACAATATCTTATTCATATGATTCCAGGTAAATCTTTGATAAAGGGGTAGTTTTGGGAATATATAAGATGTCATCACCTTATGTCAAACTGGGAAACCGAACGCTCGATCAGTGGAAGGTCACTGAGCTGAGGGAAGAACTCAAGAAACGTAAATTGACTACTAAAGGATTGAAAGAAGAATTGGTGAAGCGTCTTGATGAAGCCGTCCGCATTGAGCAAGATAATTCTAAGGACGATGCAGAAAATGATGAAAATGACACAAACCAAACTGAGTTACCTCCTGAACAAGAAAAGCCAGAAACTGTTGTTCCTGGAGGAGGCAAGGATTTCACGGATGTAGGTATTAGCATGGATGAAAAAGCAGATTCAAAGCCTGAGCATGAGATGGATGATCACCGATCATTATTTGAAGGGAAGGTTGATGTTAGCTTAGAACAAGGGGCCAAGGCTGCTGAGCTGGAAGGGGGCAATGATATTGAAGCCGCTGCTTTAGAAACGACTGTCATAAGTGAGAAGGTTGAGACTGTTACTGTTGTGAGTAATGAAAACTTACAAAGTGATGGATCAACTGAAGATGCCAGTGCTGAACCTTCTGATCCTGAAACTCACTTTCCTGTGACAAACGAGAGCAGCACGCCTTTGGGATCATCTGGTGGACCAGGCTTAGAGGACAGTGGAACTCAGTGTGAAACCTTGAACTCATCTGTTCAGATGGAAAAGGATGATCCCAATTATCCAGATCTGGATTCCGGTGTCCAGCCATTGAAGCATCAGGTACTTGAGGTTGACACTGATTTAGGGTTTCAAGTAAAATCTGAATCTGTTACTACTGAATCTGTTTCCATTACTGAGCAAGTTGAACGTAAGGTAGATGTAATTACTGATAATGTCCCATTAGAACCCAGCAATTCTGTCCCTGATGGTGGTGAATCACATCCCATGGATGTTGAAGAGCCACTTGACAAAAAAGATGTTAAGGAGCCACTGGAAAAGAAAGATGTTGAAGGGCCTCTTAAAGAAAATGTAACTGTTGAAACTACTGGTGCTGACAACGAAGAAATGGTTGATAGTCTCAAGAACATAGATGTGGAAGATATGGCTAATGAGAAATTAAATTTAGATCGAAGTTCTGGTGATGATTCCATGGAGGAGGATATAGTGGAAAATAAAATAGATGAAAATGTGGAAAGATCTGGGAAGCCTTCTCAGAAAGAGGAGGACAATGTAGATGTTGTTAGTCCTGATAAACCTGTTAAAACCAGACTCGACAAGGCTGAAAATGAGGCTGTCTCCCCAGTGGGGTCATTGAAAAGGAAGTTTCTTGGTAAGTTTTGCACACCCTCATTTTATGTTCTTCCTGTTATTTTACGGTTGCTCATTTACTTATAGGCATGTTACATTTGATAGTGTCCAACTATATCCAAGTTCTGCCATTCATTTAGTAATGAAATTTGGCAGAAGGGGATAGAATGTTAATTTGGATGATGTATCCAGATTTTTCATTTGCATTGCATTTTCCAGCTTAGGTGCAGTCGATGCATGATTGCTTATTGTGTTCTGTTGTTGGGAGGAGAATATGCACTTGTGTCTTCTTAAATAGACTTTTGTTCAGCAAGTTGATGCTGAGATAAACTAATTACATCTGAAGGAAATACATGTTAATCGTACCTAATGCTATTTTCCCCAGTCTGTGATATTAATTTGAAAAAAGTATGTCTTGGGCAATTTGCTAATAAATCTGGTTTATACAAAGCCTATATTGGTTTTTACCATCAGAGATGGCCTATATGACCCAAGGTTTTTTAAAAGGTATTGGACACATTACTGTGTTGAGAAGGACTTTTGTACTTCTGATTTTCTTTTCTAAATAATCCAGATTAATACAGTTGATTTATATAGTGTCTGGAGAGGTATCAATGCATGCTCAAAAGCATTTCAGCACAGTGTTATTCTCCCTAACCTCGGTTTTTTTTTCTTCCTTTCTTTTGGTCCCCTTTTCCACGACTGCTGGAAAATATTGGTGATTAATCCTTGCAGACATTCCAGAAAAAGCACCAGTTGGGGATAATGACCCTGTCAAAAAAGCACGCAAGTGGAATGCCGAGGGCTTAAAAGCTCCGGGACCACAAAGTAGTAACAGAGTTATTTCCACTACGCCTAAGGGTTTATCTGAACCTGCTTTCAAGCCATCATCTGGAACTGATCCTGCAGTTAAGGAAGAAGCACCCTCAGAGCGTATTGGTAACTTGCATGAATTCCTTCTTGTCGTAATAGTTTGTTATGATTATCCTTTATTTCGTTTTCTGAAATACAATATGTTACATTTGCCTTTTATCCAGTTCCACCATCTTCGAGGGCCCCTACTAATTCTCTGCGAATTGATAATTTTCTACGCCCTTTTACTTTGAAACAAGTGCAAGAGCTTCTTGGGAAAACAGGCCATGTTACTGGTTTTTGGATGGATCACATTAAAACTCACTGCTATGTCTCTGTAAGTTTTGTTCTCACTTTGCACATTGACACCTCTCTTGTAATATTCCAGTGCAGATAATATTTTTTTATCTATGTCAACTTTCCACTGTGTGTCTGATTTAATGATTGTAGCACATAAGAATTCTTCTATTTCTTGCATCGGATGGTGGAAATGTGATATCCGTGATTGCAATTTGAAATTTTATAACAGTATTTTGTTTTTTCCCTTTTAACACGGAAAGACGATGTCTGGATTCTACTTCTCTAAATCTCAGTGTTTCTTACAGTATTTCCCCTATGTTCTATGCTTTGACCTTACCCCAGATACATAATCCCACTTAACTATAACAAATCACTTCACTTATGCAGTTTTCATCAGTTGAAGAGGCTGTAGGTACCCGTAACGCTGTGTACAACCTCCAGTGGCCCCCAAATGGAGGCCGACTGTTGGCAGCAGATTTTGTTGACCCTCAAGAAGTCAAAACACGGGTAGAGGCCCCAGCAACAACTGTACCACCACAAAACAACGTGCCACCTCAGCCTTCCCCTAGGCAGCAACCCCCAAGAAATCACCTGCTTCCACCACCACCACCACCACAACTGCCGCTAGCTAATCCTCCTACTCTTTCCCGGGACAACCGGCTGCACAGAGAAACTCTGCCACCTAGAGAGCACCCTATTCCGGCGAGGGAGCGGCTGAACAACCTCCCACCACCGCCGCCACCACCTCCACTGGTGGAGAAGGCTGAGCCACCGATTGTCACTCTTGACGATCTTTTCCGGAAAACTAAAGCCACCCCAAGAATTTACTACTTGCCATTGTCCGATGAAGAAGTTGCAGCAAAGACCAAGGAACAAGGGAAGAATGTTGTTAATTGAGTAGGGAAATCAATCTAGGCTCTGTTACTTGAAAATCGCAGAGCTCTCTATGTCCGTGTATCGGCTAATCTGATAGAATTTGGTAGTGAGAAAAAGTAAAAAATGGTAAGAAACGTATATTATAAAATTACGTGTTTGCAGGTCTGCAGGTGTCGTTCAGCTTTAAGGATGATGGTCGAGTTTTAAGAGTTTGCTGCTGGTGCTGTTTTCGGTTGGTGTGTCATTTTCATGTTTCGTTTAATCAGGAATTTCCAATGGGCTTTTGGATAGGTTTAATAAGACTCGAGATGGAGTTTATCATCTCTGGCGTCTCTGTTTTATGTCGCTTTACCCAATTGGGTATGTCCTGGTTTTAACCAGACTTAGACATAAAACCTTTGTGTGGACAAGGACTTGTGCCATCCCGTTGTTTTAACGATGAGAGATTTATTGAGGACTTCTTGTTTTAATTTCCATTAAATTCAGAGTGGGGTACTTCGAATGATGTTTGATTGTGTGTTCTTACTTCTTACTATTCACAATGCTTCTAAAATGTTTATTTTTTTAGTGTCTTGATGATGTTTCGTCATGTGAGGTGACCTGAATGATGTATGTCTATCCCTTGTTCTAGTCAGAGGTGCAAGGGGAAAAGATTTAAGATCTATGACACTCTTCAACTGTGGATTTGGTAGTAGTTCAGTTGCTTGCTTCAGTTTTGTTCGTAAGAAAAATGTTTAATACAAATCTTAAATTTTGAAGAGATGTATCTCAACACTTCAAAAGGGGTTTTTTTAATTTGGATCAGACCGAGTATGAAGGAGTTAATCTAATCCAAATGGAAAAGTGTAATGGGAATCTTCAACTAAATTCTTCACCTCTATGCCAGATGAGTTCTATACATCCTTAAATCAACTCCACATATACATACCGTAAATCAACTCCGCTCATTTCATTTACAACAGATTTCAGTTTAGGAATAATAGCATCTCATCAGCGTCTTAGAGAGTAGAGACCACAAAAAATTTCTGTTTATTCCTGTTTCTGATGATATAGGTAATTTGAGCTGAATATTTGCAGTTAAAAATTTCTGTTTATTCCTGTTTCTTGATGATATAGGTAATTTGAGCTGAATATTTGCAGTTAAAAATTTCTGTTTATTCCTGTTTCTGATGATATAGGTAATTTGAGCTGAATATTTGCAGTTAAAAATTTCTGTTTATTCCTGTTTCTGATGATATAGGTAATTTGAGTTGAATATTTGCAATTATTCCTTGATACGTGTATTCATTATGTGTCACTAAACATATTGTTGATATCCATGACCTTCAAATATTCTGCCTTGATGCTCACTACCAAAATACATAATCAATGAGCTTGAAAGTCACATCTAAATGCAATGTATTAATTTATAAATGGAGGAGACGATGATGAGGACCAATCATCTCTCATTTTCAACATTTGAACTCGCACTGAGACAACCACGTTAACACACAATCTCTAATAAGCCGTTGGGCTCTTTTTAGTGGAAATTGCAGTGGTGGTCGGCGCACCGAAGGGCCTCCGGGGTGCCATCGTGGCAACTGGTCATGAATTTCTATGTAAGGAAAAATGAACATCATCCATATAAGAAGGTACTATGGGAAAAACAGAGCTCGAACCATGTAAAAGAGAGAACAAAAATAATACAATTTTCAGATTGTGGGTCAGTGAATGGTCCAAAATCTAGCTCAAGATTCCATTTAACCTGCAAAAATAAAATGTTGACACAAAAGGGATCAATGGCATACAAATGAAAAGAAAAGGAGGAAAAAGTAAGAGAATAACGAAAACCAAAGCTTACGGTCCATCCACAAGATCTTTTTTAAACTACAAAGATATATGGACATTGTTTGTTCCTCCATAACCAATGCATTAACGACTCATATGTATTTCCACACGCCTGGCCTGAACCGGATAGCAAGTACAACCCGAGGAGGCAACACGATTGCTTCTAAATTGTTAGAATATCACTTGTGAATTGTCGCACATCGTTTATACATGGAAAATAGACCCACCTTATAGGTCTAATAGGTTACTCCTTCTTCCACCAATTGGTTTGGGATGGCACCCCACTTGGGCTTCATTTGGGTTTCCCTGCTTATGGTGCGCTTCATGTTAGTGGGACTGCACCCGTTTTTTCCCCGTTTCTTTCATGGTATCAGAGCAGGTTTTATGTGGGGCTATGACGTACCCGTTTATGGGAGCCTGTTTCTAGTAGGGCTTGGGCCCACGTACCCGTTTATGGGAGCTTGTTTCTAGTAAGGCTTGGGGCAACCAGCTCTATATATGGGCTTTGACTTCTTATTAAGAATTCACAAGTGAGGGAGCGTATTAAAATATCACTTGTGAATTGTCTCACATCATTTATACATGGATAATAGACCCACCTTATAAGTCTAATAGGCTACTCCTTCTTCCACCAATTGATTTTGGGATGGAACCCCACATGGGCTTCATTTGAGTTTCCCTGCTTATGGTGCGCTTCATGTTAGTGGGACCACACCCGTTTTTTCCCAGTTTTTTTCACAAATGTAATGTGATAAAAAAAAAAATACTTAATTTAAAAGGATACTAATAATATTGAGAAATTAGAGAGTGTTCTCACATAGTTTTAAATGGCAATTCAAGCAGGACGAGGTTGCTTATATACTGCGAGTGTTCACACTAGGGGCGGTACCGTAATTAACCAACTCTTTAAGTGTGAACGCAACAAACCAAGTAATTACGGTACCGCCCCTAGTGTGAACACTCGCAGTATATGAATCAACCTCGTCCTGCTTGAACACACTAGGGGCGGTACCGTAATTAACCAACTCTTCAAGTGTGAACGCAACAAACCAAGTAATTACGGTACCGCCCCTAGTGTGAACACTCGCAGTATATAAATCAACCTGTCGCCACGAGGCGAGGTGATTCTTCATGGCGAGGCCTCGCCTACAGCGCGACCTAGTCATTTGTCGCAGCCACAGCAGTTCCCGCATGCACTACAGCACGCGCCCATGCGCGTCGTCCACGCGCGCCCGCAGTCGTGCCTCGCTAAGCTCGTGCTCTTGTCCCGTGCCCAGCGCCCATGTGCAGCTTGCAGCATATCCGTGCACGCCTGCTGCCTCCCAGCAGCAGTCGTGCCATGTGCGCTCGTGCGCCAGCAGCACCCCAGTGCGCGACCTAGCGATTTGTCGTGCCCAACACCCCCGACCAGGCTAAGACCGAGGTCTCAGCGAACCCGAGCCGTGCTGGGCAGCCGCAACACCGGTCAACTCGAGCGGTCCAGCGAGCCAAACCGAGTTTGATCGAGCGCGGACCGATCGATTTGAGCCAGTTAAAAAGAAAACATTTCCAAGCCTTATAAAATTATCTGGGAACTCTAGACGAGCCTAGAATATCCGAAAAAAATAGGTTGAAGAATTATGTGCTCTTGTCTATTTTAATTTGACTGCCTTATGTGCTCTTACTTGTCTTAATGGTCGTGCTCTCTGCCTGTTAATCATAACTCTTAATAAAAAGAATAAAATAATTAAATTGTAGATTAAGAGGAGTCGAGCCCTCACAAAGACGCACGTGCATTCCATTCATTCAGTCAGTTAAAAGTGAAGGTGGGGAAGTCTATGTTTTATTCCTTATAATTATTGCGATTATTATAGTTGGTGTATGTTTCACGAATTATTATGTTTGCGCCTATGAGATGGCTGCGTGACCTGTACTGTGTTAAGTCGCGCCTATGAGAAGGCTGTGTGATTTGCACTGAGATTTAGTTGCACCTATGAGAAGGCTATATGACCAGTTATTTGTGTTACATGCTAATATTATGGTATCCATTAATTATATTGAATACCTGTATAGTATAGGCTCAAGGTGGGCTAATTGTTTTGCTCACCCCCCACAATTTATCCTTTCAGGTTGATCGAGTTGGCGGCAAACACGAACCAGCGAGAGGGGTGGTCAAAGAGTTTTTTATTTCTTTATTCTTCTGCACACTATTTCGAACATGCTTTAATTTTTCATGTTTTCTAGACCAAGTGATTTATAATTTAGTTGTTTTTCAATTAAAGACTAAGTACTCGTACGTTCTGCGTTGTCTTAATTGTTTTGGAAAGAAAGTAAGATTGGAGAAGTGATTTCCTAAAAATCTAAGTGTGAGTCTTAGGTTAAGAAAGAAAGAAAGAAAGAGTTCTAAAATAAGTACCCTAAGAAAATTTTTAAAGCTAAATTATTTTCGAAAAAGTTTTCAAACTTATTCTGAAAAATTAAGTGTTTCCTTAAAGATAAGAAAAGGGTGTTTATAGAAGTTATGCAGGATAGAATCATTACACGTGGCTAACTTATGTTTCTCCTATGACTATATGACCCACACGAAAAGTGTATTTAAATCCTAACAAAATATTGCATTTCATATTGTGTAAGGCCCACACAAAAGTTAGAAATCCCTATACACAATTGTAAGGACACTTTAGTCCTAACAAACAAATACACATTTTAAATTATTAAAATGCCATTAAATAATAAAACAATTGTAACATTTCCAAGGCTTTCTGAATTCATGCCCTCCAACTACTCCATTTACTCTTCCTCATTTTCTTTCATCCCGTGTTCTTTCCCCCAAATTTCCATGTTGTCTCCTATGCATGTGATATTACATAAAGCCCACACAAAAGTGGGACACTCATTAGAATTGTAAGGACACTTGTGTCCTTATAAACAAAAAACAAATAGATACTTAAAATTACTAAATAGCCAATAAAGGAATAAACAGCTCTAAACAAATAGAACTATCATTTTGGGTTAAGTTATCTTGGCCAAGTTTTTTTATTTGTTGGGCTGCTAATTTACTTTTCCAACTCATTTTTAAAAGGAGTTGATGCCTCTACTTTTAGTTAACGTGACCTCATCACTAACTCTCTTATGGTTTATTCGACGCTACCCATATGGGTACAGCCCACTTTTACTGTTAGCCAATCAGAATAAGCCATGTGGAATGCACTGAGTTTTGCCATTTCTCTCTTCTTTTTGGATTTTTGTTGGCTGAATCTATTTTATATTTTTGTTTCTAATGTTACTTTATCTACCATGGTTACCTTTGAGTTAAATATAATGATTAATTAAAACAGGCTGTACACAGCAAGATCTAAAATTTGAATTCGGGAGAAGACCATTTTTCAGCGCAACAAAAATCGTCCCAAACAAATTGCACTTCTTCTCCAAAAAATTGCAGTACTTCTCAAGACCATTTTTAATCGGTTGAAAATCGTCCCGTCTTCTCCAAAAATTGCAGTTCTACTCAGCTGTTAACAAGGTATCTTTTTTAATCATTTTATCAATGTTCGTAGAATATTGTCTTTTAAATTATGAAATTTTTATTCAGCTTTCTGTCTCTTTGATTAAAATTGCAGTGACTGTAGTTATTGTGCTTCTTCTTCCTTGCATTTTTCTCTGGGGGGTCATTGGGCTTTACACGTATGTTTTTCAATTTTTTTGCAGGATGTGATTATAATGAAGGTACAATAACATTGAAACAGTATGTTTATTTTTTGGTGAGATATTGAACTGAGTGTGTGAACTTAATATATTTGTTGAATGTATGTAGGTATTACTGAACTAATGGAGCATTATTTTGCGGAGCAATGTGAAGACATCGAGGGTAATGGTGAAGAGTTTCAAGAACAAGATTTTGGGAGTTCTTCAACGCCAAATCCTGAGGTTCAGCCTTTTGAAACAGTAGTAGAGCATTTAGAAAATAGACTATCAGATGGCATGAAAATAAATAACATTGAAGAAGCATATTTACTTTACTGTCAATATGCGCATGCCAAAGGTTTTAGTGTTAAAAAAGCTGATCAACGATACTTTTCGGGCACTAAAGAACTGCAAATGAAAGAATTTGAATGTTCTTGTGAAGGAGTTAAAGATGAAAAACGTTCTAGGAATATTATTCCGGATTATCTGAAATCACTAACTAGAATAAAATGTAAAGCGAGACTTAGAGTCGCGAGGGAGAGAGGTGGGGAATGGAGAGTGAGCAGGTTTTATGTGGAACACAATCATGATATGGTTCAGCCTGATCAAACTCATTTGTTAAGATCATCACGCAATCTCACACATGCTAAAAAATCAACTCTAGAAGCTATGGTCAATGCGGGAATTAATGTTACTAATTCTGTTTCTTTTATGGAAAATGAGGCTCATGGTGCTCAAAACTTGGGTTTTACTAGAAAAGATGCATATGATCACTTTAATCGTCTTAAAAGACATACAAAAGTTGAAGATGGAGATGTTGCTTCTTTGCTTCAACATTTTATAAACAAGGCTAATGGGGAAAACCAATTCTTTTGGAATGTTCAATTGGATGATGATAATCGGATCATGAACTTTTTCTTCAGAGATCATAGATGTGCAGTTGATTATGATTATTTTGGTGATGTGCTATCAGTTGATACAACTTACAAAACAAATAAGTACAATTTGATTTGTGCTCCATTTGTTGGTATAAATCACCATGAAAAAAATGTGATGTTTGGTCTTGCATTTTGTGTGATGAGACGGAGAGTTCCTTTGAGTGGTTGTTTTCTACTTTTCTTGCTTCTATGAATGGAAAACAACCTCAAGTTGTATTTTCTAATCAATGTCAAGCAATGATGAATGCTATTGATAAAGTGTTCACTCATTCGCATCATCGCTTATGTCAGTGGCATATCAACCAAAATGCTCCATCTCATTTAGGAGGTTTGAATGGTGAATCGAAGTTTAAACAATTGTGGTATAAATGCATGACATATTGTGATTCTGAAGATGAGTTTGAGGCTACATGGAAGCTAATGATTGATCAGTACAATCTTGGTGGTCATAGATGGTTAAAAGGGATGTATAAACTGAGAAAGCGATGGGCTACGGTGTTTAGTAATGACAGATTTTGTGCAGGTCTTGTAGCCACTTCAAGAAGTGAGGTTACAAATCGGGCTTTGAAAGACCTGGGCAACAAGGCTCTTACTTTGCATCAATTTGTTTTGAACTATGAAAAAGTTCAAGATAAATGGAGGTCGGTTGAGAAAGATGATGATGCTCATTGTAGCCATGGGAGGCCGGGCCAAATTGTTAAAAATAATCCCTTGTTGTCGCACGCGGCCGAAGTATATACTTTCTCCATCTATAAGTTGTTCGAGCGGGAATTTGTGGAGTCTTTGAATGTTGTTCTTATTGATCAGAATGATTTCGACAATGGTTGGGTTGGATTCAATATGCGGTCACATAACGACAACTCAAAGGTTAGGCAAGTGTTCTTTAAGAAGTATGATATTGAAGTAAAGTGCTCATGTCATTACTTCGAAACAATGGGAATACTATGTAGACATGCACTAAAAGTTTTCATTTCTATGAATATCATTTTGTTGCCTGAGCCATATATAATGAGTCGGTGGTCAAGAAAAGCCGAACAAAGGTTTTGTACTGAATTTGAAAGAACATGTACTCCTCATGGAACTAGTAGTGGTTCTCAATTGACATTTGTGAATCACGCAATGAGGAATTCGTATGATTTGGTGCATTTGAGCAAATCTCACAAGGAGACAAGAAGTAGATTCAATGAAATCATCGAAGATGCAAATGAAGAAATAAGTTGTCTTTTGAAGAATTTGGACATGGATGATTCATGTGATGAATTGGTTGATGAAGGTAATGTGCGTGTCCGCAATCCACCTCCGGCCAAGACAAGGGGAGTTACAAATGCTCAAATAATACGTCATTGGGACGACAAGAGCAAGAAAACAAAAAGGGGCAAAGAAAAGGTGGGAAATTCAAGCAAGTCAAAAAAGAAGAGTCAAAAGGTAAATGATGGTTTTATGATTTTTTTTTCTACAAAAATGTTAATAAAATTAAAGTATTAAATTAATACCTTTTTATTTATTTTATTTTAATGTGTAGGGAGGAAATACAATCATCAATTTAGGTGGCCTGACTCAATCTTCTCCACATGATGTCAACACGGAAGAGGCAAATAATGTTCCACATTATCCATCTCACTCTTCAATGCTTTGGCCTAACATAAATCAATGGGTAAATGATGCTTTAATGATTTTTTTTCTACAAGAATGTTAATAAAATGAATACTTATTTATTTATTTTACTTTAATGTGTAGGGAGGAACTACAAATATCAATTTAGGTGGTCCAGCTCAATCTTCTCAAAATGATGTCAACACGGAAGAGGCAAATAATAAATATTCCACATTATCGGCCTAGCATAAATCAAATGATGCATTTATGATTTTTTCTACAAGAATGTTAATACTTTTTTAGTTATAAAATGTGTACGGAGGAAATACAAACATCAATTTAGGTGGTCCATTCAATTTATTTGGTTATCAATTTGATCCCTCTTCATCACAGGTACATCAAATCTAATGCTTTGTAAATTAATATTTAATAATTTATTATTCTTATTTTAATCTATTTTCTTATACAGGGACAATCCAATAATTGAAGATAATTGTGATTTGAAGTTAGCAAATGCTCATTCTCATGTTTTCTAGATTGACTCTTTATAGTGGTGTAATATTGTATTGTTATTAGAGACATTTATTTTGTGGATTGTTTTTTGAACTTGATTGAATTTAATAGAATGATGTAATATAATGGAACTTTTTGTTTCTGGTTTCAGCTTTCTTTTCAAGGTTGAATGAATATGATTAGATTAAGTTGTGCTCTTTTTATAGGTAGATTAAGTTGTGCTCTTTTTATAGGTTTCAACTTGATGTGAATGCATGCATGTGAATATTAGTCTTAATTGGGAATTGTAATTACTAGAGATGTGAATGGGACGTAACAATTGAGAATTGTACTAACAGTAATATTAGCAACAACTTTGTACTTAAATTGCACAAACCAAAACCCTTGACGACAATCTATATGTGCCAAATAAACCTCACACAGACAATGAAATCATAATTTCATTCTTCAATACTCCAGAGAATTAATCATTCATGTCCAGTAATTAAAAATACCCAACCGTTTATTTCATTACAATAATAACAAGCATTACAATTACAACTACAAACAATACAAGTAATAAATGAAAAATCTTATCAAGTTTTTTTTTTTTTTTCACATCTTTGTAGCTTTCACGATCCACTATAGATTTCTCGCTTGTGCAAACTTCTTCTCTGATGCTTACTTCGTCGTCATTTATTGGATTAGCCCAACCAATAAATGCATGTCTATCACAAAAATAATATAGTTTCTGAAAATTTGCAGTTCGGGAACCAACAATCCTAACTTCAGATTTGATTCCACATTGATGACATATTTTTTCTTCATACTTCAATCTATTTGGTCATGGTCCTCTAAATTTCTTAGCGGTTGAAGTCTGTGACATTTTCAAACCTTCAAAAAAAAATTTAAAATAAAATGAAATGTCATTATTCAAGCAACCACTCAAACCCAGACCCAAATTCATAAGCAAGCTCATGTGCAGAGATTTCAAATACTGTTTCAAAAATAATAAATGAAACTAATCAAACAAATTACACATGCAGTGGGTAGCATTAGCATAAACCTCAAATTGAAAGCATCCTCTATTAATTACCGAATAGAAAGCTTTTATATCATTACACAATAATCAATCTGATTACCTAACAGAAAGCTTTTATATCAATAGACAATAATCAATCGTTTATTAGACCAAATTTACTAAGCTAACACCATCATCCATATAAGAGGAAGCTAGTTAAAATTTAAAGTAATAACACAAAATAAACATCGGAAAACCAGTAAGCTAACACCGGAAAAATCAAAATTTACATCAATCACAATATTCTCAACTAATATGCTTCTACCTCCTTTCAACTAATTCCAACAATTTATAAGAAAACTTCCTCAAAACAGATGTATGGTGAGCCCAAGGTATCTTTTTTATTTAATTTTCATTTTCTTTTATTATCTTTTAATTTTCATTCTTCTTCATCGTTTCCTTCACCCAACTTCTCAATATTCCAGGAAAATACAAAATTAACTCCATAAAAATAGCAAAAACATAACACTTCACCACAGTGAAACAGAGGAAATAACATCACAACAACTTGGAATCACGTAGTACCCTTAAGGAAAAAAAATCAAACAAAAAAAATATAATACTTCTAATTGGAAAGAAACGTAAGAAAATCTCATTAAACAACCAATTAAACAAATCAAATTTGAAGCTCAAAGCAACAAAGAGTGACGAACCCAAAGCAACAACTCACAATTTTCTTGAAGTCGGGGATGAATGGATGCTGCAACTTCTTGAGGTCCGACGATTTGAAGTCGGAGTTTTTGGGGTTTGGAGTTTTTTAAGTCGGTGATTTTGGAGTTTTTGGGGCCTGGAATTTTTTAGATCTGTGGTAATTTTGGAGTACAATTTTTGAGTAGATCTGTGGTTTTTAGATCTGTGTTTTCTAAGTCGACCATGGTTAGTTGTGGGTCTATTAAACAAAAGCTGAAACAATTTTAAAAGAAAAATACAGAGGAAAAGAAAAAAGAAGGCAAAAGTCAGTGCGATCCACGTGGCGGCGTTTGGTTGTTTAACAGTGAAAGTGGGATGTATCCGTAAGGGTAGCGTCGAACTAATCCTCTCTTATGTGTTGTTTTGGGATTTCTTTTAATGTTTTATTTTTTATTTGTTACTAGATATTTCTTTTTTGTCTGAAAAAATATCCCACTGGCCTCAAACGTGAATGAATGACTTTGATAAAAGCAACCACTTTTCTTTTTTCATACCTAAATTCCTATGCATTTGTTGCCTTCCATCCACTTCCTCTCATCTCATGTCAATTGCTGTATCATAATTTATTTAACTGCAAGTATGTTATCCATTTTGAAAAGGAAAATGATAGGTTTTAAAAGGAAATTATTATAAGTCATTGTTTTTCATTATGAGATGTTATTAAAAAATTTTAACGCATTTGGACAAATATCTCTATCCATTACAAAATCGGTAGAGAGCCTGGCATGCTGAAAATTGAGATAATTGACTGTCCCTTATAGTCAAATTAACTACACAAACAAACATAAAAATAGTTTGTAAACCAATTAATAAGCGTGACGAGTTTTACGACAAATTGGTCTATCACATAAATAATGTTTGACCAATTATCTTTGATTTTGAAAACTAAAAGTCGTGTTTTAACAGTCCTATGTGGGATCAATTTTGTGTAGTATAATTTATTTATTTTATCAATGTTTTTAGATGCGTTTGTGTGTATAAGTTTTTTTTTCGATAGTCTTTTGATGCAATTTTGGACCTATTTGTTTAAAATTTGGGAATACCTTCTTCAAATATATTTAGTATTACGAGTCTATTGTGTATCGCAACATAGAGATTCCTAGTCCATTAATAAAAACTTGAGATAGGGGTCATTTGTTAAACAATGAGAAAACAGTGGCATTTGAGCAACCTACCGAAAATTTTGGGACTATTTTGCGATTCCGAAAAAATGAGATTTCGTGTTATATAAACCCTTCTCTTCCAGCGTTCGTCGCAGCTAGGGTTTCGCTCATCTCCGCATTTTGCCAGAAGCTCCGCAGACTCGAGCAACAATGGTGGCCACCAAGAAAACCGTACGAATCTTCTATGGCCTCTCGATCTCTTGATTCTGAATTCGTGATTATCTTTCTTGTTTCAGATCATTACTTAAATCAATCTCTCACATTTCTTGGTTGGCTTGCAGAAGAAGACCCACGAGAGCATCAACAACAGGCTCGCTCTGGTGATGAAGAGCGGAAAGTACACGCTCGGTTACAAGACCGTGCTCAAAACTCTGCGAAACTCCAAAGGTTCCTATTTTTGTCCTTTTAATTTTATCTTCTCCCCGAATTTTTTCGTGCTTGGTCTTTATTCTTATTTTTTTTTTAGCTGAATTTGATGGCAGTTTGAATTTGTAAAATTTACCTTATGCAGGTAAGCTGATTCTCATCTCAAACAACTGCCCGCCCTTGAGGAAATCGGAGATCGAGTACTATGCTATGCTTGCAAAAGTTGGGGTTCACCACTACAATGGAAGTAAGCCCCAGAGTTTTACCTCCATTTTGAAATTTTTGCGTATTAGATAATTTAGTCCTTTAGTTTTGCACGGATTCTATATATTAAGGTCCAAAAATATTTTGGCTGATCATTTTATCCTGATTTTTTTTATATGGTTAGCATTGGGTATTTGTTTAATGAATTAAGAAGGCAGAAATTGTGTGTAGATGCAAGCGTGCAATTCTAATGTGCTTAGTTTCCTTTTCAAATTGTCAACCCCCCTTTGGTTTCAATTTTAAGCTTTTCAGACCTGCTATATTAGAGTTAATTTTAATTTTCAACATCAGTTATCTGATATATATTGATTTTGATCATGTATACTTACTTTGTTGATAGTCATCTGGTTGGATAGTTTGAGATGTGAATGCTTAAAGTCTAGTTTTTTATGTTACATCGAACATTTATATAATTATATTCTAGCTGCCTGCGGCTTTCATTTACTGATTACATTTCTGAATTGTTAAATAAGCGATAAAAGTTTGTGAGTTACGTGCTTGCTGTGGTTTGTGTAGAATGTGCTTTCAGTGTACATTAACTACATAGCAGTACTAGTTATGAACTGATATAATTGTTCAATTCATTACAATGCTTACGAGTATATGTATATTGTGAGGAAATTGTAATAGGTTGTTTTGCTGTGATCATATATTACCAATATCCTCTATGTATGCAACAAACTTAAACTTAATATGGGAAAATGCTGTTCTCCTTTTTGCTAATTCCTTACAACTTCCAGATAATGTCGACTTGGGGACAGCTTGCGGAAAGTACTTCCGTGTATCTTGCCTCAGCATTGTTGATCCAGGTAACAAATACACACTTATTGGTGCTTGTTTGTGTACTTTCTTGATTTTTTTGACTGATTTTATTTATTTATTTTCTTCTTAAAATGTAGGTGACTCGGACATCATCAAGTCTTTGCCTGGTGAGCACTGAGAAGAGAGTGATAGCTTTATGCATTTCAACAGTTCCAATCAATTTTTAAAGTGCTTCCGATATTCAGTTGTAGAACGGAAGTTTGGTGTTGGATTCAATGTGTTTTGTTTCCGTAGGGCAGTAAGGTTTTTTACCTTGCTTGTTTATGACAGACCATTAATTTTGCTATTGACATATGTTCTATGATGGGTGTAAGCTTTTTTATACTTTAGTATGTGTTCCATCTTGCTTGTCTGCTATATGACCAATTTTTATTATCGTCGTATTACAAACTTTGGGAATTTTGCACGTGTATGAGCAGATCTTCCGTGAAGCTAGTCGATTGACCTTTATGGAGCCATATCAATGATTTGTTGGTATTGATCGGTGTCTCAAATATATTTATTTTAGGACAACTCAATACACCATTTGTGAATGATTGTGGATGGCTTTGTAAGCCGCGTCCCATTGATGATTTTATAGCAAAATTGTATGCATGTGACTAATGGTAATGAGTTATAGAAGCACTTAAACAATGTTACAAGTAAGAACATAACCCCTACTAGTCTCCAAGATAGGAGATTATCCACTACATCAAAATAAAAATGACCTACTAAAACTACAAGCTAGCCACAAAAAGTTAATTTGCATTGAAATCTCATATTTGAGACTTCCATGCCAAACTCGAATGACTATTCAAGTTTAAAGCACACGATCATGAACTAGGTTTGATCTAAGATGACTGTTCTGTGGTTCGTGGTTTTGGTCCGTACTCAAGCAAATTGGTATGTGACCTTTTT
>BKCP01007959.1:1592813-1707132 GCA_008636005.1 Striga asiatica | reverse complement strand
ATAAAAAAGACGATTTTTCCTCTTAAAGAAAATTTTGTTAAGAGGCACAATTGTAGTAAACAATTCCATTGTTCGGCAGGGTTTGAAATGGGTCATTGTATGGTACCAATTCATGGTGTGACGGATTTAGATATGATATGTCAAAGCTATTTTATGAGACCATGCTTTCATGAATGGTACAACTACACCATTCAAATTTGTAACAGAAAAATCCATTTTACTAAGTGGGCAGTGTGTTGTGTTTCAAAATAAAAAATAATTACCGTGTATTTATTAATTTATTTATCTTTACTCTAAAGGCATGTACTAAACTATGTGAATCTTGTAATTATGTCTCATAAAATATCAATAATAGTATAAAATAACCAAGCTATATTAAATGGGGTATAGAGTTACTAGCTTTTATTGTAAGACTAATTTATAAGACCCTTTCCAAAATCTCCTTACATATAATTTTCGAATGTGTTGAGCCTAAGTGCAGACTCACAGGTTTTGGATTTTATGTGATAAAATTTCATGTTTCGTCATTTGGCATCGATAGATTTTAATTTACTTCCAATTCAAAAAATAATTGAGCTTGAAATTATACATAAATATATTGGATATTCACGACCCTTTTTATGACCATTAATTGTACTTTAATACATATTGTATATTAAAATAATTTTTATAAATAAAATTAATTATTTATTAACTTTAATTGAAAATATTATAATAAAAATGAGTAAATCGGGTGTCATTTAAATAAAAATAATTATATACTTTTTTAAAAAGTATTTAAAATTTAAAATAATTTATTTTTATAACTTTTTAAAATTATGTATAAACTTCTTAACAAGCACTCGTGTAATATACGAATATTGTACTAGTATATAATATAATACTAATGACATTATTTTTCATTTTCTTTTGTCCCTTTCTTACCATTCATAAAAAAACATTTTGTCTATGCATTCACATCTACATTTTGCTTAAATTTTTATGTCTGCAAAGCAGTCTGTAATAGGATTTTGTTGATAATAATTATATTGGTATTCTAGTGATATTCATGTAAAATATTTTGCAAATAGTATGACCATACTATTTAGAAAAAAAATATTGAATATCATTTCGTAAAAAAAAAAAAAAAATTCAACGTCGTGGAAATTATTGAATATCATTTTTATACAAAAGAAAAAAAAGAATCAATATCACGTCATTGTGCCATTGTGGTGGTTTGAGTTTTAGCTAAAGACCAAAAGTGTTAATCTATCTATAACATTTAATAGGAAAAAACACGTGTAAATATTCAATTACAATTTACAACCCAAATTTGGCTTTCAAAAATTTCCACATAAAACGCAGACTGGAAGTAATAGCACTGCCCAAAAACTCGTTAAAATTTTCTCCTAATCCGAAAAACACAACACAACGCCATGTAAAGCTCACGCTCTGAAAAATTTGCCATCTTATGTCTAAAATCCCCCTTCAAAACCCCTCTCTAAGAACAAGACTCAATTAGGGTTCGTGGCCGTGCTCGATAGAATTCTGATTTGTTCAAATCTCCCTCCTTTGCTTTCTGAACGAATTCCTTTTACCAATTTCCACCCCCCCTTTTTTTTACCTCTTTTATGCATAAATTTTGCTTTGTTTCTGATGGGAGCTCTTATATAAATTTACCCTAATGCAATTCAGCTGAAAACATTAATTCTTTTCTTTTGTTTTGATGTTGTTCAATTTATCTGTGAAGCTGGTGATTTTGCGCGGACCCTGTTTGTTATCTGTTTTGATCCCCAAATGTGTATAGATTTCTCGTGGTTAGTTTAGGGTTTCTATTTTTGTATTCAATTAAGTAATGGGGCTTGGGGGTGCTCGTATCTATTTGATTGCACTTGGTGAAGTTGGGATTTGTGGTTGAGAACGAAGGGCATTGGTGACTTGTTGGGGATGAGTAGTGTTTTCAGTGAACAGATCCTTGGCGATAAGCTTTCGAAGCTCAACAGCACTCAGCAATGCATTGAAAGTATCCTCCTTAATTTATTTTCGCGCATACTTCGGCATAGCTTTCTGTTGGTTCACATTTCGCTAAGGGAGAATTGCGTGCTTTGCATTTTTCATTTTCATTTGCCTCATCTTTGGTCAATGGATTAGAGATATTCGGGATTTGGTTGTCGGATAAATAGCTATCCGTGGAACATCTAACGGTTACTTTGGAATTTGGTAAAAAATGTTACTTTCAAGGTTGATAGTCTGATTTTGGTATATAGAATTCACAAAGTTTGTCTTTTGAGGTTGATACTCTGATTTAGGTATGTGGAATTAAAGAAGTTTGTCGAGAAGTTGCTGTTTATCAGATTTTCAACATTTAGCCAATAATTCCATTTATGGCATGGAATTCGAGTTTTATTGGAATTTGATAATAATTGATACGTCCGAGATTGATATCTGATTTTGGTATGTGGAATTAAAGAAGTTTGTCAAGAAGTTGCTATTTTTTGGATTTTGAACACTTAGCCGATAGTTCCTTGTACGGAGTGGAATCCAAGTTCTATTATCTTTATTTGGGAAGACAAAGTTGACAAATGTAATGTCATGTAAATCTTATTGCAGCTGGATTTATCATTCAAGTTTTTGGTATAGTGTGTAGTTTTGTCAAATGGAGTTTTAAAGATTTTCTGTCGACTAGGTATTTCATACACGTATCTAACAGTAAAACGATCGCAAGCACGCAGGAATTTAATCAAATGACATAAGCAAGTTCCATAATTTTTTAATTAACTTTATTTTTCACGTGCTTAAATTTGTATTTTGATAGAATTTGTGTTTGTTGTTCACCTTTGCAGAGAATACTTATTCTACTTTATTTGAAATTATTTTCCCTTTTGGGCATATTATGTTCACCTTGACTCTGCGATTATAGCTTTGTCACACTGGTGCATCTTTCACCGTAGTAAAGCCGAACAAGTTGTTGCCACATGGGACAAGCAATTCCATATCTTGGATATGGCCCATAAAGTGCCTCTTTTGTACCTTGCAAATGATATTTTGCAAAACAGTAAGCGTAAAGGAAATGAATTTGTGACCGAGTTTTGGAAGGTTCTTCCATTGGCACTTAAGGAGGTCATTAGCAAAGGGGACGAGCGTGGAAAAAATGTGGTGTCCAGATTGGTGAGCTTTTCTCTATATTTCCCTACACCAAATTGAAGGAAAAATTTGAAGATTTGTTTGTATGGTTTTGATTTCTTTGAAGTTTTCCGAAGGCCTTATATATGAGATCTTGAATATTTGAACTCTGTGTTTGTGTACTAACATGCCATGCTGAGTAAATATATTTTTTTCATATCTTAATTAAATTTGCATTTTTTAAACTCTTTTCTTCTTATGTGTGTGCGTGACAATCAGATGATCAAGTTGGTTATGTTTTGTTAGAAATGAACAACTAAAATATACTCTTTTCTCTTTCAACAGGTGGGAATATGGGAAGAAAGGAAAGTTTTTGGTTCTCGTGCTCAAAGCCTTAAAGATGTGATGCTTGGAGATGAATTGCCTCCACCTTTGGAGCTGAGGAAGAAACGTTCTCGTTCGGTCAGAATAGTAAAAAAGGATTCTCGATCCATAAAAACGGTGAGAATTTCCATTTTCATGCATCTCGAGGGCGTTTGATTTCATTTTTACTTACTTTTATATGTCACCTACCTTTTATAGCTAGAATCGAAATCATTTTCTTATACGCCTTGAATATGTTGTTCTGGAACCAGAAACTGAGCATCGGTGGCATGGCAGAGAAAATAGTTTCGGCTTTTCACTCAGTGGTCAGTGATCATACTATTGAAGATGAGCAAATGAGTAAATGCAAGTCCGCAGTCCATCGCGTGAAAAAGATGGAGAAAGATGTTGATGTGGCATTAACAAAAGGTACTTTTTGCAGTTATTTTTTGGGGGTTAATTCCATCATAGTTTTACCTTAAATATCTCTCAAAACTACTAAATATTCTCATACATTTATGTTTCTTTTAGGTCAACAAACCCTCAGAAGGGTTTTCCTACATTTTAAGGGATTGTTTGTAATTTTGAAAAATAATTGGAGTTTCTTTTTGGTAGCTAAATTACACCTCAAGTGTAGTTTTTGTTTGGAGTAAGTTAAGTTATAATTTGTCTGTCGTACTTAATATCGAAAGTGTTGCTATTTTATTGTACAGTGAAAGATCCATCACGTAAAACCCTATCCAAAGAGTTGGAAGAGGAAGAAAATCTTCTAAAACAATGCATTGAGAAGCTTAAAGATGTTGAATCAAATAGAGTTGCACTCGTGTCTCAGTTGCGAGATGCTCTTCGTGAGCAGGTACATGATCAACTCCCAAGGAGAATTATGTTTGGTATTTCGCCATGTGAACAGTAAAATCTAAGGTTGTATACGCCATTGACTCTGTTTGATTTGTTATGGTTTCTCTTTCAGGAATCCGAATTGGAGAATCTTCGGACCCAGATGCAGGTCTGTTCTACGATGATTGCTCATTTGTCGACATCTTTAAATTGTGCAAAAAATAAAAGGAAAAACAAAACAAAAGAAAAAATGTTAGGTTTTACAACAGATTACATAACATAGCAATGCTAGCCATACCTTGCCATGAGATTATCCTTATAAATGAGCTGCTATGTGATTTTTGGGAATGGATGCTTTCTGGATATCTCCTATTTGTAGGAATTGATTACTGAGGTCCACTCAAGTCAAAAAGGGAACAAACATTCACTTCTGAAATATAGCTCTCGATATTCTGTTATTCTTTCTATATTTTATTCTTTTCCTTTTTTCTTTTGTAGTTATTATAGACCAGGTGCCAGAAAAATATCTTCCTATTATTGATGCATATTTTCAAACTATTCCAGGTAGCACAGGCACAAGTAGAAGAAGTTGCTGACATGCGCACACGTTTGGATGACGAAGATCATACGTTCGACCCAAAGCCACCAACAACTGCATCAGTAAACGGCAAAACCGATCACCAAACGTCCAAAAAATCGGCTGCCGCAATTGCCGCCGAAGTTGCCGACAAACTCACTGCTTCCACCTCATCCCAATACATAATGACGTCCGTCCTCTCCACTTTCGCTGCCGAGGAGGCCCAAAATGCCGGGTTCACCACATCAAAGCCCGAAAACCACCATGGGCCTGTAATGGGCCCTGGAGTCTTCACCAACCCCCCACAGAATAACAACAACCCATACCAATCGGTCATGGTGGGCCCACCACCATCGGCCCAAATCTCCGGATCGCAGGCCCACTACCATTCTATTCCCAATCCTTCTTCTTCTCTGCAGTATGTGCAGCAGCCATCTGGCAGCATGACGGGCCCGTACGAGTACAATGGGCTTGGGCCCTTGCCACCTCATCCGGGCCCTCCTTCTTACATGGTCAGCCCGATGGTGTCTCTGGTGCAGCAGCCACAGCCCGCGATGACTCAGCAGCAGATGATGCCCATGGGCCACCAACCGCCGGGGCCCACTAGTTTTAGGCCTCTAACACCGAATATTCAAGCGCCTGGGAATGGAATAGTGTATTATACACAACCTTATGGGTCACAGTAGCAGAAAAAGTCTTAAAGTCAATTGATCTGTGGTAATTTCTTGTAAGCAGACGTTTTCTTGTGAGCATGAATTTTGTTTTGGCATGACTTAGTAGACGAGATCAATGTTTTAGTGGCTACTGGACTAGTCAAAACAGTTGTGTGTGCTTTTTCTGGAGCATCGTATTTATAATTTATTAGGGAATGATTATTTTTTTTAGAAGAAACTATGTATTTTAAGGGTAGAACAGTGAACTGTTTTTGTTTGTTGCTATGGATACCGTACTGTTTTTGTTTGTTGCTATGGATACCGTTTTGAAATTTTCAGTGCCATAGGGATATAGATATGTAACTATAATTTCTAAGAGAATGTAACTGAAATTGATGTAATGTAAGATGATCTCCAAAGAGAACGAATAGTTTTCTTTCTTAAGAAGTTTTTTGATGTAGTAATCTTGTATTTCTGAGCTCCAATGATGTCTTCGTCTCTTTCGGAGATATTCACAGAACTCCAGTCGGTGGAGAGAAGAAGTGTGCAAGGAATGCAAAGGCACACTCCGCGGCTAAACCCTCCGGAAGCGGAAGTGGCAAAGAAGCCTGAGGGCAAGTGCGAACGGTGCAAGCAGAGACGATACTGGAAGATCAATTGTCCTCTTTTCAAGAACGGCGGTGGAGGTAAATCTCTTTCATTAGTCGTAAAAACATGTTTAGCGAAGTTGTCTACCAGTATCTGATGTGTAGATACGAGAGCCACTAATCATGTCTGCAATTCATTGCAGGGTTCTAGGAAGCCAGACGACTTAGGGAAAGAAAGGTTACCGTCTACATGGGTAACGTCAGATGTTGTTGCAGTGGGAAACGTTTATCTTTATTTCTATTTAGATGGAACTTTGGTTTTAACAATTGTCTTTATGCTCTCAGTTTTAGACAGAATTTAATTTCAGTTTCTAGATTGATTGCAAATAGATATTCTGTTGTTTTTTTATAATAAAGTTGTTATTCATTATGACAAGAAATTTATTTTTGATGGTTCATTGGCTGACAATTTGTATGTTCTAGAACCAAAGTCTACCACAATGCAACATAAGGAAACTCATAATTCACCATCTAATATAATTAGTCCTAATAGCAATAAATAACCATGATGCTGGTTCCCGAAGTGGTGAAATCGGCCCTAGACAAACTTGGAACAGAGGTTCCGCAACTCCAGTTCCTCCACTACCGCGAACCCCTGTTAGATTCAGGCATGCTACACTTTTGAGTTATTAGGAGAACCCAAGTACTCTCTTTCGGATTCAGGAAACAACTCTCATTAGAAAAGATGAATAATGACCAATTTTTTTTAAAAGATAAAATCTAACCATTTTAGCATGTAAAAATACCAATTTACTCTCAACTCAATTTTTCACTTCTGACCAAATACCAACTCCTTTTCCCGCCACCGCAATGAACAACACCTGTTCCGCCACCAGAGAGAACACCACCTGTTCTGCTAGAGCACCACCCGTTGCACCTGAAAGAGCACCTGGATCGTCTACGGCGTATGTTTTGTAAAGCGTAAAACATGGAGTTGCTGAGGCGATGAAGGAGATGGTGTCGGCAAAAATTGAGGATGCTTTGGCTCTCCTTAATATTACCAATATAATTAAATAATTATAACAAGGGAAAATTACATACATAGACCCCCTTGTATACATATTTACATATATACAGTCCGAGCAAACATTTATCAATATAGGATTAGGATCTGTTTTTTATTTCAATATTACGAGATAATGATTTATATCTGTTTCTCTCACTCCATAATCTTGATCATGGCAATATGTCGCCGAAATCAACGCATCAGAAACCGAAGTTTCAAAAAGAAAAAACAAAAAGGAATAAATATCGCGATTTTGATACCTATAATTCAGGTAATTACAAATTCAAATCCGAAACGGGATTTACAGTTCAAAGAATTCTTGTAGTCCCAAAAAAAAAACACTGATAAGCTGGAAAAATGAAATCGATAGTGTTGTTTCTGAAAAAAGATCGTGAAATAGCCGCTGAGCCAAAATATATGTTTAGATATACTGTATATATACCTAAGATAAACATTATCTGACATTTTTTTTATTATTAACCGTATAGTTATACATAAGATAAACAACACATAAACAATTTTAAAAGGGATTAAAAACATAATACACATTTTTTACTATTAAACGTATAGGTATATATAAGATAAACAACATATAAACAATTCTGAAAGGGATTAAAACATAATACACAGGGCCGGTGTTGTCGAGGAGGTAGCAGACGAAGGGGTCTGGGAGCTCGTGGATTAGGGTTTTGATGGATGAGGATTTGAATTTGGGGTACCATTCTTGGATCTGGCATCTGTTTACGTCTTACATCTTCATCTTCGATGAACTGAATCGATCGAGAAAGAGATTTCTTTCTGAAAGAGATTTCTTCATCTGTCAGCACAACTTGGAGTGCTTCCCGCCGATCATAAATTTCTTGATGATTTTTGTTGCCGCTGAGGGGTTCTTCCTCTTCTCGCACACCAGTGCGGCAGAAAAAGTTCTGCTCGGCGAGCCACATTAGAGAGGGAAAGAGAGAGAGGGATTGCGAGAAAGTTCGAGAGAGAAAAAGAGGGAGAGAGAGAGGGTGGGATATATCTCGATATTTGTGATGAAAAGTTTATCATCTCGTATTTTTTATATTATGTGTCAAATAATTAATAGAGGGAGTAATTTTCTCTTATAACAAATCATCTTTACATATTACAATAACTTTAATTCACTATTCATTCATTCACATATTTTTAATTACATATCATTTTCAATAATCTCTCTCATACTTTTACATCACATCAACTTTAATTATTAAATTTTATTAAATTTTAAATATTATTTAAATACAAACTTAAAATCCCACTCAATTTTCCACCTAATTAATTTTATTCAAAATTAACTCACTTTAACCCATAAATCCAATCTAGACTGATTTTATTTAACCCATAAATCCTAATTAATTTCTTCACCGTGCGCAATTTGTACAGTAGTAACTGCTATTATGGGTAATTTTGGCAATCAAGTAAAACATTTCAAAGTCGAATAAATATTTTACAACATGTAGTCCCATCAAAGTAAAAGAAAATCATAAAATTTACATATTCAACATTTGAACCTCTTCCCGATAATGAAGTCTCTAATAAAGAGAGGCACATGGTACAATATCGCCATTACTGTCGACAGATGGCCATAGCTAAACCATGCGGGCGGGCTTTCCTTTAAGACTGCATCCACCGTTTTCTTAGCAAACTCTTCCGAAGGAGTAGATTTTGGGCCTTGCGAGTATGTTGCTCTCACTCGAATTGCCTCTTCAAATGGCTTGAAAAGTTTCCACTCTGGCATTTGGCTGTAGCTGGCTAAGGCTGAGTTTCCTATATTGGACGTAATGGCTCCCGGCACAACATTAATCACATCAATCCCGAAATGCCTTAGTTCCAATCTGTATATATATATAAATACACATTATGGTATCTATGTTTCAAATTACAAATACATTAACAAGGATTACAAAATAGTATGCGCTGGAGTCTTTTCATTGAGATCCAACTTGTACTATCATACACTAGACTGTTGTGTTAGTCATGAATAACTTGAACACTGGTACAATCTAAATGTTTCACACGACAAGAATATTGTTGTCTTAGCCGTCAAGAACTTGAACGGAAGAAGCAGGATTAGAAGAAGCAGAAACAAAAGAAGCAGAAGAAAGCAACTTATGCTATCATGCACTACATTGTTGTCTTAGCAGCCAAAAAGTAGAACATAAAATACAAACTAAGGGCGTGATTGGACACAAATATATCCGCTCAAAACGAGTTTCTTTGGTTAACCATGGTTAATTTTAAAATATGTGGTATGATTAATTGTTAGTGGAATTTTGAATTCATATTAAAATAATATTTCAAATAAAACAATTAAAGTTGATTTAATGTAATAGTAGGAGAGGCGTGACGTGAAAACATGGTTAGTTAAAATTATGTGAGTTGGTGAATAATTAATTAAAGTTGATGTGATGTGTAAGAATTATCGATTGATACTGTTTAATTATATTGATAATATTGAGGATAGTGAGGTTGAATTGAAGTTGAGTTAGATTTAGAGTATGAATTAAGTATGGGTTGAGTTATTCTATATACAAACACCCCCTAAATGTTTCAGATGGTAGAAGAAGATTGTTGGCTTAACCGTCAAGAACTTCAAGAAGGAATTACTGAACATGACAAGATCTGTTCTAAACCCATCCACGCATTTCCTGACCTAAGAAGTATAAACAAGATGTACTTAATCCATCAAAAATGAATTCCAGATACTCCCAGTCAGTTGGTGAGCTTACAAGTTTTTTGATGGCGTGGAGCTTAATAATTCACTAAGAACGTTTCCGGATACTACAATTATTGAGATCCATGCCAGTTTCAATAGGCACCCTTTTAAGTTCCTGTAACATGTTTTCTGGCCAATTATTTGTTCATATTTCATATGGGGGGGTTGTTCAACGACAATGGGTCAGGTCGATAGTCATAGGTCTTCACATTACAGAAACAAGTTTCAAAAACCAGAAAAATGATCATTACCTAAAGTAAAGATAATGGCTTTTAGGAAAATGAACAATTGAACTCACATTAATTGTGTTGGTCTATGACATTTGACACATAACATGTCCCACCACATTTTCTGGTAAATGCACTGCCGAGGTCATTAAACACATACCTCAGAGTATCAGATATTGTATGGATAGCAGCTTTTGATGCAGTGTAAGTGCCAGCCCATGGTAGCGGGGCCAAAGCAGTGACACTTCCAAAATTGACGATTTTGCCCTTCTTCCTAGATGCCATATGCGGCACAACAGCTTGAATCAACCTCAAGGATCCTATGAACAAGAATAAGCAACATATAGTTTAACCCACATAAAGAATATCTTATCACCCTAATATATCTACAAGGGGAATAAAAACATTGTTTGCATAAGCATAGGAAGGAATCTGATTAGACTTATTTGTTCCAGAAGCATATACGAATAATAATACAACAACAACAACAGCAACATACCCAGTATATAGTATATTCCCAACAGGTTGGGGTCTGGGGGTCAGTTGTACGCAGACCTTACCCTTGTAATTATACAAGGAGACTGTTTCCGTAGCGACCCAAGGTGCATTGCGCCGTTTGATATTTTTTTTTTTTCTAGAAGCTTCACTAATAGAAGAAGCACTAGAATTTAATTGAGCCATTTTGATCTAGTCCATTATTAGCACTATGCAAGGAGAATTGTCAACAATGACTCTTCCAGCTCCATTTGCAATGGACAAATACGAATAATAATAATTAAAAAATAATTCAAAGAACAAGAACAATGAGGAACTAACATCAGGCCGAAGAGATAGGATTCCCTGAAAGATGTTACTCACCACATGGCATATAAAAACCAGCACTATTACTTTGTTATATTAGCTTCTTAAGTGGATGCCACAGCAGATCAGATAAGTCTTCAGAAGACAGAACAAATGAAGGCCACACTTTAGATCGATCACACATAATAGGAAAAGAAGAAAATTTTTACTCAAACAAATTAGCTGCCACAACACAGAAGTTTAATTTTTCAATGCTGCTGCATTTATTGCATCTTGTTCATATCTTTCTCCAAACTAAAGTTGCACTGTCCAACTTATCTAGTTCAGGTACACTTACGACTTATCAATTGATGCCTAACTGCAACTTTTAACAAAGGCCCATTCGAGCAACGAAAAGAACTCCCACATTCGTGGAGAAAATGTTTAATTGAAGGAAATTGGTAAAGAATAGTTTCTTATTCCCGACTTTGTTGCATTAGCATTTAGCATTGCCTAATGAAGCATTAAAGTTGACATCTTTCTTCTTCTACACCTCGCATGACAATGGATCAACAATGTCTGAATTACCCGCTAATCATGTGAATTGTAAGTGCAAAGCAGATGATATTCTTAATTTTTTGTGTCAACATCTTCAAAGTTAACCAAGTCATGATGCTGGGCAAATACAAAATTTTTCATGTCCACTGCAACAATGTCAACACAAAAATGCTTGATTATAGAGTTTGGATAAACAAATATAGCTACTGGCCTTAGCTTTGTTGAGTATATTCCAACCAGCACATCCTCATATATNAAAAAGAATATCACGGCGTGAATACACTTCAATTAGTTGCAGAATATAAGTAGATCAATCAACCAGAAATAGCATCAACCATTAGATCTGATCCATGTTCCAAGTTCATATTTACACTACCACACAGCACTGCTGCAGGCCCTCCAAACAGAAATTCGAAACCTAGAACACAAAAATCAACACAACAAAATGCAGAATGGAAGAAATCAGAAGAACACCATTGGCTAATCTCTCACCGAAAACATTAGTATTGAAGGTCTGTTCGATGGCGGACAAAGGAACCTCCGCGATGGGCCCCACGCACTGGACTCCGGCATTGTTAACCACGACATCGATGCGGCCGAACCGTTCCAGAACCGTGGACAGGGCGTGGCGCACGCTCTCGTCCGATGAAACGTCCATCTCCTGGACGAAGAACCGCGGATCGTCCTGCATATCGGAGATGGATGCGAGCGAGCGCGCGGTCGCCACCACCAGGCAGCCACGCGAGGCGAACTCGCGGGCGAGCGCGTGGCCTATGCCCCCGGCGGAGCAGCCGGTTATCACGACCACCTGCTTCTCGTAGACGCCCATTTTGACTGTTGATTTTCAAATTAAACTGTGAGAGGTTTCTACGAGCATTTTTTTGTATAGAAATATTTTGAGACTCGGACCGGCCTGGCGGGTCGACCCGGGGCCCGGTCGACCCGGAGCCGGAACCGGTCCGAGTGGAGTATTTGGACCGGGCAACTAAGGACCCAGTCAAACCCGGCCGACCCGGGTCAACCCAGATGACCCGGCCGGGTCAACCCAGTTGACCCGGTCCATATATATTTTTTATATTTCTTTTTATTTTTTTTGTTTTTTTTTTAAATAAAAATATGTATATATGTTTATATGGTAAATATTTATCACGAGATACATATTATTAACACTTTAATATACAAATTTTATACACAAAACATTTAATTTTGTTACTTTTATGTATATTTATATAACAAAAATACTCTATATATAATTTTAAAAATTTTAAAATTAATTATCCGGTTCAACAATTGGGTGACCCGACGGTTGAACCGGTGACCCAGTGACCCGAGGACCTGTCCGGGTTGATCACCGGGCCGGGTTTAAAAACTATGCTTTCATTAGTTTAACACTTTGCAACCTAAACTAAATTTTGTAACAAATGACAACCCATACTACTTAAAAAACCACAGGTGGCAACCTGCACTAAATTGCGTAGCAAATAATAATTTGTGCTATTTGAAAATACATGCTGTCATGCAAGTATATAAAAATAAATTTGATAGATTCATTTTAGCCCCTCTCACATTGTTAAACAAATCGGCAGTATTACAGACATAGCCATCGATGCATGTTATTACCGATGTGAACCATAATACTGATGTTATTATTGATGTAGAAAATATAATATTATAATATATATACATATTAAAATTGAATAAGGTTAAAGTAAGACCTTCAATTTAATTTTTAAATTCACAAGTTAAGGGTTAACTTTTTTCTTAAAAAAATTATTGTTTAATATTTTTATTTAATAACCAATACTTTTAGTATGTACAGTACAACTCAGGTGCAATTTGATACTTCATTAATTCGGTGTTTTCAATATATCTATACAAGACTATTGGTCGGGAATCGGTTAGTAAAATATGGTATATTATTTTATTCCTTGTTCAAATATATTAATGGTTTGTTTTCTTAAAATTTTTACTCTATTTCTACGTGTAGGAGCTTATTTCTCGAATATATATATATATATATATATATATATATATATATATATATTTGGATATAGGTCTTTTATATTCTTATTTTTTGTGTATTCCGACAAGTTTTCTAAATTCAAAGTAATTGAAGATTGTAAACTATATTCTTTTTAAGAGTTGTTATTTGCTGTGGAACATAGTTCAAGTTGCAAACTGTGAATTTTCAAATAGTACGGGTTGCTATTTGCTATAAATTTAAGTTTAGGTTGCAAAATATAAAAAAGATGAAGTATAGGTTGCTAATATTATTTTTCCCTTTGAAAAATGTAATATGGCTAGTTGTTAGTGAGTATATTAAAATAATATTTAAAATAAAATAATTAAAATTGATTTGATGTAAAAGTATGAGAGAGATGATTTGAAGTGATGGTTAGTTAAAATAATATGAGTGAATGGATAGTAAATTAAAGTTGATGTAATGTGTATGAATGATTGATTAATATTATTTAATTATATTGATAATATTGATGATATAGAGACGCAAAAATTAATTGGGGTAGCTCCCATAATTATGACGTCGGTGAAGGCATGCCTTGCCTAATCAAGAAAGTACACATTTTTATAATGAGAAAATTTAATTAGACTTTTCTTTTCTTTTTTCTAAAGCCATAGAAAATCACCAATAAGCAAAGAGAACAACGTTCTACATAAGCCGAAAACACATCCAAAAATCTAACACCATGAGAGAGCCACTCAAAGAGTGGTCTAAAACACAACCCAAACTAACAAACTTTAGGCAGGGACAAACCCCCGAGACCTATAGTCGTTGAACCACTAACAACCTGACAAGAAAACACACAACAAAACAAATCAAATATAAACCAAACAAGACCCTCGCAACTAACTTAATAGAGGCCCAAAACTTTTTGTCAGTTAAGTCTCGATGGCGGCAAACTCCTGCCAATCACTCCAAGCTCCTCTGATCACCATGTCCTCTGGCATCCAAATATTTTCAAACAACCAAAGGTTCCAGGATCTCCACAACCACCAATGAATATAAGTTGCTAGTTGTATACGATTCTCAGATATAATCAAAGAATCAGTAGAACAAACCTGCCACCGCCATAGTCTAAAGGATGACACACTGTGCTGCACTCCATCCCAAATCACTAGCGCCATTTTTCAGACCAACCTAGCTCTCTTACAGGTGAAAAACAAATGCTCAATGGTTTCCTCTTGCTCACCACACAACTTACACATCATATCTATCTTGACTCCCTTCTTGATTACATTCACACTGACAGGCAGGATACCATTAAAACACTTCCAGATGAAGTGTTTCACCTTTCCGTTGACCCTCATTTTCCAACTTCTCTGTCTTATTTTTCTGTCCCTCAAACTTGTTGTGCTCCCTTTCAGCTGAGTCAAGGCCAATAACTTTTTCCTCCATGAGATGCTTGTATGATCCTGCCACTCTAAACTTCCCTTGGCCATCAAAGTTCCATTTGCATCTATCTGGCAGATCAGGTTTTAGTGAGTCCACTGCAAGGATTGCCAATCTGTCTCTATCAGCAAAAGCCCTTCTTAGCACTTAATCATTCCATCTGAGTCCATCCTCAGTCATCAGCTCCCTAACCCATACAAAAGAGTTTCTCCACTGCTCCAGAGGTTGTGGGCTATTATGATCAAGCAATGGAACCCAAGTATGATCCAATACCTTAGTTTGATTGCCATATCTAATTTCTTTAACCCTTTAGCAAACAAAGGTATCAAATCCACCCAATTATTCCGAATCCAAGAAGCATAGTTCATCCTTTTAACCTCAAAGATAGAAGAAGAGGGGTAATACATGGTCTTGAGTATTCTACTCACTAGCAGCTCTGGTTGAGTAGTGATACTCCAAAGTTTTTTCAAAATTAGGGCCTCATTGAATAACTTATAGTTTTGAAACCCCAGACCCCCATTTGCTTTAGGCAGAGTTAAGCAGCTACACTTTTTCCAGTGTATTCCTCTTTCTTTCTTAGTACCCTTACTCCACCAGAAGGCTGATGTAATCTTACTCAGCTCAGCACAAGTACCAACCAGCAGTTTAAAGCATGACATGGCAAAGACAGGTAGGGCATTGATCATTGCCTTGATAAGGACCTCCTTTCCAGTAGTAGAAAGATAAGTATTTTGCTAGCTAACCAGTCTCTTTCTTACAGCTCAGAGAATGTAGTCAAAGGCTTTCCTTTTGGATTTCCCTATTCCTAAGGGTAGTCCTAGATACCTGGTTGAATTATGAGCCTGAATCCCTTCAAGAATTAAGCACAACGACTGCTGCATATGCAAGGGAGTGTTCTTGCTGAGGAATACTGTTGATTTGGCTAGATTCACCTATTGTCCTGAAAACTTTGGTATGTGTTCAAAATGTAGAGAAGCAGCAGAGCTTGATCAGGTTCTGCTTTGCAGAACACCAATGAGCCGTCTGCAAAAAGTAAATGAGTGATAGTAGCCCTCCCTCTAGCAATTCTCAGCCCTCTGAATAAAGCCCTGTCCTCTGCGTTCTTAATGAGAGAAAAAATATTTTTGAGACAATAAGAAACAAATATGGTGAGATTGGATCCCCTTGTCTCAAGCCCCTTGAAGGGGATATATAATCCACAACCTTGCCATTCACCAAAAAAGAAAATTATGAGGTAGTGATACAAGCCATTACCCATTTGATAAAATGAGTATCAAACCCCAGTCTCTCCATTGCTTTCATAACACACACGCACTTCACTCTGTCATAAGCCTTGAGCATGTCTAATTTTAAGGCTATGAAACAATGAGGCCCGGTCCTATGTCTATTTAAATAATGGAAGAGTTCATGTGCAGTTATGACATTATCGAGGAGCTGCCTTCCAATTACGAAGGCAACTTGAGTTTGACTCACACACAGCTCAAGGCAACTTTTTAATCTTGAAGCCAGAATTTTTGAAATCAATTTGTACACTATCTTGCATAAGCTAATAGATCAATATTGGCTTAAAGAAGTGGGTTTAGGGCACTTTGGGATGGGAGCAGCTAAAGTTTGATTCCAGTACCTTAGAATCTAGTCTGAGTAAAAAAACTGCTCACTGTTGCACAAATGTCTGCTCCAATCACTGGTTAAAAGTGTTGATAAAAAAGTGATGTCATTCCATCCTTTCCCGGTGTCTTTAATGGATTCATTTGGAAAAGAACTTGTTTAATCTCACTTTCCTCCACCACAGTTGTCAGTTCCTCATTTATGGCAGGAGTTACTTGTCAATATATAAATGTTGTGATTAAATTCAAAAGTTTAAAAGATGTTGATTTTATATGCAATTTTGTCTTTAATAAATTAGGACAGTTTCGAATTAAATACTCATATTGATAAAAAAAAAGAAAGAAAAAAATGTATATAATACTAGACGCACCGAATTCTTGTAGTGTGACTCAAACCTGCCCAAAGACTCGGTTGTAATTTGGAAATCGAAGCTTCATTGGGCACCGTCCACCGTGGCCACCCACTGCCATGGACGTATATGTTATGTATGTACACACAAGGCTCTGAATTCATGCCATATAACATCAATTATCAAATAAACACTATCAAATAAACTATTAGTATATCGTAATAATGTAATGGCGGTTTAGCCCTAAGTAACATGTGGGACCTATTTGAAGGTGATCAATATCATCATATTAAAAAATATACTAGTATATCTTATCACAACAGCCAACCGACCGGGAGTAGTTATTATGTTATCTTCGATTGTATACAAATCAAATAAAAAATGAGTGGCCATTGGAAAACTCTAGAGCAGGATTTTTAAAAAAACTAAAATTATCAATAAGTATAACGAAAGCCCCCAAAAATTTATAAACTAGTGTCTTCAATTGCAAACTGGAAAACGTGATTCAGTTTTCAACTTTTAAAAATGTTGTAATTTTCTTGAATACTGGATTAGATTATTTGTTGAGTTGGTTTCATACAATTTCTTCCTTATAAACACGGCAATCCATTGAACGCGGTTCCCAAAGCAGTTTTCACGTTTGTAAGAAATAGTAATTACTTTTCTAAAGAAAACAATAAATTAGTAATACAATCAACTAAAACGGTGGGACTCGAGTTTATGTTGGGTTGAGTTTTTGGTTGGGTTTGTGAACAACTTTGATGATGCATAAAAACGAATTATTTACGAAAATAATTTTAAAAGCAGCAGATCTAAAATTAGAATTAGGTGGTTATGGTTTTAAATTCTTCGAAGACTCCTATGCATCTATAGGACCGAAAGAACTGACCTCATTACCTCGAAATTTTCTGTTGTGTTTCCGACACCTACTATTATCGTCTTCGTGGGCAATGAGCTTTGGAATCTTCCTCTCAAGAGCTCACACGTTGTGCATTGAAGAAAGAAAGATGAACATCATGTTTTTGAACACTATTTAGTTTTTAATTCTAATTCTAATATTTTTCTTGATATGGGATATTATTCTACAATGGTTTTAATGGATAAAAATGAATATATTGGAGAATAAGTCTACACATTGGTTAGAACATGTGGCATGATGGTATTGATCAAGCCTAACTTGGACCCTAGTTACACTCCCCTATAAAAGGTGGTTAAAGTATCTCAAAAACACATTATCTCTACATTGATTAATATACTCTTGAGAACTGAGTTTGAAGTGATATTGACTTAAGAATTGGAAGGCCGACGTCGGGACCCCTCCCAACGTTAGTTCTTGCAGGTACGGAGGTCGTCCGAGTTGAAAAAGCCCAGGTGAAGTCTATTTCACCAACATTTCCTCTCAAGAATCTTTTGTTGTATTTAATTCTCATTCTAATATTTTTCTTTTTTCCCTTAAGTTCACATTTTTCTCTCTCGTGGAACTCTCGTATGCGTGTGTTCTCAATGAAAGGTTCACGCTGAATTATTGAGGAGAGATGTGTATTTATATATAGGCTATAACAGGACTTTGAAGATGTATTAAATAAGGACACTCCTCATAAGATTAGGTGTTCTTAGGTTCTGGTCCAATATTTATACCTAATACATATAAATAATATTTCATTCTACTAAACAAATTTTATTATTCAATATCTTATTTAACCCCCAATTACATTGGATTTTAGATTTATCTACTCAATTTATCTTTCCATGTTCCAAATATAATGTGCTTAAATTAATTTAATTACGAATTATTTAATTAATTACCTTCTTTTTCTAAAATTTGTACCACTCAACCTTATTCTTATGTCGAAGATTAATCCACATGGTGAGAGCTTAATATATAATTTTATTGAGCTCATACAAACGGCATTACTTCCCAACTAATCCAAACTATTGATTTAGCATTATAAATCACAGTTTTCGGTGTATCAAAGAAGTATCAACTGAATGCACGAGTTCGATATTGTTTTACGAATTAAGAGTATGAGTAATAACTGAATTCTAGTTTATTTATTTGGTCAATATAAAATAAACTTATTCGCAAGTATAATTCATAAGTTTAGATCAACTAATTCCAAAATTGCACTACAACCGTCCTTGTTAACTAGTTCAATTCTATATAGATTGTGAACCATACTTTATATTTTACAAAGAAGTGGTGATATGATGTTTTGTTCAACATATTGAAATATATTAATCTACAATGTAAAATAATAGAACATACACGAAACATGATTCTTACTCAAACTGTAATAAGTTCGTAATAAAGTCAAACTTTTAGTGTACAAAAACCAACAATCTCTCACTTATGTTTAAAGTTTGTGTTTTTCTTATGTATACAAATTTCAGTTTTATTCTTTTAGAACTATGGCTATCCTATCTTCAAACATCTTACTTCCTTTTACCATTACGTGTATGTCAAAGATTTTTGTCGCTACTCTGTAAAAAGATCCATCGGGCTTTTTTTTTTTTTGAAAGAAGATCCATCGGGCTTTAAACAATATAATTCAACACAAATTAAATCACTTGTGAGTTGTCCCACATCGTTCATATATGAAAAATAGACCCACCTTATAAGACTAATGGGCTACTCCTCCTTCCACCAATTGGTTTTGGGATGGAACCCCATTTGGGCTTCATATGGGCTTTTCCCTTCTTTCATGGTGTCCTTCATGGTAATGGGCCAACACCCATTTTCCCCTAGTTTCTGTCATGGTATCAGAGCCGGTTTTATCTTGGACCGTGTGATGACGTACCCATTGTTTATCCCCCACGTACCCGTTTATGGGAGCCTGTTTGTAGTAGGACTTGGGGCACCCAGCCCAGTTGGGCTTGGGCTTTCGAAGGACTCACAAGTGAGGGGGCGTGTTAGAATATCACTTGTGTGTTAGAATATCACTTGTGAGTTGTCCCACATCGTTCATATATAAAAAATAAACCCACCTTATAAGACTAATGGGCTACTCCTCCTTCCACCAATTGGTTTTGGGATGGAACCCCATTTGGGCTTCATATGGATTTTTCCCTTCTTTCATGGTGTCCTTCATAGTAGTGAGCCAGCACCAATTTTCCCCCAGTTTCTGTCATATCTATAAAAATAAAAAAAATCAGTCCACACATCAAACTCATTTTCCAATAATTGATTTTCTAATATAAAACGTTTATGTTTTACATTAAATACCACGTTTTAAAATATAATTTAAATAAAGATATGAAATTTCAGGTCATAGCTTATAAAAATATAACGTATTCATCCAACAAGCTACAGTTTGTCGCACCCCATTTGCGGTATTTACCATCTATGTTCTAGACTATACCGCTTTTGCCACAGTATTATAAAAACCCCTATCGTCTCGTATTTTATAAATAAATCTATGTTCTAAACCGCTTTTTGCAGCACTAACAACATAATAAAAATTATATATAACAAGATATCGCCACCCACACCACACACTTTTTATTATACCCCAAAAAAAAAAAAAAGTCGTCTCTTTATTGCTCTCCCAACTCAATAATCCCTATCTAGAGAGAAAAATGTCTTCAATCGGAGCCAGCTATGCCTCGGTTTATGTGCAGCAAAAGCGCCAAAAAGAGCGGCTTATCAAGAGAGCTCAACTCGAGAGAGCCGCCACAGTTGATACCAATAACGAAGCTGTGAGAAAACCGGCGGCTCCGGACACCGGCAAGACGGCCGGTTGGAACAAGAAAGTTCACCCGACCGGTTCTATAGGGTCAGTGTATTAATTCTTAATTAAGAATCTAATCGGATTATAGGAGATGGAGTTTGATACTCTCCTTTTCTTTTTTTTTTCTTTTCTTTTTCCCCTTTTTTTTTTCTTATTTTAAGTTCGGGCACGATGGTGTTCTTGCTTGAGTAATATTGGAATATTTGCAATTTTCTTTAAGTCCTTGTTTTTATTTTCTTCAGAGGAGTATATGAATGTGAATGTTATAATGTTTATGTCACGTGTTTGTACATATTTAGATAACTAATCTCCGTAATATCAATGTTGACAATAGGAATAGCATTCCACATAAATACAATACGTTGAGAATGTTAAATATCATATTATTCTCAACATTGATTTTAAACATATTTGAAGACTCAAATCGTAATTTTTAAACATTTTTGAAGACTGATATGTGTTCATGTATCTTTCTTCAGTTATTTTTCCCATCATTCTAGAGATTTTGGGGGTTTTTTTCTGACTCATACCAAATGCACTTTTTGACTTTATACAGTAGTTTAACTACGGTTAAGGGCATCCATATCCATTAATTTTTTTTTTTCATTCATTTAATAAAAACGTTACGTTCTCTCTCATCCACGTCATTTTTTCACTAATTCTTTCTCCATTTAAACACACACTCACATCTCTACACATTCATTTAAATACAAATATGAGATTCATTATATCCATTCATTCAATATAAATTTTAATATTCTATTCTCATTAAAATAAAAAATTAATATTTTAAAATTATAATAATAAATTTTAAATGCATGAAAAAAAAAATTCTAATACCTTAAATTAAAGTTATACAAGAAAAAAATAGTACAGTTACAAAAAATAATTGAACGCTAAAAGTTTGGTCCACTATATAATGGATGCTCCTATCTCTTTTAATGTCAACGTGTCCTTTAAACGGGGCAAATGAATGATCCGTTGCAGATGCCTTAAGTCACATCATAAAAAATTAGATCATAATAGTACCCATTAAAAAGATAAATAAATAATACGGAACATATTTTTGGCATTCAACAATATTGCAGCTCTTTTGGAGATGCTCTTAATCTCTCTTTTTATGTGAGTGTGGGCCATTCATGGGCTATTGTTTCATAGTTTATTATCACTTGGTGATCATAATTGTATGGATGTCTCGTGTTTGGATAATGAGATTTCCCACCTTGTGCAGATATTTTAGTGGTGGGCCATGGTGGATGGATGTTGGATAAGGATAGAATTTAATTTTGGAAGTTATCAATCATATTCAGTTATTGAATATTGTGGTTATTCATTTTTCGTGTTCTTTAATTGTTTTACATATGTCGGTGCAAGTGAAATATAATTTATTCTCAACAATTTGGTTAAACATACTTTTGATATAAAAAGTTTAATCTATCATTATATAAAAAGAATAACTTTTTTATAAATTTAAAAATTTTTTTCCGCTAAAATCATTAATAATATCATATATATAATAATTGTTGGACAAATCTGAATAAGCAAAAAAATCGACTCATTAATTGTGTAAAGATTTGTTTCTTTTTTTCCTGTTTTTTAGTTTATCAAAACCGTTGTTTGACAATAATATTTATTTTTCTTATTCCTATTTTTAATATAAATCTACACGAGTTTATCTCTTCTTTTACAAAATCTCATTGCTTGACAATAAATATTTGTTTTTTTTTTTTCTATTTTTAGTATAAATCTACACGAGTTTATTTCTTCTGTTACAAAATCTCATTGCATACGTCTCACGTGTTTAAAAAATCTCATTCATTATTTATACAGATTTGAAAAAATAAAATAAAATAAAAACCAATTCATAATTACTACTAGAAATTCATTATCTTTAAAAAGAAAAAATAAAATAAAATAGATACTAATTCATAATTACTACTAGAAATCTATTATCTACTTTAAGAAGCTAATTTTCATCGGTCTAATTATTAATATTTTTACAAATATTATAAGCTAACCATACAAAAAATATAATAATAATTTTGAAATGGTGTGTAATCAAATTTTTTTATATTCTCTTATACAAAATAATTTTACATTGTTTGACACTGAATCTTTAATTTATAACTATTAAGTATTGTTTATCCTTCTCTTTAATTTATAATTTTTTTTTCTTCCTTTTTTTAAATATGATTAATAGTAGTTTTCACTTTCGCCATGGAGTGTCTCAAACTCGAAATCTATTTATAATATTATTAATTTAATATTATTCTCGTACATCGCATGGAGTACACACTAGTTCATTCTAATAGATGGGTTCTAACAACCTTATGAATGTATGTATGTACAGGCCGTTACCACTCGTAGTTTTCCTAAGCAAGTTTGTAATTTAAAAATAATTGAATTGTTCATAATTGACCTCTGGCTTATTGTAAATAAATTTTCAATTGAAAATTAGTACGTCGAAAATGTGTTTTGACCAATTTTATTGTTAACGATGGATTCTTAACTCATTCCTTAGAGAATTTTCAATGATACGTGGATTGTTCTATTTCGTTGCCATATAACATAAAAAAAAATTATGTGGCATTAAAAATGTCGATAAGACTTTTTCAATATAAAAATAATTCTAAATAACTTTTGTTATGTATTATATTATTTATCCAATTCCTATTTTTTTTTTCCAACCAATTACTACATTGAAAGTATATTACAATTAACATTAACACACAATTAGTTAATTTTCTTTTTCCATATTATATATTCTATATACTGTAATTGTAACTGCTCTAACCAACCTGTTTTGAAAAGCGGACTGAATTAACAATTCTATTTTTAATAAATCCTAACTGGTTAGAGACCGATTCCAAGTCCAAGTTTCGACACCAACCCATTATTCCGGTCAAAATTTCAAGAACTCATAAATAAAAATAAAAAAAAAAGGAAAATATCAATATTTAAATATTTAACTCATAGCACTTTCAGTTTTCATCGCTCTAGTCTGAATTAGTTTATAGGAAAGTCTAAAATTGGCACCTAAAACTCTCCAAATTTGTTTGAAATTACCCAAATCTAGTCATCTCGCCTGCATGGAAACAAAAATCTGCAGGCCTGCCCAATTTGTACGGGGCTGGGTGCACTGCAGTGCTTTCTTGAAAATGTTTCATTTTACTGAAGAAAAACGTTTCAAAAAAGAGAAAAAGGAAAAAAATAAAAAGAGTAAGATGAGAAACATAATCTTGTTGAACTATCCTTGTCATAGTTAATTCTTATTTTTCCGATACGTAACTTTTATTTCTTCTTCTGACTTTTGTGTTTTCAACATTTTGGTTCGTTTATGGAAGATAACAAATTAACAATACTATTGAAGACTCATTTACAATATATCATTGTACTAAAAGTTGGGTTAGGCGTCCGCCTAGACACTAGACAACACTAGTGCCAATATTCGTCTAGGCGGTCTTTTTAAGCGCTCGGCCAATTACGCGGCGCCCAGACAATCTAGGCGGTTGTGAAGTTAGTCACGCCTAGACCGACTAGGCGATCTATGCGACGACCTAAACCTGTATAATTTTTTATATATATTTTTTAACATTTTTTTCAAAATATATTAAAAACAAATTTCAATTTTTATATATGAAATATACCGTAAATATGAAATAAAAAATAATAATTATGTAAATTAATATAATAATTATAAGTATATACTATTTGTAAAACCTTTGTATTTACTTATACTAATTAATATATTTTATAAAATATATTTTGTAAGTTATGCATGACTGTAAATATAAATAAATTTGTTAGTATTTTTGCGACTCCACATTGGCCTGAGTCCCCTCATAAGCCTACGCTTAACGCCTTTTTTAACCTTGCTATATATATATATATATTGTTAGTGAGTCTCTTTTCATATGTTCTTTATTTGAAACATCTCCCTATATCTAAATATAGAGTTCCATACTTGATAAGGATTAATCAAATAAACTGAGTTCGGATGATCGGTTGTTGTAGCAAAATATATTTTTACCGAGTACCGAATCGAAATATTCGTTTCCCGGGTCGATCTCTCGAGGGAGGCGGTTCGGAATCTAGGGATAGTGTTGATAACACATAATAGAAAAATAAATCCTAAACACTCTAATCAAGATATTGGTTTTTAATTATCAACTATGAAAGAGAATTCAAACAATGCAAAATCGAACTTAAAAGCAAAGATGAAGATCAAAGGATAAGAAGCTAAGGAGTCGGGAATGATGATTTTTTAACCAATGCAAATATCAAGCTAAGATCATTCGGTTAAATGATTCGAGCAACCTAACGTCTAGAGATAGTCCTCAATAACTCTTCGTAACAAGAGGATAACATAGACGGTAAATCAAACAAATCACACAACACATAGACAATACGTTTCCGAACAAGTCTATTTCATGCGAGCCTAGATCGATCAACTTCTCCCCTTTCGCTTCTAAGAGTTGATTAAATTATCCTAGACGATTGTTAATCTACTAGTTCGATGGATTTAAACACATCACACAAGAACGAATCATATTCAATTGGAGATCAATTGCAAATCGAAGTGTCACTCTTCGACAATAGTCAACATTCAATGTACGAGAATTATAAACCCTAGTTAAGAACAACTCGCATAAATTGAGCGATCAACAAGCATGATAATCACAATTAAATTCTAAACATCATCATCATCCCCTATCCCTAGCGAAACGATTTAGCCACTCATATGGAATTCAAAATCAACAATCTCAACAATCAAAGCCATCATATTCATGAATTAGATGAAAAGAGAAACTTACGATTAATAGAAATCTAATATTCGAATCCAATGACAAAGCTAAATCCGGAAAAGTAAAGAGAGAATTGAGCAAAAAGAACGATCTAAATTTGAGTTTTTAGAGAAGGAGAAAGTGAAAAAAGAATATTGGGGATTGTTCCCACGAGTCTAAGGATCGTTTGGATATATAGTGAGCGAAAAATGGAGCTAAAACGAGTAAAAATGAGCAAAAATAAAAACAGGGTCGGCCCAGCCGCGACTCGCGAGTCGCCTGGGTCGCTGGGGCTGCGCGTCTCTGTTTTTTTCGCGAGGCGCGAGATGCTGAGCGCTGGGGGCGCGCGCTGGGCGTGGGGCTAGTCGCGGGTCGCGGGCACGGTCGCGGCTCGCGACTTGGACTGCACTGCGCCTCTTCACGTTTTGGCCTCGTTTGAGCTCGTTCGAACTCGGAATTGAGCGCCGTTTCCTACGCGTCGCCAACGAACCCCTCTATTCAACTATGCTCTCGAAACCAATTTTTCCTGAAGATAAAATTCTCCCAAAGCTCCCGACCTACACACCAAAAACAACAAAACACAAAAGAAAACCGAAAAAACAAACGAAAAACATCTAAAGACTCAAATGAAGGAAAACACATAATAAAACACGAAACGGACTAAAAACTAAAGAAAAGACCTAAAACGGGAGAAAAAGAAAGTTAAAATAAACACGAAAAACGCAACAAAAATGGGACAAACATCGATCTTTTTCAGATTTACCCTGGCTTCCTCATTAGAAGATCTGCAAGAGTATCAGGAAAGTTCCCGATGTAGAGCCTCTGACGATCAAGTCCGTCTGTAACACCCCATTTTATTTTTAAAGATTTAGCGAATTTATTTATTAAAAATCAGAGTTTTTCTTTTTTTGTAAATTCAAATTAAAACATTTATCGGGAAACGGGTGCAACTTACTAATCACAGCAAATGAACACATCCAATCAATCAATCCATAGAACCTACACATGCTTGAGCTATCAAAATAAACAACCTCATAAAACATAAATCTCAAAATCATTCCCAAACGTCTAGCATGAATGAAGGTTCAAACGAAACTCAAATATAGTTCGAAGGCGAATAAATAAATAATCCAAAGTATTTGAAAGCAAATAAATAAGCAACAAGTTCATGCGGAAGCATAAGACATCATCAAACAGTGACCACCATCTCGCTCGTCCTACGCCACCGCCTCCAGCTCGTCTCAACCTGGAACAAAGGAAGAGAGAGAAGACAACAAAGAAAATAATGGGGGTGAGCAACCAACTAGCTCACCATCATCGCACAGTTATCCCGTATAAATATTTTAAAAACAGTATCACAGTAAACAGTATCAGTATCGGTATGCATAGAATTCATAGCCTAAACCCCCTACCCGGCCCTATCGCAAACCTCCTATGTATATACAACAACCTTCCGGATACAATGGCATGGCTGTAACTGGAAACCTTCCCACCCCCGGGTACAACGGTTCGTAGGATCCTTTCCAGGAGACAGCAGAGATGTTTTTCCCTTTCCGGATACGACGGCATGGGGCGTCCCTCCCGGATACAACGGGCAAGCGACCTTCTACTACTTTCGCATTCATCAAGGCACTAGCGTTCGGGACATTTAGACTAGAGTTCTCATGCATACAATAATTTTCAAAAGAAACATTACACGAAATAATAAGTACGATAAATATGGAATACATCATAAATGTACCCACCTGGATGCAGCAACAGATCAAATCACGAATCTCGAAAGTAGGACGAGGTCAACACCTCTAGACACCTACATTAAGTCCAGATACTAAAGTCAACACTCTAATCTAGACCTAAGTAGAAAATTCACAAGTTGACTTAGCCGAACTCGATTCGACCAAGTGGTTCGTGAAGTTCTGTGGATATGGGAACACTAGGACTTAGACTCGATCAGACCTCATTTTCAAGTTCACATAATTGCAAGTGAAAGACAAACAAACGAGTCACACGTAGACACATAGCAAATTCGGTCAACAACACTTAACCGAAAATCACCAAATAAAACAATTTCCAAAATTCACACTTGAAATAGAAGGTATATCAAACCTACGAGTTAGGCTCTGAAAATTTTACATAAAATTCACCTCCCAGAATTTAGTAAAAACACCAAGTTTCAGCCTCAAACTCATTAAACCCAATTTTATAAAATTCAAACAAGTTTTTCAACAAAAACGAGCTTAAATTAGAAAGACATGATAATGAACGATTCAGGCCATGAAATTTTTATCTAAGAAACATCAGCATGTGACACATAAAAATATCAGCCTTTAACACTCAGTATATATATTAATTAAAACAACATTCAGCCAATTATCGAATTTCCATCAGAAATGAACCTAAATGATCTCCAAAAATTCCAATATTTATACACTATGCAAAACATCACAAAATGAGCATGTCAACCAAATATTAGAATTTTTCAGCTTCTGACCAATTTATCACAATTAAAACAAATTCGGGCAGAAACACAAAATAAATTATTAACCCTATCAAACCTAGTCCAAAAATTCTAAAAATTTTACACAACACATAAACATTATAGAAACACAACATAATCGAATATCAGCCAAATTGAAGCAATACACAAATAATTATGCATTTAACAAGAATCTGGACAGAAATCAATTTAATTTTTAAAAATATCTACAGGTCTTTACAATCACGAAATTTTTACACAAGCTACAATTTCATCAGAAACAGCTCCACTTAAAAGTTCAAGGCAATTGACATAGTATTCAATTTATAGTGAATTTTACATTTAAAACAACAATTTCAATTTTCGAAAAAGCATAACCACAAATTTACACGCCCAATCGACACAAGTCCAACGCCATTGTGTTCGCAATAATCCTAAGTCCCTAAATCCAAGCAACTTGACATTTTTAACGGGTTCTCATTCGATTCGCACGAATCGACGAAATTAACATTGAAATCACGCCAACAAAAATAGATACAATGCTCACATGAAATTACCTATTCACATATCTTCATATAGCATATAAAATCGAGATGCACGACTAATACATTAACCGAAAACACAAAAATAAATAACAAGGGTCGAAGCTCGATACCGTTCTCGGGAAGCGAGCGAGAATGGTTCGAACGGGTTGATGGGACGCCGGGCTCGACGGTTTCACGCGTCTCACCGGAAAAGGAGGAGATCGAGGAGGAACAGCGGCACACGGGTTCGCCAGAAAGGGCTGCTGTGGTTCACGGTTGCTGGCTGACGGAACTCGACTCGATGGCGGCTAGCTCGACGGGGTTGGCGGCTCGAGGAGATCACGAGGGACTGAGGATTCGACGACGATTGGTTGCAAGAGGAGAACTCACGGTGGAGGTTGTCCGCGGGCAAGGGTTGACCGCCGGTGGTTGCAGCCTCGGTGACTGGTTCACGGCGAGGACGGGCGGCGCGCAGAGGACTTGCGAGCAGGCGGCGATGGTGGCCGCCGGAAGTTGCAGCGACGGCGAGTTGCAGCAAGGCCGATGATCGTCGGGTCTTTGCGAGAAGAAGCAGGTTCATGGCGAGGCTCGCTGACAGATTCAGTGGCTGGTCGCGGCGGAGAAGCCTGCACGCGGTGGTGGGTCGCCGGAAGGGACTGCAGCGTGACGGAAATCGCAGAGGAGGACTCGCCGGAATTTCGTGGTCGCGGACAGGGAACAGGGCGACGAGGAGGATGAGGGTGATCGGCGACAGGATTTCTCTTTTCCTTGCGCTGTGTGAACGAGATGCGAGAGAGGGGGGGAGGGAGATTGACGACGATGGTGATCAATTTGCAAGAGAGAATGAGATGAGAGTTTGTTTTCTGTCGACATCGAGTGCGTGAGATAATTGACAAGGGATTTGAAAAGCTGCGGATCGTGAGAGTTGAGCGCAAGATTAAGACCATGTCCAATGCAGCGCCAGATTAGAGTTTTACTCTAGAGTTGCGCAGCGAAACTCCTCCAGTGCATCTCTACAATTTTGCGCCACAACAAAGATATCTACAGTATATCTCTACATCTGGCGCAATACTGTTGCTGTTGCGCTAGATCTTCTTTTTTTTTATCATTTCCTTTATATATATATATATATATACATATATATATATATATTATTGGTAATTGTTTCTATAATATGTAATAAATGTATTTATTATGTTAAATAACTTTGTGCTTTTTATTTATTGATGTGTTATAAATTTAATTTTGCATTTTTTTACTATTAAAATTGATGTATATTAATTTTATTTTGTAATTTTTTAATATTAAAATACCACCAAAAATGAATATAAGATGAAATATACATATATTAGAATTTATTTGAAATAAAAATGAATAAAAAAGATAATAAATTTGAATCAACCGTAGGATTCTTATCTAAAGATCAATGGCTAAGATCATATATATACATAATAAAATTTGCACAAGATATGGTCTAAACCATATATGGTCTAGTGTGTAAATTTGCACTAATTCATATATTTTCAAAAGTAACAGTTTTGATTCAATCGGTACATAGATGTATATGTATCTTCTTTAAGAAATTCAATTTATTACAATTATATATATAGCAAATTATTCGAAATAAAAATAAATAAAATATATTTTTATTATTTGAGTAATTAACATTTTATATAAGATTAAATATACATATATACCAATTTATTTGAAATAAAAAATGAATAAAAAAATAATATATTTAATGTAGAGATAAGGGCTGGAGATGAATGTTCAACTCTACTCTAGAGTAGAGTAAAGTCCGCGCTAGAGTAGAGATAAGGGCTGGAGATGGCCTAATAGACCTAGGGTTCTCCTCTTATTCCTCAAGTAACATACACACAAGGGACTAGAGAGAACCGGGTCGTGGGGCGGGTCGATTCGGCTGCGGGTTTGGCCCACGGGCCGGTTTAATGGCACGATTAATAAATTCGACTCTCAGGCTCGTTTCAAACACACGAAAACTAAATCCAGCACTCGGGGTCGGGTTCTCCGATTACAAATTTCGACAGTTCAAAACGATCGCACGATAAATAAACAAAACTTTGGACAATATAAGTTAAATACGTACATTATTTTAAAATACTAATATTATTAATCAAAATATACAATTAGCAATTAATTGACAATTAGACATATAATATTTAGACATTCAATTTGGCAAGCAATAATTAATAATAATAATAATAATAATAATAATACCTCAAATAAACCACAAATAAATGGGGCATTACACAGTCACTCATATTTTAGAGTTTTCAAAATATATTAATGCATAATCCTCATAATAACAGTCATAACCACGTCCAAATGGATAAAATGTTTCGGTTTCAGAACAACAAACTTGCAATCAAACAACATGTAACATCCATAAACAATTTAGAAACTGAAATCAAATTCTTTCTAAAACATGACACGTAAAGACAATTCCTCAAAACCAAAATTTTATTTAATAGACAACTCTCACTGCAATAGCTGTCACTTTTGTAGTAAACTCATTCTAGATCGTAATCTACCTATTACATGTCGATTGGTTTCTTGAACCTTTTTACATAATTTGCAGTTTCGTATCTATTCACCAGATACTGATAGATAACACCACCAATTTTTTTCGACTTTTTAATAAATAAGATATACTTTTTTATCTTAAGAATAGGACAATTCGTCTTATGTCCATTTTGCTTAAACCAGATTCACTTGCCCTTCGTCGCCTGCTTCCAAGCAATTTAGGACACTATCCAAGTTCTATTACTAATAAGTTTTAGTAATTTATCTTTGAGAATAACAGACAACAGATTGAAAGATATTTTGAATTTTAGAGATCATGCTAACTAAATTTTAATTAGTCAAGTGTTCGAATTTAATCTCAAATAATATTGATCCCTTAACAACAATATTTTATTAAATTCACTGACACCTCAAAACACCGAATCTCTGTAGGCCACTGTGGTGTGGACGTCTATGCATCATCGCATCATACCGTCGTAAGAGGAGGGTTTTTAACCTATTAATTATTGTGTCGACATATCAACACATAATTAATAGTCAGTCCACTTTTAGCCCGCACAAATGACAGTGGCGACTCCTCTGGGAGACCATTATTTGACATTCTCTAAGTGTGACCAGTGACTGGTACCAGATCCACCACCAAAATTATACGTCCGTCTGTGGACGATCCTTACGCTTTTGAAATAGTTTTTTCTATTACCATCCCGAAGGAGATCTGTCCTTGTAAATTGTGATTAAAATTTGTCCTGCGGAGGAAGGTCCTGATGCCAATGCACAAATTTAACTACTTTACCGACAAACCTGTAATGAAGGCTTATAAAACATACAAGAATTAAAACACACATGAGGGCTACAATAATTGGATTTAAGAATTCCTGCAGACAACACTTATTTGCAATTTTAATTTACTATGTGTTGCGCTCGTACACAAACAATTCACATATTTTACGCAAGTCCTAATTCGAATAGTGCACAAAGATGAATTCGTCTGGGCTCTGATACCAGTTGTTGGGTTCAATGAGGAACGTTGTCGATGTTCACCTTCAAATCTATTGAAAATAAGTCCCAACGCAGCGGAATCTATAGTTAGGATCATGACTTACGGTTTAAAAAAATTTACCGATTCTGATACGTTTCTGATTTTTGCTGTTGGAGATCGTCTGAACCTCCGAGTCTGTTAGGCTGTCGGATTTGGCCTCGCCATCACCACATCGCGTTTTCCAGTGTCCGAGTCACGTCTTGTATCACCATCGGGCTTACTAGACTGCTATCAGTGGCTTCGGAGAACTTCTTTCTGAACAAACTTTCCATCACCAGTCTTTGAATGAGCTTGTAGGTGATGTTAACCAATCTTTGAGCCCTACTGCAGCTAAAAAATACATGCTCCACAGATTCATAATCTTCACCACCACCTTGGCAGATTAGATCAATGTCCATACCCCTCTTCTACAGGCTTTACCTGACACGCAAAATATTGGTGTAACATTTCCACAAAATGCTTTCCTGGCCATTTCAGTAGAACTACTACGTTCTGCTAAATCCAACTCCCAAAGTTTCTTGTTTATGAGTCTGGCATAAGAGCAAGCCATATAAAATTTACCTTGTGCATCCAGAGACCAAATTCGTTTATCAGTCAACAAGGGGTCCAAGAATTTAATTCGCGGATGGATTGTGCTACCTACATTCTCTCTCTTCACACGCATCATTCGCCGAAAAGATAATCCATAGATCCTTCCAGATACTTTTGTTTCTACCATTCCTTATCTCAATTCTAAAAGACTGTTTCTTCACATTACTGATCTCACTTCCATTTTTTGTGTACACGATTAATTTGTCGGTGCTATTGGTCAATGTAGAATTTAATATAAATTATAACATACACTAGATGTCTCCAATTTCACTCCAAACCTGTACAACATAAATAATATACACAAAACAGAAGAAGAGGTAAGATTTTTTAGAATTGTAAATCTTGCCAAAAAATTCATAAACAACTCAACATCTAAAGAGCACTAGAGTTGAACCATCACAGGAAGCAAAAGAATTTCAGAAATCCCTAAACATGTCTACAGGCACTACAGTCAAAGTGTCAAACCATTTGATGCTGCCCCCAAACCACAACACCACCAAGCTAGGGAAGTCTTAGTGACTTCAAAAAAAATAAAAATAAAAATAAAAAGAAACCTAAAAATAGATAGAAGCCAATACAAATTTCCATTGATCAGCCATTACCCCTAGGAATCAATCTTGTTCTACCCCTACAAATTTCCCATCAATGGTACAACATTAACAGTCTAAATGAACAAGACTAATCACAAAAAAAGGTAAAGTGACAAAAAAATAAACAAAGAAGCAGCAAGTCACAACAACTAGCTCCCATCTTCAATCCCAACCAAATTCCACCCCCAACAATACAAACAACCTCAAAACACACACACACACANAAATCAGCCGTCAACAAAAGAACCGCTAGAAACCCAATACCTAGACCAAACAACCCCTTCTTCCTCGCCCCACCCCCATAATACGGCTTTATCATCACATTAAACCTGCAGTTCCCAACCGACGGGTCGGCCCGCGTAACCGTCCCCAGCCCGTTAAACTTACAAGCATCGTCCAGCTGGTTATTCTTCTGGTAGTAGCTATTAAACGCGTAGGATATATTCCCCCGCGCGTCCAGCCCGCTGCACGACGTCTGGTACCCCAAACACGTGCAGTCCGCCAGCCCGCACGCGTAGCTCACGCTCGCCGCCACCCTGGCATCGTCCAGCCTCGCCCCCGGCCTCATAATGCACCACTTGGCCTCCAAATACGTCACATTCCTCGCCCCCACCAATCCCGATCCCCCGCCATTAAGGCTAAGCTCGTACTTTGGCTGGCCGTCGTACCGAAAAATCCCCCAATGCCGCTCGAAGTTCCCGGGCTGTATGCTCTTCTCGTCCTCGTCGAACAAGCTGAAGAGGTACGCGTCGAGCGGGCCGGGCCTCATGGGAGTCCCTCGGCCCGAAGAGATTCGGGCCATGACCCCTTGGTTGAAGCGGCGGGCGTACTCAAGGTTCGCGTTGCGGTCGCCGTCGGTGGGCCAGCCGATCTCGCCGACTATGATGGGGATGTTGGCGTAACCGTTTCGGCGGAGGGCCCACACGAGGGTGTCGTGGTTGGCGTCGAACATGTTGTAGTATGAGGTGCCGGAGTCGTCGACTGGGGTGGCGCCGGTGCCGTCGAAGAAGGCGTACTCGACGGGGAAATTTGGGTCGGTGTAGAGAGAGATGAAAGGGTAGATGTTGACGGTGAAGGGGGATTGGGTGTCGCTGAGGAGGCGGACGATGGGGAGGATGAAGTCGTGGATGTCAGCGCGGAAGTCGCCGCCGGAAGGGGCGCCGGTGGAGGGGCTCGAGTAGACGTCCGCGTTGAGGGGGACGGTGACTTTGACCTAGGGTTGTAAAGGGATCGAATCGAAACGAATATTAAGATATTCGATTCGGATTCGGTAAAATATTCGAATTTGTATTTAGTTTGTGATCGAACTCAGTATTCGATTCGTTCAGAATATTCGAACGTATTCGATTCAATTTGAAATTCGTTTTGAAGAAAATGTTATAATTCGAGTAGACGGTGACTTTTACCTGGGTTTGGTGGCCGGCGTTGGCGAGGGCTTGTTGGATGTTGCGGAGGGCGGGGAAGGTGGTTCGGAGGAAGCTACCGTTGTAGGTCTCCAAGAAGGGCTCGTTTCCAACCGCCACGTACCTAACCGGGGAAAAAAGATTATATATATTTATATTAGTGGATGGATACACACAGAGTTGAATTACTTTTACGCGCACTTTAGCATTCTGCTTTAGTCTATAGATTCTAGATTCGATTATGGACCGAGCACAATTTGAGACTCTTAATGACGAGCGAGTAGTTGATTTTGAGAGAAATGGAGCAATGTAAGCGATAGTAGGGGTGGAAAACCATGTATCGTGTCTGGTTTTCGTGTTATTTTGGCTATGTTTGGTAAAACTAGCAGTCATTTTTAGCTTATGGCTTATGACTTAAAGCTGAAAAGCTAGCTTATATGATAAAAAATTGTTTGATAAAATTGGCTGACAAGCTAGCTGAAATAAAAATTTCACCGAGCTTATTTGAAAAACTACCCAAAAAGCTTATGAGATAAGCTCGAGCTTTTTAAATAAGCTCGTCCTACCAAACGAAACTTATTTAAATACAGACTTATAAGCTAGCTTATTTGTCTACTAATCATATTAGTATGAAAACTACTACGGCTAAATTTACCTATATTTTCCATTTTTCGTGATTTCATGTGGTGTTTCGTGTCATTCTGTGTTGTGTTGACCTTTTTTCTCAGTAATTGTGTTTTCCAATCGTGCCTTAGTCAGGCATTGCCACCCCCCGCACCATAGATATATACTTGTAACAGGAAAAGAAGATTTTGATTCTGGGTTTAAGGGCAACTTAAGATATATTACCCGAGTTCCTAGTTTAGTTTCAAAGAAAGGCAAACGGAAAATACATCATGTTTTGTCTCGCACAAATTACAATAAGAATGTACTCACACAATAGAAATAAGTGAGACTAATCATGAGAGGAAGGTTATGTAGTTAAAAGCCTCACACAACGAGATCTTCAACTAACTCTCACGTGTAACATAGTGGTAATACGCATAAAAGAAAAACGGACCTGATCATGACATTTCTGGAGAGATGATGTGTCACATTCTGGGAGACCCACCTCTCGGCAGCCTTGGAGCTTCCCGCCAGCGTTGACAGCATGTCGTTTGGGATTCCCACCATAACCTGAATCCCGGACCCAGCTAAGGCCCGTAAAGTGTCATAATCGGCGTCAAAAAGCTTCACCTTTTGAATCCCATTTTCCCTCAGCATCCTCACCACAATTTCTGGCCGAAGCCTGTGGGAAGATTGGGACCCCCAATTGGCACCAATACCACCCACTGAAATAACAAGTAAATAAATAATCCAAACTTACTCAAGAAATCTAGTATGCAATCAAACGTACTATTTTTGGGTAAAAATAACGAGTTCTGATGCACAAATATCATATTCAACTTAGATGCGTTTTCATACCTGCCACCTGATGACTGACGGCATGTGTTACTGCCGAACTAGATGATATATTTGCAATGTCTGCACATACAGCACAACACGTATCATAATTTTTAAGTGAATTAAAACCCGTCATATGAGTAAACCGAAGAAAGAAGTGGCACAACCGGCCTACTGATTCCCATTCAATGATAAAATCCAAATTCAGTGGATATTTTGATATGTAATATAGTAACAGGAGTTTATTACTTCAGAATAAACATGTGAAATTCAAACCGCAGCTATAATGTGAAAATTGTCATGAAATGAGAGCCAAGCCACAAGAAGCACTGAAGCACCAACCAACAACTAATCAATCGTGCACTATACCAGATACAATTTAAAGTTATTCCCTTTTATCAAAGAAATGACATATCTCAGTATAAATATGTGAACAATATAATAAACTACTACCATCAATTGAAACTTGTCTAATTCAATTTGGGGACAACACAAACAAGCACACGATGAGAATAGATACAAAGGAAAGTACCTGCCTTGCTGTGACTAACAGCTCTCACTTTCTTCGATCCATTTGCCAAGAGCTGAGACAAGAATAACACTAGATATAAGGAAAAAAGCCAATATCAAAAGATTTACGGACTACGGAAGGCAACTTAACAAACTATCATCTGGTACTGAAAATATTAAGGTATGCTTCAAATCGGCAAGAACTAATTTAATCAAGTATCAATAAAGCCATCGATCCAACTTGCATATGGCATAATTATGAGTAGCATTTGGACATTGATACTAGGTACATTCTTAAAACATGAAAAGCATAAAAACTTTTCAGTCCTGGTACTAAAACAGAAAATCTGAGGAAGGATTTACTTCAGCTTTCTTTGGCAACATTTCTCGATATGAATAGATTTCATGCTAGGGAGGTGCCCGTACGCTAAATGTACATGACGCATAATAAATCCTATATTTTCTTTGACTCCACTTTATAATATTCTAAATTTAGTTGATGGGAAATTTATCTAATTAGAGACAACTGTATTCCTGGCCAAATTGCATTTTTGCCAGCATAATCTTCCAGAAATGACAATGAAAATATGCAATCTGCCAATGCATCTTTAATGGGAAATTACTAATGTATATATATCTGCATTCTGGAATGAATTTTCTAGCTCTAGTATGGGCAATATCAGCTGCCATTCTAGCTTAAAACTAATTTTTAAACCAAAAGTTGTTATTTTTTCACATTCTTGCAGGTACCCTCCCTAGACGAAACATAATAACCATGGAAAGTTTAGTTCTTCAATTTCGATTTATTTTTCAATTTCAATAAAAATAAAAGGAGAAATGAAATACAAAAAAATTCTGATGAAAGGGAAAGAAAAAAAGGAAGAAAAATGAAATAAATGTGAAACCAAAGTCTGTTCCGAGTTAAGAGGGCACTTGTCATAAAACCCATTAACAAAATTGCAACTTTACTCATTTAAAAAAGGAAACATCGAAAGCCCAGAAACAATAACAAATTTCTCTTTGCAGAAAAGGCTAGGAACACCTGTTTATTCGCTGTCTGCACAAACAAGAATAATTCGCAAAATCAAAAGTAGAATGAAAAGAAAATTACATAGAGAGGAAAAGGGAGAATACCAGGACGAAAAAGATGAAAAGTGAAAGGCGAAACATTTGCAGCAGATCTCTATTGTGAACTCTATTTCTCAGAGTTCAAACGGAAAATGAAAAAAAAAAAATGAAAGAGACGAAGAATAAGGACAAGAATAAAAGAATAGATCTTGAAAAGATAAATAAAAGGTAAAATTTTCACTTCGTTTGAGGCTTCGTAGTAACTCGTGGTTATTTTAACTGAGTTAGCTCGGGAGTTGCAGAGTTCAAGGAAAAGAGTGTCTGTGTGTGAGTTTGTGTGTATGTGTGAGAGAGAGAGAAGAGAGATGGGGGAGGTGCTTGGTGGTGTCGGAATGTCTTTAAATCGATATCGATAAGATTCTTTGTTTTGGGCTTTTTCGCTGCATGAAAGGTTTTTCCTTTTTATGTAAATTACCTTTTCATTTTTCAAAACTAAAATTTAAAATAACCACAATTAGTTATAAGCTAGTACAACACTCAAAACTAAAATTTAAAATAAATCATAATCTTTATTACTATTGTAGCTAGTAGTTGTGACTTGTACACTTGTATTAAATTAAGTATTAAATTAAGAAATATGTGCATATATTTTAAAAAAAAACAATATTAAAAAGTTTTAAATAGAAATTGTATTATTAATATCATTTTAAATGACTAGAACATTAGAATACTTTTTAATTATATTATAGTTTTAATAAAAATAGATATAATTATTTTTTATAAATGATTTTGAATTTTCTAACCTCTAATTATTACATTTATTTAAAAAGACATCATGTGATACAAGACCATGATAATTTTTTCTTGGTTTGAAAGTTACACGAGATTTGTCAAATATTTTAGTTTTTGCTACATATATTGTATAACATGATGTACCTTATAAAAGCTCACTTATTTAAATGCAACTACTTGAGATATATTATAAAACAAGATGTACATTATAAAAGCTCACTTATTTAAATGCGATAAAAACCATTTTTGATTATATCTAACTTATTTTAGATTGTGATATATTTCGGCATAAGAATAAATTTAGTTTGAAAATTAGAATAAATTAATTCGTATGACAGTTTTCTATCTATACTTATATAAAAAGTCATTCTATTTACTAGAAATAATAGGTAGAAAAGTCAAAGGTAATTAATGTTTGCTGAAAATAGAATGACATTAATTATAGATTTGTTTTGGTATTTATATGCATGACATTAAAGATTTGTTATGAGATAAAAATCAGAACCGATTTTTTTATCTTTGCAGGAAAAGTCAAAGGTAAGTATAGATTTGTTTTATCCCATAACATCGTTTAGTTAAAAAAAATTCCATAAAATCGGTTTTATATGTCAAGCCTATAAATAAAGATTTAATCGGTCAAAATTAAATCTTTATTTTACGTCACCCATAAATAAAGCAAATGTCAAGCCTAAATTGAAGGGTTTAGTTGTCTATTGATTTACGTAAATACATCTAATGTTTAAAGATTGTGTAGATTGAAAATTCTTTCTTATATTTTTACAAAAAATCTTATTATTATTATATAGAAAATCTTATTTAATTGTTTTAATCTTATTTAATTGTTTTAATCTTATTATTGTATGGTAAAATCTTATTATTATTTAATCGTTTTTCCAATAAAATTGGTACAAAAAAATTGTACGTAAAACAAAAAAAAATGCAGATTTGATCAGAAGATAAAATCTTGATTTTACCAAAAATAAATCAGATTTCAAGCCTAAATTGAAGGGTTTGGTTGTCTATATAGATATTGATTTACGTAAATCAATACATCTAATATTTATAGTTTGTGTAGATTTAAAATTTCTTCTTATCTTTGTACAAAAAATCTTATCTAATTGTATGGAAAATCTGATCTGATTTGTTCCTTTACATATAATGTGATTTGCGTATATCAATATTTGTTAAGTCTAATATTTATAGTTTGTGTAGATTTAAAATTTCTTCTTATCTTTGTACAAAAAATCTTATCTAATTGTATGGAAAATCTGATCTGATTTGTTCCTTTACATATAATGTGATTTGCGTATATCAATATCTATATATATATAATAAGAATTACTATTTACCAAAAATAGTAAGTAACAAATTTAACAATATCAATTGCATGCCATTTTTGGAATTTTTCTGAATTTTTTTAAACATCAAATTGCCAAGCATTAAATGCAGCCTAAATTGTGGATTTGGAAAATAAAAAACGTAATAATAGCTTCACAAATCTCACGCATGTTTCCAAAATTATAGCATTGTGTTTTTTTTCTTTCTTTCTTTTTTTTGTTTGTATACATCCGTAATTTAGAGAAATTAGAATACATCTATAATTAATGTATAGTCGAGTATACTGCCCATAGTTTCAATAAATAAAAATGCATAAAACTTACAAGTATAATTTTTTAATTCAATTTTTTTTTCAATATAATACATAATTTACAAATAGTAACTTTTATTATTTTTCTTATTTTTTTCTTTAAAAAATCATACAGTATTAAATGCTACCTTAAATTTCGAGCTGTAGTCTATTTTATTGTTTAAAAAATCCAGCTAAGATCTGTTAAGTGTGCACATTTTTATTTTTATTTTTTTCGTAGAAACAACGAACAACATTAAAATCTCCGTCTCTATATTTAAAAAATCTCAATTCGAAATATAACAAAAGTTTTAGAATCTCGGTATTTATATTTGTGTCCTTTAAAAAAAATAAAAAATTGAACGCTAAAAATATTCTTTAAATTTTATAATCTATCAATTAATCTTATTTTTTTTGAAAATTACTATGTTTATTTTTTATTAATACACATAAAGAAAAATAAATAATTCATCGTTAGATATATAATTATAATTCTAATATACTATCAGTTGGTTTAGACATTTATAATATGAATCATAAAATAATTTTATTTCATGAATTAAATATATTTAAATAAAGTAAGAAAATTTCTTTGGATCAATCGGCTGATTGAATTATGATAATGTCCATGTTGATTGAATTACTTTAGGTGATATTTAAAATAGTAAAAAAATTTGACACAACTTGGATGGTCCAAGTGACTAAGTTATGTATCAGTTTGACCATACCAAATCGATAATTGAACTTAAATATAAATTTTAATATTGAACATACTTTATTGCGTGAATGTGATGTAGTTCAATTGTCCAAACTTCAAATAATCATATTAACAATAAGAACATGTTTAATGATTAATATTTATACGATCAAGTTATTTTATTAAATCATTTTTGGTTTAATCAAATTCTAATTTATAAACATTTTAATATATATAGAGTACTTTTTGTAATAAGTTCAAATAAAATGTGTTACTTAAATATCTAAACAATTTATAGATTCAAATGTTTAAACTAATTGATCAAATTTTTATAAATTTCTATTTTATTTAAATATATACTTTTATTTAAAATAATTTTAAATGTACCAAAATTTATTTAGAAAATCATATCGATTCTACTAATCCAACCAATTGGTGTTGACGGATTCGATAACAATAATTTTATTCAAACGAACTAGACTGGTTATAAAGCGGTTCTCGGTCCATCCAGTCGGATTGTGTCCAACCCGGTTTGATTTAAAAACAATGGATGAATCATGATTAATGTTATTTATATATTTAATTTATAATATAATTATAATATTGTTTCCCGTGCATCGCACGGGCCACATACTAGTTTTTTCTTAAAAATCTTAACAAATATTGATTCTACTTTACCAATTATATATTATAAATCTCAAAATATTGAGTCATTATAATACTTATAGTTTGTGTAGATTTAATAATATATGATTGTTTCTTTGTCCAATATTATCTTATTGTACAATTTTCCTACGTATTATAAAACTTTTATTTTATATTGCATCTTATAATATAATATTCCCCAAATAAATATATCTCGTGCCTCGCACAGGTCACGTATAACATATATTTCGTATATTTTTTATTCATGTATATAATTATAAGTCTAGATAAATAGTCTTAAAATTATGCACCTTGTGCATCGCACGGGCTCTGCACTAGTTGATTTAATTGATTAATAACAATTTTAGATCATGGAGGTTGGTGTGAGACGATTTACCTAATAGACGTCTCATTGTTATAATTTATTTAATAAAAATATTCTTATTTTTTATAATATTATATTTTTATATATGTATTCTCTTATACAGCATGTCAAAATGCAATTTAATAGAAAAATTATATTCGACCTGTGTCACACACACCTCTCTAACATTTTTAGATTACTATTATAATTGTGAGTTGTGCCTCATAAACTACATTAAAGATAAGGTTATTATAACTTATTAAAGTTTCATAGAGAACAGAAGAATTATAAGAAGAATGAGGCATACTTCTTGATAAGATCGGGACCTTTATAGCTAGTTTCCTTTTAAGCAAAGTTTAGGATGTGATGAGATGGAAATGAGGTGTGATCGAGTCACATGTAAGCTTTACCTATGAATAAATATGGTCCTTTTATGTTTTCTTTTCTATAGAATGATGAATATTTTTAATCACACAATGAAATGATTGGTACGTGGTGTCCGACCACTGGCTACAGAGGAATAGTGCTTCGGGCGCTTGTAGCATTACATTTACATGCTTTGGACTAGAAATGCACATCGGTCCTGAAAATTATTACACCATGGGCGATTATGTTAAACGGGTGATTTATTAGAAAAACGTATTCTCGTAATACGTTTTACTAATATTTTTTTTAAAAAAAAAATATTTCCGTTTAGTAGTGGAATAGAATTAAAAATAGTAATTATAAAACGTATTTTCAAAATACCTTTATAAATTTGAATTTACCAATAAAAAAAATAAAAAAATAGAAATGTATTTTACGAATACGTTTTACAAATAATTAAAAGTAAAACGTATTCTGAGAATATGTTTTACAATAAAATATATAAAAAAAAAATCTCTCTTCTCCCTCATTTGCGCATCTCGTTTCTCTCTTCAGACGGAAAAAAATCTCCTTCTGCGACTCATTTCCGGTGGAAAAAAAAAATACAATCCTACCCGACGCAAATCGATAACAACGACACGAGTCTCATTTCCGGTTAATTCATTCGCACAAGGTATATTGGCTTATCTTAACTTTTTACATTGTTTGGAGTTGTTTGGAAATTGGAATTGTTATAATATGTTTGAATGTGGTGTTGTTTGGACATTAGGAATTGTTAATTGTTTATCGAATATGTGTATATGTTGAATTGGAGATTGGAATTTTGTTATAAATTGTTAATTGTGTATTTGTTGGTTGTTGTTGGGCTTAGGGTTTTCGAAATTAGGGTTAGAATTGGGGCTTTCAAATTTATCCGAAATAATTGAATTTTTTTGGTGTTGGATTAGATATTAGACACCATGTGTTGTCGTAATTGGGAAGAATTGAAAGTGTCTTTTTGCAACAGGTATTAATGGCATTTTCCGGTCCATATTTTGTTAATTTGTACTGGCATTTTGCGAAGGAAAGGATAAGTGAATTTGTTTTATTTAAAGATCGTCCGGATGGTTCATTGTTTATTCCGGAGAGGATATCATATCAACAATTGGTACAAATGATTAATGAAAATTGTTGGTTCGGAGAAGGTTGGACAATGAAGGAGATTACTTTAATAGTTGAGCAACGCGATGGTTCGTTGAATTTCTTAAGACTCAATAAAGAAAATGTTCTTCAGTATATTTATTACCTTACTCCTATGTCCACGGTGTATTTGCATTTCGTTGGAGGCAATTACACCGGTTACACAGGTTGAGGATGTGTGGGGGTGTTACGGGGGAGAGGTGCATGTTGATGGTACGTCGACTTCCCATTTACGTAATTTTGGAGAAGGGACAAGCTCAACAATCCAATGGGAAAATGAGAACTGGGAAGAAGAAGAAGGCGATGAAGGTTTCATTCCTGGTGAAGATGATTTCACAGATGAGACCTCCGAAAGCGAATCAGACAGATCGATAAATGAGGAGAGTGAACCCGAATTGATTGAAGAGGAAGACCCTCTTCCTAGTGGTGGTCGCCACATTTATCGCGAGATGGGTGAATGGGAGCCATCGAAGATAGATGAGAACGAGTATGCTCTTCCACGTTGGAATGACGACATTGAGACCATACGTTTGGGTACAGTTTTTAAAAGCAAGGAAGAAGCACAATGGGGTCTGTTGGCTTGGAACGTTGATAGGCTGAGGGCGGTTCAGATAATAGATTCTAATCTGAAGTCATTCAAAGTGGTGTGCAGATCTAATGAAGATGAACCTTGTGTGTGGAAAGCTCGGGTGACTAAGAAACGGGTTCATGAAATGTGGGAAATAACTGAATGGACTGACAGACACACTTGTATGCAACGGGTCGAGAGAAATGACCACAGAAATGTAACCGCTCATATGATTTCAAATCTTGTAATTAACAAGATTGAAAAGAAACTGGACTACAACGTTAGACTTATCCAGGCCGATGTGAAACAGTGCTGGAAAGTCGATGTCAGCTACAAGAAGGCGTGGCACGGAAGGAGAAAAGCCATCGAGCGTGTGTATGGCTGTTGGGAATCGAACTTCGTAGAACTCCCTCGGTAAGCAAAACTTAATTGCAAATACATATGTCGTTTGTCGGTCACTATGTTTATCAACTTATGAAATTGTATTGTAATTTGCAGGTTTTTCGCCGCGCCGAATCCCACCACAGTTGTACAGTGGGAATGGCAGGGTGAGGAAATGGCGCATCAGTATGAAGACAGACAATTCAAATTTGTTTTCTGGGCGTTTGGTCCCGCCATTCAGACCTTCCAACGATGCCCGCCGGTCATTAGCATCGATGGCACACACTTGCGCGGATCGTACAAGGGGAAACTGCTTGTGGCTATAGCACAGACAGCGAATAAGCGGCTATTGCCAATCGCCTATGCGATTGTTGATGAAGAAAGCAAGGATAGCTGGTCATTTTTCCTTACAAATGTGCGGCAATATGTTGTGTTCGACCGACAGATCTGTGTTCTCTCCGACAGGGATAACGGCATACTCAGTGCCATTGACTCGTTGGTTGGTTGGCAAGAACCCGCTGCATATCATCGGATTTGCCTTCGACACCTTCGAAGCAACGTGGTCACTAACTTTAGGAATAGGAAAGTGCGTGATTGGTGTTGGGATTTGGGTTCGCAATTGTCGGAGCGAAAGTTTCGAGCGACAGAACAACGACTGTTGGAATTTAATCCCCAGGCACACAAGTACCTTTTCGACATTCCTTTGGACAAGTGGACCCTGTATGGAGATGAAGGAAGACATAGATGGGGCACATTGACGACCAATATGTCGGAGAGCTACAACAACGTCTTGAAAGGCGTTAGGTTCCTGCTGTGCAGAGCTTTGGTACAGGCCACATTGGAAAAAACTCTTGATTTGTTCGAACAGGAACAAAGGAAGGCCACGAGATGCATGAGTCCCATTGCTACTGAGCACTATAACGCCTATTTGGAATTGGAGCGTATAGCCGCAACCCATGAGGTGAAATGTGTGAACGCCGAAATGTCCAGGTACAGGGTGAAAACCGGTCTTCGGGCTAGTGGGAGAGGGCAAAACAGGTATATGTTTTTTCTTTTTTTTTTTCTTTTTTTTTTCCATTCAAATATTTGGATGTTTATATATATAAATCATTGTTTGTGTTTAACAGCTATAAGGTTAATTACCCCCGGAAACGTTGTAGTTGTCTGAAGTGGCAGACACACAGGAAACCATGCACTCATGCAATAGCTATAGCTCGTGAAATCAGGACTGATCCAAAGTTGTTGTACGATAATGCATTTTGGACGGAGACTTGGGTAGCTCAATTTACTAATTGGGGTTTCGCTCCAGTTGGTACTGCGGATACATGGGCGCCGGTGGGATGGAATTTGATACCACATTGGGAGAGGATGATCTTGAAGCCTGGACCCGATCGCAAGCAAACGAGACGCTATCGCATGCAAATGGATCGTCGGGCGCGCCGTAGGAACGATAGGGGACAGTGTTCCAGATGTGGTAATCCCGATCATGTTGTCGATGAGTGTCCGTCCTCACATCCTCCCATCGATAGGTCTAGACTTCGTGATGAGTGGGGGAGCTAGACTTGTTAGTTTTTATTTGAGGACGAGGTTGGATTGTTATTTTATTTTGTTTGGATGGTTTAATTTATTTGAATTTGTTTGGATGATTTTTTTTTGAATTGTTTGGATGGTATTTACGGTAGATTAGTTGATTTGCCCGGTGTAATTTTTGTTTAGTTGGTTGTTTTGAATATTTAAAACAGGTATTTTTTGGTTAAAGAAAGGAAAAACCAGTTTTATTTTTTAAACTTACAGTTTAAAACGTATTTTTATAATACGTTTTCAAAAAAAAAAAAAAACAAAAACGTATTCTCGAAATACGTTTTACAATTATTTAATTGTAAAACGTATTCCGCGAATACGTTTTACTTGTTAAAAAAAAGGTAACTAAGGATCCCAGATTCGGGACTCGAACCCGGGTTCGGGTGAGTCCGTTATCTCTGGGGGCACCTCGTTACCATTAGGCCGCACTAGGCTATCGCTGCTATTTTTACGCAACTTTTGTTCTTATCATTGAAACATCAAGATTTTGTATAGTATATAGTATTTTTAATACATAGTATATACATATATGTTATAATTTATATAAATATAAATGTATGTATAATATATAGTATAGTATATAACATAACATATCTATAAATATAAATATATGTATAATATATAGTATAGTATATAGCATAGTACAATTAAAGTCAAATTAGTACAATTGAACTCGAATTAGTACAATTGAACTCGAATTAGTACAATTAAAGTCAATTATAGTGATTGAAGTCAAATTAGTAGTGATTGAAGTCAAATTAGTACAATTGAACTCAAATTAGTACAATTGAACTTGAATTAGTACAATTGAACTCGATTTAGTACAATTGAACTAGAATTAGTACAATTGAACTCGAATTAGTACAATTGAACTAGAATAAGTAGTGATTAAAGTCAAATTAGTACAATTGAACTCGAATTAGTACAATTAAAGTCAACTATAGTGATTGAAGTCAAATTAGTAGTGATTGAACTCAAATTAGTACAATTGAACTCAAATTAGTACAATTGAACTCGAATTAGTACAATTAAAGTCAATTATAGTGATTGAAGTCAAATTAGTACAATTGAACTCAAATTAGTACAATTGAACTCGAATTAGTACAATTAAAGTCAAATTAGTACAATTGAACTCGAATTAGTACAATTGAACTCGAATTAGTACAATTGAACTCGAATTAATACAATTAAAGTCAATTATAGTAATTGAAGTCAAATTAGTAGTGATTGAAGTCAAATTAGTACAATTGAACTCGAATTAGTACAATTGAACTCGAATTAGTACAATTAAAGTCAAATTAGTACAATTGAACTCAGTACAATTGAACTCGAATTAGTACAATTAAAGTCAAATTAGTACAATTGAACTCGAATTAGTACAATTAAAGTCAATTATAGTGATTGAAGTCAAATTAGTAGTGATTGAAGTCAAATTAATAATATGTTATAATAATATGTTATAGTATATAGTATATAGTAATATAGCATATAGTATATAGTATATAGTATAGTATTATATAGATATGTTATATACTATACTATATATTATACATATATTTATGTTTATATAAATTATAACATATATGTATATACTGTGTATTATAAATACTATATAATATACAAAATATTGATGTTGAAGGATAAGAACAAAAGTTGCGTAAAAATAGCAGCGATAGCCTAGTGCGGCCTAATGGTAACGAGGTGCCCCCAGAGATAACGGACTCACCCGAACCCGGGTTCGAGTCCCGAATCTGGGATCCTTAGTTACATTTTTTTTAACAAGTAAAACGTATTCTCGGACGTACTCCGAGAATACGTTTTACAATTAAATATAAAAAAAAAATTCCTTCTTCTCCTTACGCGAACATAATTGAATTGAGTTGAGCAGAGGGACCGAGAGAGAAATAGAAGAGAAGAGAGGAGAGGAGAGTTCAAAAAAAAAAAAAAAAAAATTTACCCCCGCGCCCCATCGCCGTCCGTCGCCGTCCGTTGCCGTCGCCGCCTCGCCTACTTCACGGTCTAAGGTACATTCCTTCGATTATGGCTTTAATTTTGTCAATTTCATTCAATATCTCAAATTAGGGCTAAATTTAGGGTTTCGAATTTGTGAATTTATTTGTGATTTGTGAGTTTATTTGTGAATTAGAGAGTGGAATTATTCGTGATTTGTAGTAATTTGTGAATTTATTCGTGAATTGTGAAGTTATTTGTGAATTTATTTGCGAATTAGGGTTTCAAATTATTTGATATATGTTGAATTTGTGAATTTATTCGTGAATTGTGAATTTATTTGTGAATTAGAGCTTCGAATTATTTAAGATATGTTGAATTTGTGAATTTATTCGTCATTTGTGATATGTTGAATTTTTGTATTTATTCGTGATTTGTGAATTTATAGGTGATTTGGTGAATTTATTGTGTAAATAATTTATTTGTGAATTTGTGAATTTTTATTGTTTAAAAAAAAGTATTTGTGAATTTATTCTTGTATATAATTTATTTGTGAATTAGAGCTTCGAAATATTTAAGAAATGTTGAATTTGTGAATTTATACGTTTAATTTGTGAATCTATTCGTGATTTGTGAATTTTCTTGTGATTTGGTGAATTTATTGTGTATATAATTTATTTGTGAATTTGTGAATTTATTGTTTATTTAATTTATTTGTAGAAAATGGCATCATCGTCCTCGTCACAACCTCAACGGTTGAATGTACACCCCGGTCCGATTGATCGCTCCCTTTTATACCTTCAGTACCGCCACCGGTCGAGAGCGGTATATGAAGATTTAGAAGGATGTCGTAACGGCACCAATAAAAATTGCCGTAACGACACTGAATTTTGGCAGGTGTTGGACAGACAACATCCGGCGGTTTTAGCGGTGATTGATAGGACGGGTTTGGGCCGTTGTTTCGGATGGGCAGAGTCCAGACCGACAACAGCCTAATTACCTGTCTGGTCGAAAGGTGGCGACCGGAGACGCACACCTTCCATTTTGATTTCGGGGAGGCCACAATCACGCTCCAGGACGTACAAGTCCTGTTTGGTCTCCCGGTCGATGGAAAGCCTTGCTGGGGAGAGACTGTAGATTTTACAAACCAGCAATGGCGAGACGAGTGTGTGGACCTTCTAGGGTTCGACCCCCAGGTAATTTTTTAACACATTTTTTTTTTTATTTATTTTTTGTTTGTTTATGTATAATCCATTGTTTGATTTTTAATATATACAAATCACTCTCAGGAAGCAGACGACCCGACAGCCAACCCCAAAACTTGGGGAATTGTGGGCCAGTATCTGAAGCACTCGAGGTTGGAAAACGAATGCAACAGAGTGCTGCAAGATGGAGAGGCAATCTCGACCTACGAAGAAAGGGCGAGGGCACTTATCCTCTGGTGCCTTGGATCGTTCTTCTTTCCCGATCAGAGGGCCTGTGGAGTCAACCTGTACTGGACCCTGCTCTTGCGCGACATCGATAAGATCAAGGAGTACAGCTGGGGGTCGGCGCTACTGGCCGCAGTGTATAGAGCGCTGTGCACGAGCTACCAGACCGGGGAAGGCTGGATCAAGAGCTGCGTCCAATTGATTCAGGTACATTTAATTAATTGTTATTTCAAAATTCATTTTTTTTCTAATTTAGACTAATATTTAATAACAAATGAATATGGCTATATCTTTAGGTTTGGGCATGGGAACGTATCCCTCGGCTTCGCCCGAGAATGAAGGATACGAAATTTCAAACAGTCATTGGTTGTCCTTTAGGTGGAAGGTAATGATATTTATTTATATATTTTATAATTTTATTATTTCAATTATCAATTTTCTAATTACAATTTCTGATGTTTTTTTTTCTGTGATTTTTAAGGTGGGTGGGACGGAAGGACACGAAACACATAGTAACGGGAACAGCCGCTGTCCGGGATCAACTGACAGGGTTAAGAGAGACGGATGTAAGATTGTTATTAAGTATTATTGATTGTTATTTATTTTTTGTTTTATGTGTTTTATCTTTTAATAACTTACGAAATTATTATTATTTTTTTTTTGTTTTCTACAGTTCGATTGGATGCCGTATGAAGAGCTCCTAAATGCTAATGCTCTCCCGGGCCAGTGTACAGAACATTCAAGCCTCTGGATGTATAGGGGCTGGATGTTCTGTTGGGACATCCGTGAAACCCACGAGTTCGGGTGTCATCAGTCCATCCCCGACACTCCGATCATTACGGGTGAGGTCGACTGGGAGACACACCATCGAGGCCAGAGAATGACCGGGATGGGAGTATATAATTGGGTGGACTTTCATTCCCAGCTTGGGAATGTTTGGGTCCAACGACACCAAAATGTCCTCCCAGATGAGCGTGTGGAGTCATTCGTACAGCCTGGCGAGGGCTACCTTGATTGGTTTCACAGCAGGACTGTGAGACTAATCAGTGACCCTGCTAAGTACCCGGTGGTACAACAGGACGGAGGCTATCAGCCACTTGCCGAGCATTGGAAGTGCGATGTAAGTGTTTATAATTTGTGTGTGTGTGTTTTTTTTTCTATTATTATTTTATTTTTTGCGTTTCATAAAAATTACTTTGAATTAAATTTTCAGGCTAGCGGCATGGAGGGGGCTTATAACGTGTTATCCAATGTTGAGCATCTATATCATACAGCCCATCCGGAGATGCAGGCGGCAATCCAATATGCCAAGAGCCTTCTCTACACTTCTCTGACTGTCGGAGGCGGAGAGATCGGTCAAGGGACGTCGTCAAGCCAAGTTTTATCACAAGAGAGCTACGTCCAACCCCAGAGGACGCAGTCACACCGAGCGAGGCATCAACCTCCTCCCCATATTCGTGGAGGTAGAAGACGACGTCACCGCGAACTAGTTGCCGACGCCGGGCCTGAGGAACAACAAGAAGAAGGTAAACATCTTTTAGTTAACAAAAATATAATTTTATTTATGTTTTGTGATTTTTGTTAAGTCAAATTTCTGATTTCTTAAAAAACTGAATTACTCAGCTGAAGAAGAAGAAGAAGAACCTACCACGCCCACAGCATCGTCTTCTTCACAACCACCACGGCGTCGGATTAGCAACCGACCGCGCAACCCTACAAATCGATACACTCCTAGTTAGTTGTGTTGTATTCGGAGACATTTTGTAGACATATATATTTATTTTTTTCTTTCGTGGATTTATGTGTAATGATATTTGAACTTGTTTGGATTTTTATATTTGGAAAGTGAATTATTGTGCTTCATTATTGTTTCTTTGACATGGTTGATATGGGTTTTGTGAATTTATATTTGGTTGTGGAATCGATCTCGATTAACAGGTGTGTTTTTGTAATTTTGTTTATGTGAATTGCTGTTTCTGCACAGTAAAACGTATTTTCAAAATACGTTTTTGTACTGTGTAAAATTAGGTCAAAATCGATTTGGGGATAAAATTAGGGCGAAATCAATTTGGGGCAAAATTAGGTTGAAAAACGTATTTTGAAAATACGTTTTTGTACTGTGTAAAATTAGGTCAAAATCGATTTGGGGATAAAATTAGGGCAAAATCAATTTGGGGCAAAATTAGGTTGAAAAACGTATTTTGAAAATACGTTCTATTTTTCCAAATATTATTTTCCAAAAAAATAAGTTTTTTAAAATTAAAAATATTAATTTTAAATATTTTTCCCAGAAAACGTATTTCGGTAATACGTTTTAACCTATTTTAATTAATTTAATTACGTTAATCACCTTAATTAATTGTTTTTAAGGAAAACGTATTCTCGAAATACGTTTCTTTATTAAAAACGTATTCAGAGAATACGTTTATCTTTGAAAAACGTATTCTGTAAATACGTGCTTTTGATTTTTTTCCACTTCTTTTATTTTTTTTTTATTTTTGTCCACTTAATTTTTTTTTTAATATAAATAAATAATTCTATGTTAAACGATCTTTTTAGTTTTTAGTTTTTACTTTAAGAAATTAAATTTGTCAACAAACTATCACATTCAAAAAAGAAAGTTAATGAAACTGGAAAAACAAATAATAAAAAATGTCATAAATAAATTTGAATAATAACGTAATAAACATAAACAGAAAAATAAAATAATCTCATTTCATCCTGTATGTATGTGATACGAGAGAGATGTTGTTACCGAAAATTGATCAACATGGGGGGTTCAGAGGAATTTATTTTGTATTTATTTGTATTGGATTTTTGGTGAATTTCTGAGGATTTTTCAGTATGTTGTCTCTGTATTTCTGTTGAAGAAAGTACAAATGAAAGAAAGCCCAGAGAAATTGAGGCCGTGCCTCTGTCCCAGATAAGATTGAAATAATAATATCGCCCCTCAGACTTATCTATCCAGGTCCATCATTGGGGTATTTATATATACGTTTAACGGGCCCGATATTATTACAAATATAGTATTATTTAAGGCCCAAAAAATATCCCGAAAATTTAATATAAAACATATCCACGTGTAATATTATAATAGGCTAGGCCAAAATTAGGTATCAACAAGAGGCCCCCGACTTTAGGGCATGTTTTGAATAAAACTGTTCTGAAGTCGCATGTATTATCAATTTTGGCCGTAATCGATGATGGCCGGGTACTTTGGGACCCGTGGAGCCAATGATGTGGATAGTCAATTTTTCTGGAATTTGGAGTGGAGCCTGGATGGCCTAGCCGGGCAATTTGGTACCCGGCTTTCGCGTTTTTTGTGTGGAACGCGAAGCATTTGATATGGTAATGGATTTATGTGGGCACTCGGGCCCCCGGAATTATTACCGGACTCGCGATTCTGTCGTATTGAGACAACGTGGTTTTTTGTTTGATTTGTGATTATTTTTCTTTATTATATGGACCTGGTCGGATAATTTTGTATCCGGTCCTCGGTCTTTTATTTTTATTTAATTATTTCTCAGTTGGGCAGTGTGTTCCCGATCTGAGATATAACATGTAAGGTGTTAGCCTTGCCAAACCAACTTGAGGGTACGGTTAAGAATATTTCTTATTATTTTTTCATTTAGATTCGGCTTTTTTATTGTGCCGACATTGGTTAGCCGAATGATTGTTCGAGATTCGGCCTTTGTGATTATACCAATGTTGGTTAGCCGAAGTATTTTTATTTTACCGAGCTGAAGAACTCGGTGTAAAATTTACTTTTCATATTTTTCCCAGCCGGAAAGGTCTTATTGACTTTGCCTAACCAGTGTGGGTTTCAATTTTTATATTTCCCAGCCGGAAAGGTCTTATTGACTTTGCCTAACCAGTGTGGGTCCTTAAGGACTTTTTGGCTTGACTTTTTATGTTTATGTCAAGATGTATGTATGAATGAGTGATGATGTGATGATTTCGTGCAATAAATAATTAAGACACGAAAAATAATGTTACCTCGATATTTTGTCCTGACTTTGTCTGCCGGTAGGTTCTGTGCCTTGCCGGGATATCATATATGAAGGAACGTCGGTATTTTTATATCCGACTAGAATGTTCCATCTGCCGGTAGGTTCTGTGCCTTGCCGACTTGATTTATTCAGCATATTATTTTACTCGCTGAATTTTTAAAGGAACGTCGGCTATTTTTATTGAGTTGCCGACTTTATTTTTAAGATTCGACTTTATTTTACTGTACCGACGTCGGCTAGCCGAATTATTTTTCGAGATTCGGCTTTTTTACTGTGCCGTCGTTGGTTAGCCGAATTATATTTTGAGAATCTGCCTTTTTATTGTACCGACGTCGGCTAGCCGGATTATCTTTCGAGATTCGGCTTTTTACTGTACCAACGTCGGTTAGCAGACTTATTTTTATTGTATTTGACCGAGCTGAAGAACTCGGTATAAAATTTTTATGTTTCCCAGCCGGAAAGGTCTTATTGACTTTGCCTAACCAGTGTGGGCGCAGCCGGAGTCGAGGCTCAACGGCGAGCAAATATAGATATGAGCTGAGCCGAAGTCGAGGCTCAACGGCGAGCAAATATAGAAACTCTCTCAATCGGAGCAAGAGCTCAACAACGAGGTAATAGATGCGTCAACGTAGCCGGAGTCGAGGCTCAACGGCGAGCAAATATAGATATGAGCTCAGCCGGAGTTGAGGCTCAACGGCGAGAAAATATAAAGTCCTCTCAATCGGAGCAAGAGCTCAACGACGAGGTAATATACGCGTCAACTCAGCCGGAGTCGAGGCTCTGCGGCAAGGAAATATAAATAACAGCTCAACCGGAGTCGAGGCTCTACGGCGAGGAAATATAAATAAGAGCTCAACCGGAGTCGAGGCTCTACGGCGAGGAAATATAAATAAGAGCTCAATCGGAGTCGAGGCTCTACGGCGAGCAATAATAAGACGAGTGGCCCCAGCATTGGTAAGGAAGTTCGCGGGCATATAAAGAATAAACTGACATAATTGAATTGAGCTCGGTCTGCGGACGAATAATAAATTGGTCTTGTGTGAATGAGCTTAGTCACGACTATCGTTAGTGTGCTGACCCGATTTGGACGTAATTTGTATCTTAAATTCGGCAATCTTTTCTCTTCTGTTTGTTTGGGCCAAATAGTGGGTGAGGCCCAAAATGAAGTAAATAATGAGTCTAGCCTTTAAATGGGCCATCTGATTCTCGTTCCTTGAAATTGCTTCTTCTTCTTCACATCATCATTCCTCCTTCGCCTTATTCTTTTCACAGACTCGCAAGGAAAACGAGATCTGGGTTGCTGAGGTCGGCATCTACGAGGGATTGATGACAATTTCAGAAGTCGGTTCCAGTATTAAATCGAAAATCGACAGCTGCCGTGAAGGCAATTGGACACAAAGAAGTCGATATTGATCTCGATTTGTAAAGTCGGAGGTGTTGAGGTCAGATCGTCGACATAGATGGCGCTAACCGACTGTGGCTATGTTAATCAAAAGTCGGCTATGGTGATGTCGGGCCTGGCTTCTGAAACCCGTCGCGGTGTGAAATTGGCTATTGTGCAGAAATTCTAACTCGGTAACAGGACTATTTTGTCCGAATCCGAGTTTGGCTAACACTTCAAATTTAGCTGTGGTTAAGTCGGCCGAATGTTGATTTCGACAAGTCGGGATTGACACCGGTGAAGATTGGGACTCCGGCAATCGGCGCCGACGATCGGGGTTTTCTACGGTGAAGTCGGTTGCTGTGAGGTTGGATTGATACCGAGATCACGCTAAGGCTAGGTCGGCTGTTCCGAGATTCAGCGAGTAAAGATCCAGGCCGTTGACCGAAGTCTATCGGTCCCGACAATTAAAGTCGGAGATATCGGAGAAGCCGAGGTCGGTGTCTGTTGGCAAATCGGACCATGGGGGCTGCTATAATATCGGTAAGTCGGTCAGGCGGCTGCTCTGAAGTCATTTTGTGCAACTCGGCAATCGGCCGCAGAAAATGAAGTTGGGTCACAGGTGTATAAGTCGGCCGTGATTTCAAGATCCAGGCTTATGTCGGCCTTTGATTGAAGTCAGTTGTTGACTGAGATCGGATCTTGGTTTGTAGTGAGGTCTGCCCGTCTGTAAGGTCGGCAATAACACCGAGATTGGGGAAGTGAAGTCGGATCTCGGCGAAGTGAAGTCGGATCCAAACTTCTGTGGGCCATGACAATTACGGCTTGAGGTGACGAAGTCGGTTTCCGTCCGTCAAACCTCGTGACTCTGATAAGGACAAAGGTAAAGTGGGGCCCGGGATATTAAGCAACAACCTTAATGCTCCTTATTTTATTATTTTTTTATGCGAATAAAGGCTGAAGCAGGCACGTGACGTGCCATATGTTTATGCAGCAACAATCAATAAGCTTATCTGGTCACTTTGTCATCTTCATCTTCATGAACAATTTACGCAAGAACAAGAACTGGTATAGAACCACACTTATCGTGATTGATCGTTTGCAAAGCGGCCGTTTACTGACAAAGGTTAACCCGAGCATATTACCGCCCTCCTTCTCTGTGTTGTTATCTTCTTCTCAAGCAGAACATATGTTCTGAAACTTGCAGTAACAGCACTGAAGCACTCTCCCTTTNGAAAATATGTAGTGAGAGATGAGTTTTTCTGGACAGTGTTTTTGAGGATCGGATTTGTTCCAATAATTGATGGCGGATGTGGTGTTAAGTTGGAGAATTACCTCGAATCAATTACGAGGCCCTCCTTCTAGCGCCAAACTGTTGTTACCGAAAATTGATCAACATGGGGGGTTCAGAGGAATTTATTTTGTATTTATTTGTATTGGATTTTTGGTGAATTTCTGAGGATTTTTCAGTATGTTGTCTCTGTATTTCTGTTGAAGAAAGTACAAATGAAAGAAAGCCCAGAGAAATTGAGGTCGTGCCTCTGTCCCAGATAAGATTGAAATAATAATATCGCCCCTCAGACTTATCTATCCAGGTCCATCATTGGGGTATTTATATATACGTTTAACGGGCCCGATATTATTACAAATATAGTATTATTTAAGGCCCAAAAAATATCCCGAAAATTTAATATAAAACATATCCACGTGTAATATTATAATAGGCTAGGCCAAAATTAGGTATCAACAAGAGACAAGACATAATTCGAAGGAAAGATCATCTCAATCGGATGATACAACTCTCTATTAACCAAGAATATATATACAAAATTAGGGCTATAGATAACATATGGCTAATACGGTAAATACACAAATATATACAATAACAGTATGTAAAAAAATAAGAAGCTTAAAAAAATATACACAAGGATTTCTATCATATATATAGCTTAATTATTGTGCGGACATATTTTACAATTCATTATGATAGTGAAATGGACTTTACCCGGGCTCCGTCAATTCGGACTGCCTACGTACCTACAAGAACTCAACGCCGGGAGGGGTCCCATCGTAGAGCCTCCGATGTCTAAGACAGCGCTCACCAGAGATAAAGTGCAATATGAGAATATAGTAGTGAATGTAGAGAGAATGTATTTTTGCGATTCAGTGAAGAACGTCATTCGATGTGCATACTCGAATATCCAATAGTTTAACGATCTTAAGTGCAGCAGATCTAAACAGGGACGGATCTAGGAAAAAAATTTGGGAGGAGCCAAACCGAATTGTGTTTGTTTAACTAGTGAAAACTTGATTTCATATAATTCATTATGATAGTGAAATGGACTTTACCCGGGCTCTGTCAATTCGGACTGCCTACGCAGGGCCGTCTCCAGAAATTTGGAGGCCCTAGACAATTTTTTTCAAGAGAGGCCCGTAATCGTATTTTTATATTTTTAATTTTTTCAATTGAACAAATAACAATAAACATTGTCAATAATAAATACGAGAAAACCATGAATATGAGAAAATTTAGTAAATTAGAATACAAAACTTACATATATCAATCTAGGAAAATATAAACAAATACCAAAATAATAATAATAATAATAATAATAATACTAATAAACAAATAAAACTTGTGCTAGAGGCCCACAATTCATGTGGAACAAATCATCAAAATTTGTTATCAATATTGTTGTCTTGCTGAGTACTTCAAACAGTTATATTCGAATTTTTATTTATTTATTTATTTATTTATTTTGTCTAAAAACGGTAGAATTAGATACTCAATATATAAAGGTTTTACAGCCCCCGGTTCACTAACCTCAATCATAGCAATTAGCAGAAACTAGATCACATGAAAGAAAACACCACCTGACTTCTAAAGAGTACAAAGAAAAAAGAAAAGTAATTGCTAACTAATTCAAGTTATAGACCAGTAAACAAAAGGGATGATAAAGTGAAAAACCCACAGTTAAAAAAGTTAAAGCAAAAGAAATTGATATAATATATTCGAACATAACTCTCCTTTTCAATAATCCTTACAGATTTAACAAACTCTGCAATAAATTTACAAATTCATACAGGCTTTCTTGAATCATCATATCAAAAGCTCAAAGCCGCTTGATGTTTCCAAATTCGTATTAATGCATAATAATCAAATTCAACATACATAAAATAAAAAAAAGGAAAATATTTAGAAAATAGAAGAAGTTCCTACGAATTGATTGAGAAGACCAGCGGCGGCAGAGACGTGTGCGGCTGTTGTGGTGAAGGCGGAGATTAAAATCCACGGCGGTGAAATTGGGGTTTGATTTGTAAGGTGCAAGTGTATAAAGAAAGTATCGGGCATAAGGCGCGCAGAGGGAGTAAAAACCTTGTTAATTTGTAATGAATTGGGCCAAGTCCATCCCAAATATATAATTTATTATATATATATATATATATATATATATATATATATATATGAGGCCCCCAAACATTGGAGGCCCTAGGCTGGTGCCTTATTTGGATGGCCCATAAGCCGGCTCTGTGCCTACGTACCTACAAGAACTCAACGCCGGGAGGGGTCCCAGCGTAGAGCCTCCAATGTCTAAGACAGCGCTCACCAGAGATAAAATGCAATATGAGAATATAGTAGTGAATGTAGAGAGAATGTATTTTTGGGATTCAGTGAAGAACGTCATTCGATGTGCATACTCGAATATCCAATAGTTTAACGATCTTAAGTGCAGCAGATCTAAACAGGGGCAGATCTATGAAAAAAATTTGGGAGGAGCCAAATCGGATTGTGTTTTTTTAACTAGTGAAAACTTGATTTCATATAATTCATATATTTAAATGAGCCAAACTAGGACGACTGTTCAACTTTCCTATTAAACAAATCGAGTAAATTGAAGTTTACACAAGTTGAGTTTGAGCTCATATTTTTATTTATTTATTAAATGGTCGAGTTGATTTGACTCATTTATTAAACTATCACAAGCTTACACTTGACTCGGCACGAATAACATTTGGAAGGGAACTATATAATTTTTAATATCTCTCTCACACACATATACATATATATAGGCGTAACTGCGTTTTAAAATGGATAAAATAATTAATAACTTGAACTACAAAATACATAACTTCTTAATTTTGCTAGTTTAAATGTTCAGTATTCTTTACACTCACGAAACTCATTCATGAATTAAAAAATGATAAAAGCCTATATATGATCCATGTGTTCTTGAGGAAATGATACATCTCTTCAACAATTTTTTTATTAAACTGTCCAAGCTAGAGAGGATGAATTAAGACATTTAAAAATGATGAATAAATACACACATTGAGTGCTAGTTCTATACCCTAAATCTCTAATAAGGATAAATAAATTAAATTATGAACATGAGTATAAATTAAAGTACTCACAAATATAAGAGGATGATCAAATACTCAGAAGAATCAAACAATTGTTGACGAATGATTGTTGCTGCGATTTTTTTTTTAGCTTGCTTGTGCGTATACGCTCTCTGGTATGACTCTTGAGTTGAGGACATGACGGGTGGAGCTATTTTTTAAGTTAACTCAAATAATTTGCTTAGTTTAATAAATAAAAAATAATAATATAATATAATTATAATACATAAAAGGTGGAAGTTGGGCTTTATGGGTTCTTTTAATACTCCCTCTGTTTCTTTTTAATTGTCGTTGTAGGTTGTCATTTTTTTTGCAAATTAGTTGTCGTGGAAATATTTTATTCATTCTTTCATGTTTATCTTCTTTAAAAAATCTTAGCAGAATCACCTAAAAACTTTTTCACTTATCATTATCTTTAAAAACTTTTTTCTCTTTTGTTTTTCTCGCGAATTTTGTGTTTCTCAGTCTAGCTTTTCATAGTTTCATTCTACAATTCTCACTCAAAAATTAACTTTTCAATTTTCGTGGTATTTTGTTTGAGCTTCCCGTTAACACTTCTTGATAACAAAACATTATAGATTGTCCATCTTTGTTGATTGGACAAGTTTTTAGCTCGTTGTTTCTCTGTAGATGATTGTAAATTACCTGTGCATATAAAATGACATAGAAAAAAAAAGTATAGAATAAAAATATGATAGAGCGTGAGATAGAAAAAATACTCCTTACTCATGTAATTAACCAAAATATGCTAATAAAAAATGTTCAATCACTATATGAAATATTATGTGTTGTTGCTCGAGGCTACGGGAGTCCTGGCTGAATTTACTTAAAGGAGAACCAGAAGTTATTTAAAAAAAATTGAAGAAGGTTTTATTTTTTTTCAAAAAATATTAACCATGTAAATATGAATTCTGAGCACATGCATATTACTAAAAGCATAAATCACAAGGCTCAAAAATATTTTGACATTCTTGTGAATNCGAAATTGGAAAAAAAAAAAAAAACTATTGAAAAGTTTGAGTGTGATCTATAAAAAAAATTGAACATGATCTAAGTATAAGCTAAATAGCCTTACTAATCCAATAAAATCACAATTTATCAAGCAATGTATGACTGCCACTTAATTAATCATAATTAACTCAAAAAGTGGTGTGACACACTCATTCAAAGGTTGAGTGACATTTTTGCATAAGATAAACTTTTCTGAACACTATGTAAACTCATTCGTAATATTTTTATTTTTTCTCCGTAAAGGGACGAGTTTGCATAAATAAAACTAAATATTCATACAAAATTCGTGTAGAATAATTACCAGAATTCTTTGAGGATACGTCTTCATCGTTTTCGTGGAACATGTCAGTTTCTAACTCTGTAAATGGATTCTCAGTTTCATGATATGGGGCGACATTCAAGTCGAGCAATAAAGGGCTATCACATGAAGATAAGGCTGTGATCAAAAGAGTATCTGTTATCTCCTCATTGCTTGACGATTCTGAATTCACTGGAGCAACATTTAAGTCTAATATAAATTCTTCTTGAGCATTTTGATTTTTATTTGAAGCCATGAATTGTCTGTGTTTTCTTCCTTCATTTGCATCAATATAAAAGTAGCGGAAAATAAAAATTATTTTTAAATTTGGCTCCATCTTTATTTTGAAAAAGTTCTCAAAATTTAAAATTTAGAGAGCGTAAGGCAGATGAAAATTTTCGGGGAAATGGAATGTAAATTTTTTGGCAAATGGAAGATGAAACTGAAGTGGTGCCGCCTAATATATTTTGGATACGAAAATTTTCGGGGAAATGGGATGAAAATTTTTTAGGAAATGGAAGATGAAACAGAAGTGTCAGCGCCAAATATTTTGATGCTTATCCAAATGGAAATAGAGAGAGTAATTATCTATAACAATTCAAACACTAAATTTAAAGGGATTAGTGTATAAGATAATTACAATGTAATTTAGGAGTTTTAAATTAAAATGACAATTAAAAAAAAACAGAGGGAGTATATCTCTAATGGCCTTGATCCTAACCCACATAATCAAATTCAATATATCTTTAGTTAAATGGTTAGGAGGGACAATATAATTAAACATATTTAATCTAATATAATACATATATACTTAAGTAAAAAAAAAAAAGGTTTGTGAGGGACCATATATGGCCCCCCCTAGGATATATGTACGTCCGCCACTGGATCTAAAGTCAAGATATACAAACAAAGCGAAGCGAAGTTCAGTCAAGATTTGAAAGGGGATGAATTGGTTACTTGGCAGCTTAACTTGCTCTCGGCTTTCACTTGGCTAGCTTTTGCTATATGTGATAAGGAAAATGACATTTATCATGATATACCAATCTGGAGGGGATGAAGTAGGCTCGACTAAAGTTAGAAACTTACAATTAAATTTTCTGCACACTCTGAGTCGATTCAACAGTCTACAAGACCATACCAACGAACAACCTTGATCACCTTAGATTTTCTGTTGTATTCTCTAACGCCTCTACGAGTCATCTAGTGGTCGACGGAATCTCGAAGCTTCCCGTCCAAACTCACGTGAATAGCCTTTTGGAAAGACAAAGGAAGATCATGTGTTTGGAAATAATATATTTCACTCTCTGACTTAAAGCCTCTCGATTTCTCTCTCTTTTTCTCTCGTATATTTTTTGCTGAGATTTCGAGACTTAGAATGGCGTGTGAGTTATGAGGGGACTTTGCATATTTATTGGTTTCAACAAACCCCTTAAAGAGGTGCTAAATAGAACTCTCCAATAGATTAGATAACATAGGTTTTAATCCACCTACACTTAACTCATGTGAATAATATTCCATTTACTCTAAAGAAATATTATTGGACCGCATTTTTAACTCTAAAATTATATATTTGGCTCTATATTTACTTACTCGATTTATCTCCACAAAGTTAAGATGTACTAAGTTGCTACGGTATACTATATCATAAATTGTTCGTTAATTTTAATTATTAAAAAATTAACTAATAAACTTATTACTGTGAAATTAGTACTACTATACCTTATTATCATACTAGAAATTGGTCCACCTGTAATGTTTAACATAGTAAACATTTTTTAGCTCATTTTAGGGAGTCATTAACCTGACACAATATCCGTAAATAATTAACGGTGTATGATATAAAGGACATTACAGCCCCACAACCCATTCTATTAATGATTCACCAAATGAATCTTACTTTTTGGTAAATTAAATAGTAAGTATAATATATATGTCTGTTTATTATCTTACAGTACGGATAATAACTATTGTATAGCTTATTTACTTCGTCAGTATAAAATATATTTATCCTCCGTGGTCATTCAATACATTTTAATGTACTAGTGTAATTTACTAATCAAGATCAATTAATTCTAAACTTTCGTTCACGATAGTTTGTTTAACTCTATCTATGTTGTGAACCAATAGTATGATCTTCTATCGATACAATGAACCATATTATATACAATGTAAAATAATAGAAATATTGGCTTAATATTTAACAAAAATAAAAAAATGTAAGTAAACAATTTTAACTAAATACGATGCTCATTCGCAAAATAAGAAATATGTTTGTAAATAAACTCAAACGTTTAATATACAAACCAACAAATATTTATACAAAAAAAAATGAGATTTTTTTAATTCTCAACAAGTCGCCGNGATGGGAAATTTTATTTGACCACTTTACCTTATAAAATTAAAAAATCTGAAGTTCGTGTCCATTGATTTTTCCCCTACTTTATCAGTTAACCATATACTCATCTTTTCCAAACCCTACCACACAGTGGTATCCATGGCGAAAACCAGACCTAGAAAGCGACGCCTCGTCAAAAAATACGCCGCCAATTCACCGCCCAAAGTCGAGAAGAAACCCACGAAGAAGAAGTTGAAGAAGAAGAAGGCCAAGCTCCCCAAAACTGGATCCCCCCTCTCCGACTCCGAAACCGACCCGCAGACCCAGATCCAAACCCTCCTCGAACCCTTCTCCAAGGACCAGCTCGTCACCCTCGTCACCGACCTCTCCCTCTCCAGCGCCTCCCTCTTCTCCCTCATCAAATCCGCGGCCGACGAGGACGTCTCCCACCGCAAAATCTTCGTCCACGGCCTCGGCTGGGACGCCACGCGCGACCTCGTGATGTCCGTTTTCGGCCCCTACGGCGACATCGAGGAACTCAACGTCGTGAACGATCGGGCCACCGGGAAGTGCAAGGGCTACGCCTTCATCACATTCAGGACCCGAAAATCCGCCAGAAAATTGCTGAAAAATCCCAAGGTTCAGGTAGGGAACCGCGTGACCTCCTGCCAGCTGGCGGCCGAGGGGCCCGCTGCCCCTGGGGTCGTCTCTCAGCAGCATTTCCCCTCCTCCGATTATCCGCAGCGCAAAATATACGTGAATAATGTGCCCCCGACCACAAACGCGGACCGGCTGAGGGCTTTCTTTGAGCAGTTTGGAGAGATTGAGAATGGGCCCAAGGGTTTCGACCCAACGACAGGTAGATTTAAGGGCTACGCCATCTTTGTGTACAAGACTGTGGAGGGGGCCAAGAAGGTTCTGGAGGATCCCCTCAAGGTGTTTGATGGGTGCCAGCTGGAGTGCCGGAAGGCGGCCGAGGGGAAAGGCAAAGTGGCTGGCGGTGCTGCCTCGATTACAACAGCTCTGCAGCCGGTGCAGCCGCAGATGCTGGCGGCAGTGGCAGCGGCACAGCAGGCTCAGGCCCAGACGATGCCCTTTTTGGGACAACAGATGGGGCTCGTGAACCCATATGGTGGCGGGATGATTTCGAGCCCGAACATGGGTGGATTAATGGGAGGGTATTATGGGATTATGGGTGGTCAGGTTCAGGGCTTGGGCTTGGGTTCGTATGGAGTTGCGGGCTCTTATGGTGTTTCGGCTGGTGCAGAAGGCGGGTCGAGTGGGGCATTGCTTCAAAATATGCAGTATTTGTACCCCAGTGGGCTGGGTGGGCAGACCTCTTCATACTTGGCTAAGGCACCCAAGACTAATGAAGGTTATTCGCCTATATGGTATGATTGTTGTTCTTGCTTATATCTTACAAAGAAGATATTTGCGTGTTTGTGTGACTATCGTTTGCATATGGTGCTTACAAACGTGTGCAGTTTTCGTGTCAAATGTGTATGCTTTTTGCATTTGTTGTTTGATTGTCTGTCTACTAAATTGGTAACTCTATTTGGAAGAGGGTTTTATGGCTTCATTGCACCCAAGACTAATGAAGGTTATTCGCCTATATGGTATGATTGTTGTTCTTGCTTATATCTTACAAGGAAGATGGTTGAGTGTTTGTGTGACTATCCTTTGCATATGGTGCTTACAAACATGTGCAGTTTTCGTGTCAAATGTGTATGCTTTTGGCATTTTTTGTTTGATTGTCTGTTTACTAAATTGGTAACTCTATTTGGAAGAGGATTTTATGGCTTCATTGCATCACTATTTTTGTTTGTTGTAATGAAAGCATGCATGATAGAACATATCCAGCAAAAAAATTGAATATATGATAACAAAGTCAATATACTTAAGAGGATCTACAAGTTATTTGGATGAATAGGAGAAGCATAATGTTGAACTTGAGCTTATAGTTGAAGACTTGAAGTTATTGTTTTGGCTGCAGTATATAGATGGTGAAATGTAAATGTATAAGGTAGTAATTGTATAAGGTATGGTGGTAACTGGTGGTTTTATAGAAACGGATGAGTTTTTGCTTTAGGTTACCTGTGGAACTGGCTATCCTCATTGTTTGGCTAGTGTTTGATCAGAAAAGTTGTTAACTGGATTACTTGGAACATCGCCAAGCTTATATGTTTTATTTCAGCACTTGTCAATTTTGTTAAAGTAAATTTGTATTTCATTATTAATATTTTATATATTTAAATTGGTGTTTGATGTTATTACTGTAAGACCTTTGACCAGTTTCAGTTATTCTTGCAGAGGCTGACAAAAGAGATGGATGAACAACATTGAGAATGGTGAAATTTCTTAAAAGGCTTGGTTGGAAATATCACTTTACTGTTATTCCTTTTGCATCGTTTTCTTTCTCTTAGTCTCCTTTGATTTTTATTTGTTTTGTCATTTGGCCAACCTTCAAAGAACATGTCGTGGAACATTTCATCTTATGACTATAATTTTAATGACGTTTTTCTATGCGTTTCTTTAATATTTATATTTCACTTCATTGTTTGTTCTCTCATTATTCATTGTTTAAGTTTTATTTTGATTTGGTGATAGCTGTGTAGTCGTTTTCCTTGTTGTTTACTCTCTTTCAACTTTAATTTTTCATTTTTCCCCAGTCTATTTCTTTCATGGTGCTGTGCGAATAACTTGACAATTTGGTGCATTGCAATGTTATGTGATTTTATGGTTTCCATCATGCTATTTTTCAGTGTTACCAGTTTTTCTGTTTATACATTTGTCTACAGTCTAGTTCGTTACATTTTGCGACTGACTGCAGAAATTATAGTTTTAAATACTTTTTAATGGCATGTATTGTCTCATTTTGTAGTTTTTGGCCTAGGTGGCTATTTTGATGAAGTTGTGCTCCCATTAGTGATGGCATTTGTGCTTTCAGGCCACTGCCACTCAATATGTGTGCGTGTTTGTATTCGCTTTCAAGATTCTTGGTTCCCACTCTAATTGATGTCACATTGGGTGCTTGATACTTTCATTTAACACTTTTAATGTATTTACTTGTGTTTTCTATTTATTTTAAAATGAAGAATTCTCTGAAATTATTATATTGTTTGATGCATATAGCCAACATTTTTAAGCCATTTACAGGGTTTATTAAACATGAAACTGTTGAAGCACTGCAAGACTTATGCATTTCTAAGGTTTGCAAAGTCAGTAAAGCTTCTGGTAGCTATTTTTTGTTACCACCTCTGCTATTCCCTTATTTTGAGGACTGTTGTATTCAACTTATCTAGTGTCATTTCAGGTTGAAGCAAGTACGAATTATGTATTTATATTTTTTATTTAGTTTGATTTGCATTTTGCCATTTCTTTATTCATAAGAAGGATACTTCTCAATTTTCTTATTATTGATTTTAGTCCAATTTTTGTTCTGGTGTTTCTGCATCTTGTTGTATTGGTTGCTATTGAGTTTCTTTTATCTATTGATGGTACTTCAAATCCAGGTGGAGTTCACTTCGTTGTCTCACAATCCTTTTTCTGTTGATATTGGATGAGTTTCTTCACGTTCTTCTTTATTTGTTTTCATATTTATATTTAACATGGATTTGAAGAACATACATATGGATGGTTCTCTGTGTGTCTTTATTATTCATTGGTCACAATTTCGTGCTTCTGGTTTCTTGTTCGTCAACTCCTTCAAATTAGTTGAGGTGTTGACAAGTTTGCCCGTTCGGTGTTCTTTATATTTTGGACAACTTTTTCTTTGATTTATGCAATACTGTTGGCTGGTGATCTTGGGGCAATCTCAGCTTTGGTGCATTATCACTCTTGAACACTTATAAATAAAAGAATAGTAAAACTTGATGTTTGAGGATTTTTTTTATTATTATTATTTTAAATTATATATCTGTTTCTTGTTTGCTCAATCAATCTGAGAGTAAATCTCCAGTTTGAATGTTTGAATTTCTATGGAGTTATCTCGTGAATTGCCAGTCACTGTAGGATGATGGAGAGAATATCAGGCAATCATCAGTATCCTACAAAGTAAGACTCGGTGGTTTAAATTGAACAGACATTCAATTTTTCTGCTTTGTTAAATGTGAGCTAAGTCATATGTGCTGTCAGTCCTTGGTACTACGGTCTATTAATGAATTGCTTCTTGAACTGGATGAAGGCGATATTTGCCTGTGATTGAGTTCATATCACGTTAATTTGGAGTTCTTCTGGCTTGGTTGATATGAACTCAATCACAGGCAAATATCGCCTTCACTTTGGTTTGTGGGTTTGTGATAGTCATGAACTATGCTTCTGCTGATAACATTATGAACCTTACACTATTCATTAGTGAAAATGATTAAGTGCGCTACAATTAAGTGCGAAGGTGTCAATGGAAGAGGTGCATTGATTGTTGATATAGGTCTCTAATGCTTTTTGAAACACTTGTTGGATTAACGTGTAGTTTTACATATTACTCATTTATTTTCTTTTTAATTTTTCTGTCCTTTAACAGTGATGCTCTCTACCAAATCACTCATAAATGGGCATTTGAAATTTAAACACTATTCACCTAGGGATGAGATTACTATTGAATAAATACTATTCATAGCACGGCACATTTGTATCCTATTTGTTAGCTAGTACGACATGCTTTTATGATTTGTTGCCGCAACAAATTCCAAATCCGATGGAAATTTTAGCATTTCTCAAATAGAAATCAAATTGTGAGTTCTACAACATTCATTCATGGAAGGAACAACTTAAAACACAAAAAGCAGCCTGAAATATCAAATACTCCTTCCTCAGTTAGTTTTTTTCACTTCTTCCTTTTCTTGGGAGGTTGAATGGCTTCTTCCTCCTCATCCTCTTCCTCCTCGTCATCATCATCATCATCATCTTCACCACTATCATCATCGTCGTCATCATCTTCATCATCATCATCATCATCTTCATTATCGTCATCATCTTCATCCTCGTTCGGCTCCTCTTGCTCGTCATCTTCAGCTTCACCGTTTTCCTCACCAGATCCATTTTTGGCACCACTTTTGTTGCCGTCAGTAGGGCTGACATCATCTTTGTCATCATCATCATCATCATCACTGTCCTCATCTCTATCATCATCATCATTATCATCATCATCATCATCATCATTGTTTGTCTCGGCATCCACAGGCTTGGAAGTGTGAGGAGAAGATTGTTGGTCCCCTCTTGACTTTGGTTGGTTGGTTAGTAGCATCAGCTCCTAAGGTTCAATTTGTAAGTACTTCCTCCATTTTGAAATATAAAGCATTTAAGGTTATTGCACAAATATTAAGGAGACATTAATTAATAAATAAATTGACTAAATTAACCTTATTTACTCTAATCACAACCACTCTACACTTCCTTAATTTTAACACAATGAGGGTATATTTGGAAAAAAATGCAAAAATTTGTCTTGATTTTTCAGCGCGCCTTATATTTCAAAAAAAATGAGAAATCTTTATACGCTTTATATTTCAAAATGAAGGGAGTACTATATATAATTTGAGGGTTTTGAGACCATAGCTTGCATGAAATAATTTATGTTATTTGTTGTAAAGATACTTTGAACTTCAATCTAGATACTGATGTTCAGGCCTTGTTCTATTTTACCGAATATTCGAATATAAAAAAGAAAAGGTAATTTGAGGCATGAAAGTTGCTTGGTAGTAAAGAGGTGGAACTGTTAATAGCCAATGGACTTAAATGTCAATGAAAGGCATCTTTTTAAAAACGATAAAATTATAGAGATTTATATTATTATATAGCATGCTTAAAGCTTAATGATATTTAGGGAACATTTTTCTGAAATGTATGTACTACAAAATATTGTAAATAAAATATTAATATCAAATCTAAGAAGCAAGTATAATCGCTGCCGTATAATTTATACATCACATAACAATGAAAAACAATTGATAAATTTATATATTATTCCGTCAACCTTTGTGCCTATTTAAAATTTTTCTTTGGGATGTATGCTCCAACGACTTTTTTTTTAGGAAATCAAAGAAAGTAGAAGAAACTCTTCCTATTTCAAATTAATTAAATTTATTTATTTGTTCTGAATGATTTGTATTAAAAGTTATTTTAGTTTGAAAGTTCAAATTACATACTGTTATTTCCAAGTTATAGTAAATAAATAAACATAAATTTTCTGTAGAACATGTAACCGTTGTACAGGTGACCAACCAAAAATAAATAAAAACTAATCAGATTGGAAGTGGGTGGTGAATTTAAAATTAAATACTTTAGTAAATAAAAAACCATAACACAGTAATATTTTCATATTTGTAATAAAAAGTAAAATACCTGAGTGAGGCAGAGTTGGGCGTTGACCAGAGCCGAGACTGCCAAAGCCACTACACCTGCTTCTCCACTGCTCATTAGCAGGAACTGCTTAACCGTAGTTGGATTAATCGAACCGTAGTTAGCCTCCATTATATATCGGTACCTGTCTCCAAATCCACCCACACCACCATTAGATCTACTAATATATCTTCTCGAAAAACCCAAAAAAATATGAAATAACAAAGAAACCGAGGGAAATAAAAGATAACGACACGAATCAACTTATATTTTTCAAGGAAACCAAAAATGAGTAAATAAAAAATTCGGAACAATATAAAAATTACTCCAAGCCAAATAACAAAAATATTTTTTTATAACAAAAATGAATTGGATAACAACGAGTAAATTGAAGAAAAAAACATGACCACCATAAAACTGAAGTAAACCAAAAAATACATAAAGTTGAATATAAAAGATAAAGTTGAATATATATAAACACATAAATACTTACAGATCTGAGCTGAAGCTGAAGAGAATTGAGAGTCGTGAAGGAGAGGATAGGCAGCTTTCACTCTGGGCCGTCGGATCAAGCAGATGGAACTATAGAGATTGCAAGATGTATGTGATTATCTTGTGAGGAGAAAAGGAGGAGAAGAAAGTAGTAGTGAGGTGGGAGAGAGAGTAGGTAGCGTTGAGTGAGGGGCTGACCGTAATCTCAATGAGAGCAGGGTTCGGGCAGCCCGGGCAGCGTTTGGATGAAGCGAAATTAAAAGAGAAGTGGGTGGTAATGGGAATTATATCCGTTCATGCTGACCGTTGATTTGTTGGGCAATAGAATGCGGACAAGTGTTATCTCTCATTAAAGTCAAACCCATTTACTATTAAATTTAGTACTATACTGACAAAATGTGAATTTTCGAAAAAAAAAAATAAATAAATAAAAAAATTGCACTCTCGTGTTTTTCCGTATTGACTATTGACCAAAACAAAATTTTATGCGTTCACTATATAAATATTTTTTTTTTGGATAAAAAAAGAAAAAGAAAATAACTCAAGTGATTAAAGTAAACGATGCTACACTGGTTTCCTGTATAAAATTTCGACTACTAATGTCACCCGTGCATTGACCTGCAAATTATGGATGAATTATAACAAAAAACGGACCAGTTATCGAACCGGTCAAGCTACTGGTTTAATGGTTCATTAGTTCGACCAGTAGTTGAATCGGTTGGACCGTTATTTAACTTATTGATATTTTTAAATATATAAAATATTTCATAAATTTAGTTAACTTCATTTTTAAGTTATTAAATTTATTGATATTTTAGAATATATAATATTTTATAAGTATTAAATGTAGTTGACTTATTTTTTAAAAGATTGATCCAACAATGTATAGATTATGTAATAAAATAATAGTGATTGAAATTTTATCTTATTCCTCTAGTGATTGTTGTGGTTCATTTATGAAAGAGTATTATTTTTGGCATAAGTTCAAAAATAAATATATTGAAGATATGTTCCTACGAGCACAAGGAAACTATTTAAGGGAAGTTTTTTTACTTATTTAGATAGATATTCGAATTTCTGTTTATTTATTAATTAAGTTACATGATCTCATTTTGGTATTGTTTTTATAGGATCTCGGTTTTAAGGAAGGGATACTCATGAGATAAGGAGAGATCAAGAGAAGATCATCATGTAATGAAAGAAGATCTTAGGAGAGAGAAGAAGAGTCCTAATGCCACTATGGGACTTTGGATAAACTTGGAAGGAAATCAAGAATCTTTAGAAGACTCCACACGAAGGAAATTGTATAAATACTCACCTTGAAGATCGAAGTAGGGTTGCTGAGATTATCACTCACACGCCGCCTTCGAGCTTCAAGTTTTTTGTGCTTACATTTTTATTTTCGATTTAGTTCTTTGTACACTCGGACATCGAAGAACTGAGATCATTTTTTATTGTGTTTTCTTTATTTCGATTCAGATATTAGTGATCTACACTTAGAGAGTAAGTATTAGGAAATAAGTCCACGGGATGTGGCCGGAGAAGTAGTTGATAGGTTTGTTCATTGTTGTGGATAGCTTAGAAGAGAGTTCTAGTTGTTATAAGTCCAAACGATGTTCAAAAGTGTTATCAATGAAAGAGCTCTGAGGGGAAATGAGATGCTTCCCTAAAGAGTTTTCAAATCTTCGGTTTATTGCTTCCGCTATATAGAGTTCTTATTCTTGTTCTTACAAAGTTGAGCGCAGTCAAAGATAAATATATACGTTTCAATTTATTTTTTAATTAATTCAATTTTTGTGCTACTTGTTTTGTGCTTATTGATATTTTACATGATTGAATATAGTTCTTTGTAACTTGGTTATGCAAGGAAGACGTGATGATATTAACCAACCACTTGTTCTGTAATTGATGATGATTACATGTTCATGCACTACCATTGATCTTTCTTGCTTCGTTTTTTTAAAAAAAAGTAAGAAAATAATAGGACAGAAATATGGAAAAGAAAAATTTCCTCCCACTCCCAGATTAAGTAATAGAATAATAGAACAAAATATGGAAAAAGAAATTTCCTCTCACTCCCATGTCAGATTAAATAATAACACAAAATATAGAAAAAGAAGTTTCCTCTCACAGTCACACTCCCACGCGCATTAGACCATCTTTATTAACGCCACCGGGGCGGTGGCGTGAGAAACGACAAAAGAAAAAGAAAAAAGTAAAAATTGAATTTTTCCCCACCAGAGTCATCAACCTAGGCATGTCGACCAACCCATTTTTGAATGAACCATAAGCTGCCACTTGGCAGCATGTGGTGGGTTGTATTTTTTTTTTTTTGTTATGTTTTTAAATTAATAATATTGTAAATAATTTTAAATAAAAAATAAATAAAAATTATATCAAAATTCATATTTTTTTTTTCTCTATAAATAGAGTATAAAATTGATACAATTTCACAACCAAATACAACCTCTCTTTTCTTCACACATTTCTTGTTCTATATTTTCTCTCTATTCTTCATTTGTGGTTATGGATCCAAACTATCCAAATTATTTTTTCAACTCCCAAAACTATCCAAACTCAGACAACTTACCCAACTCCGAAAATTATCCAAATTTTGCTCCATATCCGAATTCTCAACAATTTCCAAATTCCGAATATGAGCATAGTTCTCAATAATATCAAAATTCTCCAAATCTTAGCCAAATTCACACCTCTCAAGATGTGCCCACATCAGAAAAAATTTTCCGCAATTTGTTTGAAAATGTTCAACGTCCTAACAAAAATCTAAAGCGGACCAAAAATAATTGGTGTGTGAAAGAAGATATAACTCTTATGTCATTGTGGATGTTCGTTAGCGAAGATAACATACGTGGCAGAAATAAAAAAGGAGTCTCGCTATGGGCTCGTGTGCACAATCTGTATCACGAACACCAAGCAGAAAAGCCGGATGAGCTGAATGAAAGAAATATCGAATCAATGAAAAGTCGTTGAAAACGGCTTAATGAAAATGCAAACAAGTGGGTGGCTGCTTACAAGGAAGCGTGTGTTCGGAAAAAGAGTGGAATGACTGACAAGGATGTTGAGAACGAAGCTCATAGAATTTATGAAGCAGGTGGTAGCAAGTTTCAGGATTCGATTGTCTTCAATGAAGTTATGTGTAAACATCCAATGTGGGAGGTGATACCGCTTCAGGATAAAACTCGTTTTCGTCCTAAAGATGAAGAGGGTAATGACGAAGAAAGTGGTGGAAGCACCAAAAGATCAAGGACTTCCGAAGATGCAGAGTATCCTAGGCCTTCCTATCAAGAAACTCCAAGCACCAAAAGATTAGAGAAAAATTCGGAACTCGTAATTAAATATGTAATTTTCACTTCTGTTGTAATTTTATGCAACTATTTGTAGCTCAGTTTATTTATTTCTAATTTTATATTTCAACTCTTATAATTTTTATTTTATTGTTAAGTTAAATATCGATTATTTAAATGAACGAGTATATATTTTTGCATTATAATTATATATTTTTGTTATTTTTTAATTTAATACAAATTAATATATCTAATTTTATTTAAAAATAAAGTGAAAAGAAAAAATATTAGGTTGGGTTGGTGTCATGGATAAAAGTAGAAATAGAATTGGGTTGTGGGTTGTATTAGTGGAGGAGAGAGAAATGAATATTTTATTAAAAGAATTGGGTTGGGTTGGGTTATGAATAAAGATAGTCTTAATTGAAATTTTTACTAACAATTTGTTCCACGTCGGTTAACGGAACAAGTTATTTGCTTTATAAATTGTGTTAGAATTTGTATTTTAAAATAAAAGAAAAACCTGACCGGTTGAACCAACCGGTTTATAACCAGTTTTGCCGGGTTGAACCGGCCATTGATCGGTTCTTGACCTGTTATTTCTAGAGACCGAACCAGTGAACAAGTCGGTTCCTAGTTCAACCGGTCGGACCGGCTGGTCCAGTCCGGTTTTGAAAACCATGATTATAACTTTAAATAAAAAAAAAATAATAATTAAAAAAGAAAAGAAAAACATACATATATAAATACAAAATTTATATTATAATATTATTTGTTAAAATTTTTAAACCCTTCTTTAAAGACTACTAGTAATATATAAATTGATCTCATATTATTGCCATCAGTGCATAAAAACAGTTTTTTGATAGGTAGAAATTGTGACTTCAGAAATATAGAAATACAGTTGTCGATAGCTAAAGACATGTTTTATCAACAATAGTCGCCTGCCCATATATTTGACATTGTTTGATTGATGCTTGGATTTTGATCAGTAGTTAGAAAATTATTGATCAATTGTTAACTTTTTTTTAGGCTATTAACCAAAATACAATCGTTGGATTTTCATAAGATTTATTTCGATAGAAAACTCGTCTTCCAAGCTTCAAATGACACCTCTCAATTGAAAATCAGATATCTTGATTATCAGAAAACTTGAATTGAAATTTTTTCTATACTATCTTCGTCGATTGATTACAGAGGTATTAATTTTCAGAAATCGACAAACTATACCTCATTTTGTTCGTCTCGTCATGGACTTTAAAGCCCTAAATCAACTTTAAACACCAATTTAAAATTTATCTTTAATTGCGTTAATAACTTTTACGTCATATTAGGGTTTTCAATTGAGAAGACATATTGTTAGTTTCCATTAATATGAGAGGCAAATTGTCAAGAAAAAAAAATAGTAAGGCAAACTTTAAAAATCGATATATTTTGGGAGATTAAAAAAAAAAAAATTCTCTAAGAATTTGCTTCGATTTGGACCTCAAAGTAAAACATCATGTTTTGGGAACTTGAAATCACAACGAAGTCCGTTGGAGGATGTGGATAATCAAGTGGGCCGCTCCGTGCAATGGCTCGCCAATAGTGGGCTTGCAAAGACATAATATTGTTTTTATCGAGCAAAGGGGATCTATTATGTGGATATACTGTACATTAGCTTAAGAAATAGTTACACGCTCGCACTTTGCATTATGTCGATATGCAATATACTGAAGACACCTCCAAATTTAGTAGTTGCAATAATTTAAAATACCCTTTTTAATATAATATTATTATAAAAATTATGGAAATTCCTTCTGGTTTTAATGTACTTTTTAGCCACCTCCGTCAGATTTTTGGTTGTGTAATACGTTGGACGATTTTAGCATAATAATCAGGGGTATATGGACACTAGTGTGGGTCTAGGCCCTTCTGGTTTTAATGTACTTTTTAGCCACCTCCGTCGGATTTTTGGTCGGGTAATACGTTCGACGATCTTAGCATAATAATCAAGGGTATATGGACACTAGTGTGGGTCTAGGCCCATACTGAAAAAAGGCAAATTTTTATTTATACCACGTGATCTAGAAAAAATTATAATTTTATCATGGGGCAAATTTTATTTGCATTTTTACCAATTCCATGCCAATTAATTATAAATATACATCAAATTATGAGATTTTTTCAGTTACCAAATAAAGTGTAACCACCTCCCCCTTAAATTGCGCATATAGTGAGTTTTCAGTTCTTTGAATTGGCAGTATATATTGCGTTTATAATCAGTATATATTCAATATATAACCTGATTTTTTATTTACATAACATTATTATCTAAACCACAATTGTAATATTTGAATTTTTGTTCAGTATATAACCTATCATATATATATATCATAAACTGATCAGAATCATTATTTTAATAAATTAATTTAGTGTATGTAGCAGTGTTTTGAGACCCGGACCGGCCCGGCGGGTCGACACTGGACCCGGTCGACCCGGAGCCGGAACTGGTCCGGGTGGAGTACTTGGACCGGGCAACCAAGGACCCGGTCAAAACCCGGCCGACCCGGGGCATTGACGCGGCCGGGTCAACCCGGTTGACCCGGTCCATATATATTTTTTATATTTTTTTTTATATTTTTTTGTTTTTTAAAAATAAAAATATGTATATATGTTTATATGGTAAATATTTATCATGAAATACATATTATTAACACTTTAATATACAAATTTTATACACAAAACATTTAATTTGTTACTTTTATGTATATTTATATAACAAAAATACTCTATATATAATTTTAAAAATTTTTAAATTAATTATCCGGTTCAGCAATTGACCCGGTGACCCGACGGTTGAACCGGTGACCCGGTGACCCAAGGACCTGCCCGGGTCGATCTCCGGGCCGGGTTTAAAAACTATGGTATGTAGAGTATATATGATAAACAAATGACGCGCGGGCCGAATGAGAAAACACAAGAACCACGGGCAACGAAAACATATACTGCCTATACACGCAACATATATTGTCGATTGTGCTTACGAGAACATATACTGAAAAATATACTGTATATAAACGCAACATAACCCACAACATAATAAAGCAAACGACAAAAATTCCCAAAAAAACTGAAACATCATCAATCACTAATCATATATATGTTGAACATAAACTAAAGTAAAACCAAACTAATGAAAAAAATTTGCTATACAAGCTTGCACTTAACAAAATAGATAAGGAGGAAGGGGAGATACGGGAAGAGAGAGATAGAGAAAATCCGCCGACTATCTCGCCCTCAGCCTGAGGCCGTCATCGTCAAATCGCTAATTGGTCGAATTCATCATATTTTCATGCATTATGAGTGATATATTGTGATATTAGGCCTTGGTTATCGTGTGATTGTGCACCATTTTGTTTGATTTATTAATCTATGATAGAGGTATTTTTGTCGTTGGTTTTGCAGGAAATATGCCCGGAAAAGCGTTGAAAATAGAATCGGGACGAAAAACGGCGAAAATGGGTGCAGAAGAGGTCACACGACTCGCGTGGGTAGTGACACGGGTCTTGTGGGATGAGAAAATAAGAAACGCAGCTACGGCTTTTTCACACGGGTCGTGTGGGTTGAGACACGGGTCGTGTGGCCTCACACGACTCGTGTGACCCGGTCGTGTGACCAGTCGTGTGAGTCTGGAAGTTTGCCGAAACGTTGAGAAAAGTCACACGACTCGTGTGGCATGTGACACGACTCGTGTGACGCGCAGACTAGTTCAGCGGGGAATAGGATTCTTGTGCTATTTCTTCCCTTTATCGACCCAGAATAGCCCTACAATATAAAACAGACCTTAGGAACTCGTTTTTGGGACTTTTGACACCATTGGAGGCCTAGAGAAAGCACGAAACTCACGAGGGATTCGAGGAAGTCAAGATTGAAGATTCGGGAACTAACGGCGACAATAGTTCTTCTTTCTTTTCTCTTTTTCTTCTTCATTGAACTCATGAATTTATTTATTTTGAGTTTTGAGAATATGTTTATTAGCTAAACCTTTTAGATTCTAGGATTTGTTAGTACTCGGATTGATTTATGATTTAGTTTTTATTTCTTTCATTCCGGTTTATCTTTCGTTTAGGAATTTCTTGTGCTTATTATTATTGTGTGAGTAGATGGCCACTATGAATGTATATTTGTGATCGATTTGAGACCGAGAGGAGATAATTGATTGCTAGAATTGGGAGATTTATAACGTAAGAGAATAAACAGACCGAGAGGTTGATAGGACCTTGCGAGAGAACGAAAATTCTAGGAACTTATGGGAGTTAGTTGACGAAAATCCTAGGAACTTATGGGAGTTAGTTGTTCATCTTGAGACCGAGAGGAGATAGATAACAATTAATATCTACGATTTGACTTGTTCGAGAGAAAGGTTTGAAATCAATTTAGCGATTATCTCTACGATTGGTAAAATTAAATAAGGTTTGTTTGAATATAAACGTTTCATGAATTAATTCCGAGGAACGCTTAGCCTAGAATCTATCTTTTGTTTCTTTATTTATTTTTATTTATTTAGATAAATTAGTTTTTAGTTTAATTCTTAGTTTATATTCATCATTCAATTCACTAGTCTAAATAATATTTAATCGTCGTTATTTTAGTACTTAATTAATTTAACTACAATCTCTGTGGAATACGACCTTGCTCGCCACTACCTATAGCTACGCCGTACACTTGCGGATAGCGAAAATAATTAGCGAACAATCGCCGGACGTTAGTTTTTGCCAGAGAGAAGAGAGAAGAGAATTGAATGACGAAAGGGATAGAGAACCCAAAAAAGAGGTAGAAATTTGGGAAGGCTATCCCATGTACAATAAAATCGGCAGTTACCATTAAGTCATAACTTACCTTATCACAAACAAGATTAAAAAAGGAACAATTAAATATTAGAAAACGTATATATGCAAATATTTTGTGTATATTCCTCAAATTTGCTAATAAAAAAAAATTAAATATTTTTGAATNAAATTCTATAGCTTAGTTGTAGTACCCATTAAGACTAAAAAAATAGCTTAACACCCATAATAGAAAAATGAGAATTAAAAATAATATCTTGTGCAGCACAAAGAAGACAAAAAGAGGCAGATAATGGGCAAAAAAATCTTTGTTTTTACTGATTAGGGTGAAAGTGAATCTAACTCTTCTTTTTAATAGGTTTCAAAGAAAATAATAAATTTAAACTCTCATACAGATTGTTTTAGTATTTTTTTGTAGCTAATTGATTCTCGTTTCTTAATATCTAAGACTAATGTCATATAATTTAATTTGTGTGTGATTGAAAACTTAATTGTAGGACTCTTAGAAATTTATTAGATAAAGAGTTTTATACATTATATTTATTATTTATATCAACATATGGAATATTTTTTTTTAGAAATTGTCTCGACAAAAAATGCACATGAAATTATCTTGGAATGAGCTACTTTTTATCCAACTATGCTTGAGGTGACTTCTATATTGTTGAACAAAAGAAAATACAATAAAAAATGTAACAATGTTATGATAGAGGGATGCCGAGCTATGAACACATATAAAAATAGAAGATGTGTTTTTCTATTATACTTTTGTTATTATTATACTTATTTTAAAAATAATTAGGTCTCGCTCATTTTAGAAATTAACTTTAGAATTATTTAAAATTTAAGTTAGTCAAATATTTTAGACTTTTATAAATCCTAAAATAGGTATGAATAGAATGACAATCTACACTGATTACACTCAGGCACTGTAAATTGACATATGGATTAAGAAACATCATAACTCGACAAATAGGATTACGAAACACTAGAATTCGACAGACTCGAAAAACTTTGCATTTATATATAGGGAGAATGTTTGACATGTTATGAAGTCTACAAAATCAAATAATGTCTAGTGATAAAAAGATGATATTAGTCCAAGGACACATGGTGCTTATATGTCACTAGAGCGATACTCGTCTAAATTAGTTCTTTTGATTTGGGTTGCGAGGCTATTGAGTATTTATGAAAGAGTATCGTCTATCTTGTTTAGGTCATCCTTTTATAGGAGTGGGATGACTTGAGTAGTCTCCTAACTTTATACATAGAATTCTTAGTAAAACCTTTTCGTGGACCATTGTCCATGAATTTGGGCTCGTCTGGACCTTGATTTTATTAATTAAGGTTGACCCTTGTTTTAGCCTTGGACCTTTACAATCCATGGAGCACACCATCGCTCTTATATATATATATATTTTTTTTTTTTCAAGAAAAAAAGCGCGAAAGAGTCAGAACGAGCTTAGAACCCCACAACAATAGATGAGAAATATTTTCTGAGAAGTATGCTCCATATATCCAAACCACAAAACTCTCTTTTACAATATCCAAAAGGCACATAACTTTAGGACAATGTACTCTCCTCGCCATGTATAGTTGCATCCAAAGTCATGGGAAAGAATCTAAATGAATTCTGAAATTTTTGTGTAAATCAAAACTAGTTGAATCTTCTCAAAATTGGTGAAGACACATATTAGCCACACTTGGTGGGGAAAACCACTTTACAATTAATTTGTTCTTTAGACCAAACAGTGCGCGCACACGCAAACACAATGAGAGTATGAAATGAAAAATCACTAGAGAATGAACCAACTATTTTTGGCATCTTTTGCATGACATTGACAGGGCCATGGGGACACCTTGTCCTTATTGAAATTATTCTTGGCAATGATGCATATTAAAGTTATACTTCTTTTCTCACAAAAATTGGATAAATCATTGAGGGAATGATCAAATATTTCACATAGATCTAAGAGAAACTTAAACTTAAAAAAAATGGGGTTTTAATATTATAATTACGAAAATTCTTGTATGAGATTGTCGTTAAGCAAATCCATCCATTACACTTTTGTCACAAAACTGCATATATATATATTATGAATGTTATACTTCTATATTTTGTCTAAATTTTTAAAATAAACACGGATAAAATTATAAAAAACAAAGTAGCAGAAACAGACTGAAAATACACGTAATTTGCAACCACCAATCAAAACTCAAATTTAACCCTACCCCACTATCCTCAATATTATCAATATAATTAAATAATATTCACCAATCATTCTTATACACACATCAACTTTATTCACTATTCATCAACTCACATAATTTTAACTAACCATTCATTCCAATAATTTTTTCCTATTTTTACATTTAATAAACTTTAATTATATGTATTTTAAATATTATTTTAATTTGAAATTAAATTTCCACTAACAATTAACCATATCACATTTTTTTAAATAAAAAACCAATCAAATACATATTCAATCACACTCTAAACATCTGAAACCACAACAATTTATTGAAATTGACACAAATTTTCATATTCTAATATAAAAATAAAGTATTTAGGTGTTATTCACTTTTATCATATTTTTTGATATTATTTACGCGTCTACAATTAGCATGCATGGCTATGTACATGAGTTCTACGTGTATATTGGAAAGTTTCATATATGTACTTATTTGATGATTTGACGAATAGAATAAAATAATTTCGAGCTTTTTATTCGACCCATAATAAATTCAAGCTTTTTATTCGACTCATATATTGATATAGATATGGTTAATGGTTAAAGTTATCCACTGAATAAAACCATTTACAAAGTGATGCCTTTTATTTTGTCTTTTACGACGATAAATCAAATTAAATATAATAAAGATGTGTTTGGTTGCAGGGCGGACGCAGTCTCGTAAAACTGAAGGACACACACGTAATCTTTACAAAATCTAGATAAAAAATAAAAAATAAAAAATAAAAATGATATTTATCCTATGCGTGTTCTTATATATTATATCAATCATAATTACATAAATTCAAATCTCATTAAATATATTTTTTTTTTCAAATATCAATATTTTTTTATCTTTGCATTAAATATTCTGACAATGTCCGCATTCATGGACTTTCTTAGATAAATATTTTGTTAGTTAAAAAATCTATAACAAACACAATTTAGTAACTAATTGACTTTTGTAGAAAATCGATGTAACTCATTTATATATGTTGCCTACAACATAATACAAATACAAAATATAAATAACTTAAATTTTGAGAAAATTTCTTTGTAATTATTTTACAATATAATTATATATGTACTAATTTTTTTATTTTTTTTTCAAAAAAATTGCACAGAGGCACGGCCCCTCCTTAGGTCTGCCCTGTTTGGTTGCAATTGTTTAATAAGCCTGATTAGTTTTTATTAAGATCAATAGATCTTATATATTTGATACTATAACATCAAATAATATGTTTGTTTCATCTATACTTATATTAAAAGGGGTACTATTTACCAAATTAAGTAGCCAAAAAAGTCAACAGCATTTATTGCATTACTATTTCCGTATTATATTATATAAAAGGATATTCTATTTACTACATTTATTATCCAAAAAAGTCAACTGCATTAAATGTCATTACTATTTTGGTATTATAATATTTTATTTATTTAATTGATTTATTTATTTGTTTTATTTTAAAAAGGTAAGTATAATAAAAAGATTTTAATAATAAAAAAATTAAATACCAAATAAAAATGTACACTTTGACTTATTTGATTATATTTGGTATTTAATTATACCAAATATATTCCTATTTAGTATATACATTAAATACTTACTAAAGTACTTATTTGTTTTATTTGTCAAAGTTAAGTATAGATTTGTTTATATTATCAAATCATAAAAAATATTAAATCCATATTATAAAAAAAAAATTATATAATTTTATAACAATTCTACTACACTATTTAACAATATTCCTTTTTTATTATATAATATAATAATAATTAAATATTATATGGTGAACAACAATAAGTAAAACTGTTACTTTCTCTTATATCAAGGGATAAATTTATATGCTAAAATTAAATTTTTATTAGTATAAATAGTGAGATAATATATTAATTATTTTACAAGCTAGCCCTAACATGCTCATATTTAATGTTTTAAAAGATGTAGAAAAAAAACTTATAATAACTCTATTGTTTTTTAGACTTAAACGTTGATTAAAAGAGGTAAAAATTCCTAATTTTTTAGACTTAAACGTTGATTAACACCATAGATTGAGAGTTTATATTTAGTAAAATTCCTAATTGTAATAAAAAAATTAATTTTTGCTATATTTTAGAATATCTTTAAATTCATTTAAAAAAAAAGAAAAAAAAACTACAATAAAAAAAACAAGTCAGCTATATATCGATTTGTTGTACTCCTCAAATCACATTTGGCTACAAGGAAATGAAACTCATTGATTAAAATATTATTTTGTCAGTTGTCTTAATGTACAAGAGACTTTAAGACTCCACTTGAATAAATAAAATTTTTATTGAACATCGTACAATTTCTTGCGTATTATAAACTTTTATTGAATATTGCATCTTATAATATAATATTCTCCAAATAAATATATCTCGCGAGTCACGTACTATATATATTCCGTACATTTTTCTTTATTCATGTATATAATTATAAGTCTGGATAAATAGTCTTAAAATTGTGCACCCCGGCTCTGTACTAGTGTTTAATAATGATGACTTCACAGACTTTATTTCACTACCCTTAAGAGTGACTAGCAAAATTCAAGAAGCTTTTCATTCAGGCAACTTTCAACTGAAAATGTTTATAATCATTTCATTACTTGTCAAGTCAAATTTTACTTGAGCGATTGTTGCAAGAAACTCATTCATTTTATAATTTTCAGAAAAGAAGACAAGAACAAATAGCTAAAGAAGGGAGACAAAAAGAGGAAAAAATAATGGAAACGAATATAGGGTTAATTGGCACATAAGAAACCTTCATTCCTCGAGCACCAAATTTGGCAGACAACCATCCATCGTAAGAAGAATTTCCTTCCGCCATATGATTGAAGTTTGTTTGATGAATGATTTTTGCTTCTCCAAATGTCCATCACTACAAAAAAAAAAAAAATGTCATATTCCAACGGAAAATCTTATGGCAATATATTCCAATGGAAATTCCAACGGATATTCCAATGGTAAAACTTCTGTTGGAATGATTCCAACGGAAATTCCAACAAAAATATTCCGTTGGAATGTATTTTTCATTGGAATTTTAGATGGAATTTGATGATTCTAACGGCTTTTGACCGTAGGAATTTCCGTTGGAATATGAAATTTCTGTTGGAATTTTTATTTCCATCACCGTTGGAAAATCTACCGTTGGAGTCGTCAAAATCCAACAGAAATTCCAATGGAAAACTCATTCCAACGGAATATTTCTGTTGGAATTTTCGTTGGAATTATCCCAACGAAAATAATAGCATTGGAATATCCATTGGAATTGCCGTCGGAATTCTATTGCAATATATTTCCGTTGGAATTTCATCATTTTCTTGTAGTGCATTAATCAAGGCTAGTTTGTTGCTCAAGCCGTATCGAATTTTCTCATGTCTTAATTCTTTTCCTATACAATAAGTGACGAGAAGATCAAAATCGAATGGATAAAATTGGGAGGTAATACCTCACACTCTAAGTGGAATATGATATTATTAAAAAAGTTTGGGGACCTTGATTAGTATAGGAGGATAAGGACCTTAAGCTTATTACTTCGAGTTTGTGATTTGGTCAGGATTTTGTGTTGATGCTCGATTTTAGAGCTTTGCTTTATTTTCATTCATTGCTTGTTCAAGTGTGTTAAGGTTTAATATGTGCTTATCTTGTATAAAGGTCTTGACTTTTCGTAAAGCGTGATGATTTAGTTAAGAAGTCTCGTGTTAAATTATCTAGGATCACTTGGCTGACATGTTTTCTTTTGGTTATTTTCATTTTCGTCAAGTTATAGATACTCCGTGCAATCAAAGTTTCGATCTTTTTTTCAAATTTTGCATCTTCACCTTTCGCTCTTAATCTCTTAGCTTAATTTCATGTAAATCATCCCCAATCAAGCGAGTAGCGTGTTTAGGATCTTATTTTTGGTTTTGTGAATTGACAGCTAGATAGTGAACGAATCTCCGAACAACCTTCCTCGAAAGACACGACCCGAGTGAGATCTTTCGATCGTACTCGGCTAAAAAACTACAAACAGAACTCGAACGTAGTACTCACCCCACCAAATGACATATGTCGAACCTTTGGCTCTGATATCACTTGTTGGGGTATCACGATAAAGGCGGCGAACAAAAATACTCACACAATGAATATTGACAAGAACTATTACAAACGAAGGTGGCGAGCAAAAATACTCACATAATGAATATTGACAAGAACTACTACAAACGAAGTAATTAAACATAAATAAATATGTAAAGTAAATGATGAGAAATGAAAGAACACATCAAATTGATAATTGATTTCTGCCAATACTGCCCACTTCCGTGCATTCCAAACAACAATGTCAACTTCACTAATCCAACGAACAAAGAACAACTAGTATTAAATAATCCACGAATTTGAATTTTCTCAATTAAGATTTACTTATAAGAAATAGAGAATGTAGTAAAATGTAATTAGAAACCAAACACAGACTCCTATACTTGCTAAAAAAGTCATGCACATCTTGTTTTACAAATTCGATGTGCTAGAAAACCAGAGTTAAAATCTAATGGTGAACATCACAGTACCAACTCATGATATATATGTTTTTTATATTATATACTTTAGTTAATTTATACGATAGTGAACTTTTTATTGAGAATGTTTGTTCTAGTAAATTATATTTCTCAACAAACGCTTAATTAATTATATGTAGCTAGTTGCATGTTGCGTGTAGTTGATTTCTAAAAGATCTTTGACAAGTAGTTGTGCTAGCGTCAAGTACTGTGAACTACAATATATACAACAATAATGTTAGAAACACGGTGGCCTCACGGTTTGTTCGTTTGTACATGTGAATATAAACATGAACTAATTAATAACTATGAGAATTAATTGATGAGATTTTAAAGATCATACATTCATTCATCAACTATATTACATTTTAAACTACCTCATCACGAGTAGGTTTGGGCCTTTTTGAAGCAATACAATACATAGATTAAATTAGAAAGTTATGAACCAGGACCCACCATCATATAGATATTGATATCCTTGAATTAATGCCAAATGAATCAGTTTCCTCTTGTAATATGGGTTTCGATCCGCCATTAGAGAGATACTAGTACAGAGTCCGTGCAATGCACGGGGTGCACAATTTTAAGGCTATTTATCCAGGCTTATAATTATATACATGAATAAAGAAAAATGTACGGGATATATATAGTACGTGCGAAGCACGAGATATATTTATTTGCAGAATATTATATTATAAGATGCAATATTCAATAAAAGTTTATAATACGCAAGAAATTGTACAATGTTCAATAAAAGTTTTATAATATTCAAGTGGAGTCTTAAAGTCTCTTGTACATTAAGACTACTGACAAAATAATATTTTAATCAATGAGTTTTCTTTCCTTGTAGCCATGTTGTGAGTGTGATTTGAGGAGTACAACAAATCGATATATAGCTGACTTGCTTTTTCATTGTAGTTTTTTTTTTTCTTTTTTTTTATAATGAATTTAAAGATATTCTAAAATATAGCAAAAATTAATTTTTTTATTACAATTAGGAATTTTACTAAATATAAACTCTCAATCTATGGTGTTAATCAACGTTTAAGTCTAAAAAATTAGGAATTTTTACCTCTTTTAATCAACGTTTAAGTCTAAAAAACAATAGAGTTATTATAAGTTTTTTTTCTACATCTTTTAAAACATTAAATATGAGCATGTTAGGGCTAGCTTGTAAAATAATTAATATATTATCTCACTAAAACATTTATATTAATAAAAATTTAGTTTTAGCATATAAATTTATCCCTTGATATAAGAGAAAGTAACAGTTTTACTTATTGTTGTTCACCATATAATATTTAATTATTATTTTACTATATAATAAAAAAGGAATATTGTTAAATAGTTTACTAGAATTGTTATAAAATTATATGAATTTTTTTTTCACAATATGAATTTAATATTTTTTTTATGATTTGATAATATAAACAAATCTATACTTAACTTTGACAAATAAAACAAATAAATACTTTAGTAAGTATTTAATGTATATACTAAATAGGAATATATCTGGTATAATCAAATACCAAATATAATCAAATAAGTCAAAGTGTACATTTTTATTTGGTATTTGATATTTTTATTATTAAAATCTTTTTATTATACTTACCTTTTTAAAATAAAACAAATAAATAAAGTAATTAAATAAATAAAATATAATAATACCAAAATAGTAATGACATTTAATGCAGTTGACTTTTCTGGATAGTAAATGTAGTAAATAGAATATCCTTTTATATAATATAATACGGAAATAGTAATGTAATAAATGCTGTTGACTTTTCTGACTACTTAATTTGGTAAATAGTACCCCCTTTAATATAAGTATAGATATCTGGTAAAACATATATAATTCGAATAGTATTATTAAGTAGATATGTGAATTTAAATACAAAGTTTCCAAGCCTTATATCAACATTTGGTGTTTATTTCAAAACTTATTTGTAAATTTCTAGTGTTTTATAGTTTCAATTTTTAATTTTTTCTGATTCAGATTAGCCCGTCTAAATCTTAATCTTTACTCATGCCATTAAGAATTTTCAAATTATGAAACTTACACTTGATTAACTTAAACTATAAATATATTTTTTTTAATAGTTTTTAACTAATTATTATCATTTTTTCCATGTACTTAGGGACAACTTAGATAGAACTTTCCAGTGCAGTTGACCAACTCAATTTTTAATTTTACTATTTATTATACATAATTTCAAGAAAAGACTACAGTTTCGTCATGAAATGATCCTTTTGAGGGTTATTGTCTTTAAATATACATGTAAGTTAGTTATGGTAGATAATCCATGGTTAAAAACCCCCACGAAATCATTCTGTGAGAGGACTGTGGTCTTTTCCATCATTTTAATTTACCCTTCTCCACTAAAAAACTGGTTTTAAAGACAAAAGAAAAAAATAGAAAGTAAGAATAGTCTTTCTTATTGGAAAGTTGATAATATCCAACTAAATCTGATATAAAACTTTATGTTTTTTTTTTTTTTCTCATTTTTCTTTTAGAACATTTCATATATTTGTACTTTAGTAAAACAAATTAATAATATAGATATAATATGTAAATAAATCTAAACATTGTCTCTATTTAAAATAAACGTTAATACTACTAGTTTGTAGCTCCAGTGGTACATCTCACTCTTTAATTTATAAAGTTATTTGACTAATTACAAGCTGTACATAAAGTTGTTTGATTATTTGATACAAGTTTTATCTATGTACCTCACAGTTATTTCGAAACTTACTCCGCTCCGCGCTAATCCTCCTATATCCATTGCAAAAATATTCATTAATCAATGTACAAGCTTCTTAGTTGATTCTCGGGTTTCAGTAGGAGCTTAGACTATATTTAAATAATTAGAGGTAAAAATAATCGTTATTCTATGAATACAATAAATAAATAAATAAATAGATAATATGAATTTTTTATAACTATATTCACGAAATCAATTTATTTAATTTAAAGCTAGACTCTAAACAAATAAGTTTCAAGACTAGTTTTCGAGCTTAAATAAAATTTTAAACTCAGAATTGATGTATTTCATTTGATAAACAAGTTGCAATAAAAAGTAGAACTTGAACTAGTAAATAGCTTTGTTCGAAGCTCAAGGTGCATGTATACTACAAATTAGTCATCTTTTGATGATAACATCTATATTTCATATTAAAAAATACATAATTTCTAGAATACTAAAAAAAATCATATTATTATTATTTTTGATATATTAGTTTTCAAATTATTACACGGGTGCTTATCAAGTCTCAGTCACTACCCTAACATACGTTTGGTTTGTGGTATAGATGCATTTTGCTCTTGTGGTTGTGGATAACAATAATTCAAGTATCAAATAAAGAGAGATGGAAAAGGAAGGGTTAATCCTCTCAAAATTAAAAGTATTTCATTCAATATTCTTTTTATTAATGATTTGTCCAACAAGTAGGCTTCGCCTAATTATTTATAGAATATATCCATATCAATCTTCCTAATTTTGTGCATACAAACTTACGAATAACCTTCATACGAATAATTTTACACACTTGATGTGAACATATAGGACTCTGCTTTCACAATCAACTCCTGCAACTAAGACGTAGAAAATTTTGGATATATTTCATCAATTCTGCTTACGTAATCAACTCGTGTAACTAAGATGTACAAAATTTTGGATAAATTTCATCCCTTTTGCTTTCGTAATCAACTCGACATGTAACTTATAAGATGCAGAATATTTTGGATAAATTTCATATCAGTTGTTTAAGTAACTTCTCTTTTTATTTATTATTACTAAATTTTTTTTTTTTGGGTAATGCTGCAGTGAATGCACTAAAAACTAAAAAGGCTAAAATGTTTTTATTTTTTTTGGGTACTGTTGCACTGAATGCACGAAAAAGGCAATGTTATTTAAATCTATACTTATATAATAAGGTGTACCATTTACGAAATTCAATAAGTTGAAAAGTCAATGCAATAAATACATTACTATTTTGACAAAAATAAAAAAATAAAAAATTGTGGACAACAACAAAAAACACGTATTCTCATAATACGTTTTTTTTTTAATTAATTTTTTTTAAAAAACGTATTATGATAATACTTTTTAAAATTATATTTATAAAATGTTATTTTTTTTAAATAATTGAAAACACAGTATAAAACGTATTTCAATAATACGTTTTATAAAATAATTAATAAATAAAACGTATAATAAATAAAACGTATTTTGATAATACGTTTAATAAATAATTAAGAAATAAAACATATTATCATAATACGTTTTATAAGTAATTAAGAAATAAAACGTATTTTGATAATACGTTTTATATTTTAAAATTAATGAAAAAAAAATTAATATGTAGTATGTATTTTGTGTTTGGGCTCGTTTGGGCTCGTCTGAACTCGGAATTGAGTTCCGTTTTTTCTTATACGTAGTAACGAACCCCTCTATTTAATGATGCTTGCATGACCAAATTATTCTTGAAATCATATTCTGCTCTTGACCGATACATTAAACGTGTTTCGCGCGACTTTTCTTTTTGGGCCCGTTCGGACTCGTCCAAGCTCGAAATTGATTTCCACTTCTTCCTATATGTGGTCAACAAACCCATCTACACAACCATGATTTCCCGGTCAATTTTCGAGCTAAATCTATTCCGTACGGGCTAAATAATTAACAAATCATCCATTATATAAATAGATGGTCCACGGAGGATTTGTTAATAGGTGATTTGTTAATTATTTAACCCCGTGAGGAATAGATTTAACCCAAAAATTTACTGGATAATCATGGTTGTGTAGATGAGTTCGTTGGCGACATATAGGAAGAAGCATAAATCAATTTCGAGCTTGGACGAGTCCGAACGGGCCCAAAAAGCAAAGTCGCGCGAAACACGTTTAATGTGTAGGTCAAGAACTTCGGGTGAATATGATTTCAAGAATAATTTGGTCATGCATGCATTATTGAATAGAGAGGCTTGTCAGCTACGTATAGGAAAAAATTGAACTCAATTCCGAATGGGCGTTGTTGTCGTTCGTGGTCACGACGTCTTCTACCTCCACCAATGTTGGCAGGGAATTTATGCCTCGCCCTCTGTCACTGTGTTTTCTGGGATGGGACGTAGTCATCCTCGGATAGAACTTGACTGAACGATGCTCCTTGTGTGACCTTTTGGCTTCCAACAGTCAGAGAACTATAGACAATGTTTTAGAACTGTTGGTCAGATAACTATAGGCAATGTTGTAGGACTGTTGGAATGCGGCCTGCGCCCGTGGAGGGAGTGTAGGAAATATGTCTTGAATATTCGCTAACGAGTTATGAACTGCCTCCAGGGCTTAAGTCTGAAAATAAAATTCAAAGTAATTAGTATGAAACACAAAAAAAAAAAAAGAAATAATAAAAAAACCACAAATTATGAACACTTACATCGCACTTCTCCCGCTCGGCAACTGTCTGATAGTCGCCGTCCTGTTGGACCACCGTGTACTTGGTAGGGTCACTGATAAGTCTTATAGTCTTAGTGTAAAACCAATCAATATAACCCTACTCAGCCTATAAAAAGTGATCCACAGGGGCATCTTGGAGGACATTTTGTTCTCTTTCATCGACTCAACCCTTGGTAAGCTGTGAATGAAAGGTGGCCCGATCACCAAATGCCCTCCCAGTCTTTCAACGGCCTCTGTGGTGTGTCTCTCATTCTTGCTCACCACTAATTATCGGATTTTGGGGGATGGACTGTTGACACCAAAATTGACGAAGAACCTTATCAGACAAGTGACTTCACGTATGCTCCAACAGAAGATCCACCCCCTATACATCCAAATATGTTGATCTTCTGTGCACTCATCCGGGAGAGTACTTATAGTTCTCTGACTGTTGGAGGCCAAGAGGTCACACAAGGGGCGTCGTTCAGTCAAGTTTTATCCGAGTAGGACTACGTCCCATCCCAGAGTATACAGTCACACAGGGCGAGGCGTCAACCCGCTGCCAACATTGGTGGAGGTAGAAGACGCCGTGACTGCGAAAGACAACAACGCCCGTTCGGACTCGTCTAAGCTCAGAATTGAGTTCCGTTTTTTCCTATACATAGCTAACGAACCCCTCTATTCAATGATTCATACATGACTAAATTATTATTGAAATCATATTCTTTCAAAGATCTTGACTTACACATTAATCGTATTTCACGCGACTTTGTTTTTTGGGCCCGTTCGGACTCATCCAAGCTCGTAGTTGAGTTTCGTTTCTTCTTATATATCGCCAACGAACTCACCTACACAACCATGAATTGCACGGTCATTTTTTGGGTTAAATCTATTCCTCATGGGGCTAAATAATTAACAAATCACCTATTAACAAATCCTCCATGGACTATCTATTTATATAATGGGTGATTTGTTAATTATTTAGCCCGTGAGAAATAGATTTAGCCCGAAAATTGACCAGACAATCATGGTTGTGTAGAATAGTTCCTTGGCGACATATAGGAAGAAGCGAAAATCAATTTCGAGCTTGGACGAGTCCGAACGGGCCCAAAAGGCAAAGTTGCGCGAAACACGTTTAATGTATCGGTCAAGAGCTTTGGGAGAATATGATTTCAAGAATAATTTGGCCATGAAAGCATCATTGAATAGAGGGGTTCGTTAACTACGTATAGGAAAAAATGGAACTCAATTTCGAGTTCAGACGAGCCCAAACGAGCCTAAACACAAAACACATACTACATATTAATTTTTTTTTTCATTAATTTTAAAATATAAAACGTATTATCCAAATACGTTTTATTTCTTAATTATTTACAAAATGTATTTGGACAATACGTTTTAGTTTATAATTATTTGTTTAGTTCTTAATTATTTGTAAAACGTATAACCAAAATACGTTTTATTTAATATTATTTTTAAAACGTATTATGTTAATACGTTTTATTATATAATTAAGAAATAAAACGTATTTGGATAATACGTTTTAGTTTATAATTATTTTTTAGTTCTTAATTATTTGTAAAACGTATAACCAATATACGTTTTATTTATTAATTTTTTTTTTAAAATGTATTATGTCAATACATTTTATTCTATTATTTGAGATTTTACTATAAAACTTATTGTGAGAATACGTTTTACACTATAAAACGTACTTTGAAAATACGTTTTTTTAAATAAAAACGTATTATCAAAATACGTGGTTTTGATTTTTGTCCACATGTTTTTAAATTTTTTTGTTTTTGTCCACTTAATTTTTTTATTTTTAAATAAATAAATAAATCAAGTGATTAAGGAGGGAGTATGTTTGGGATTTTAAAAGACATTTTATGATTTTTTAAAATTTTGAGATTTTAAAAAAAATTAAAGTCTGGAAGTTAGATTTGGTACGAGATTTCGTATGAGTTCTGTATTTAAGGAACTCAGTAATTCTTAAAAAATTTAGTAACTCTCGGTGTCAAATAAGTTAAATAACTTGTAATTTTGTTAAGACTTTTAATATCTGAAATAAATAACTCAAGAATTTTAAAAGTCTTAAAAAGTCCTGATTAAATATATTAAAGGGTATATTCAATTAGCACCCTTAGAGATTTTTTAAGACTTTTTAAAATGGATGGCTTTTGTGGATTTTGTGAGATTGTTTTGGAGACTTTTTATGACTTTCAATATGAACTTTTTGAGACTTTCTAAGATTGTTATACAATTTTTAATATAATAATAATAATTAAATTTGTATGAAATGCCCATATAAAATTATGTGTGTATAACTAATATCAATAAAGTCAAATTAGTAATTATGAAGGCAACCTTATTTTATCCTTCACAAGCAAATAACACAACACAAGTCAAATTAGTAATTATAAAGGCAACCTTATTTCTTTATTTTAAAATTTTCCACATATCATTCACAAGCAAATGAACCTAGCAACAAACAAACCTAGGCACCACAAAACTCCATCCTCAGATCTCATAATTTTCCCTTGCACTAGAAAATACGTATGCAACATGACTAAAAAATCCCAAAAAAATAAACACTACTTGCTTCCAAAATTTTCATGTGTATGAAACACTGCTTACTTCCAAATAAACACTGACAGTCAGTGAAACCAAAAAAATTTCATGCAATTCACAAAGAAAATGTAAGTACAAATCCAGAATAAGGCATGTGTGTCTTGTAGTAGAACACTGCTTGCTTCCAACTTGTATTTTGGAAGATCATGTTGGTGTGAGGTTCAAGACGTATGGGATTTTTTTTTTTTAAACTAGGCACTGAATAAATGTTACAAATACGAGAAAAAAAAAATCATAAAAGCAGAATTATTGAGAAGAATTGAAATCCTAGAGAGAAAAGAGTATGAGAATAACTAGTAAAAGAGAGTCTTCACGTAAATCCCACGAATTTTAAAAGTCCCATAAAATCTTCCTAACTTGAATAACGTGTTGTTTATTGTGCTTTTGTGCTTAATTTCTTGTGTTTTATGTGCTTTAGTTTAGTGTTTTTGGGTTCGTTTTAGTGTCGACCGGTCCATTTTATTGTGCTTCGTGCATTTTTATTTTCATATTGTGTTTTTGTGGTTTGACGTACTTTTCTTGTCTTTTTGGTGTTGTGTAGGTCTACAATAGTTGAGTTTGGGAAGACGAGCCATTTTCGAGACATTTTCGTGCCGTCTGAACCATGTCCGAGCCACGCGAACCATTTCCGAGCATATTTATTGATTGCGTGGTGACATCTATTTGCGCATCTCAAGACGAGGAGAAAAAGATTTGAGGAGCGTGGGTCAAAGTTTCAAGTAAATCGGATAAGCGTGCGAGAAATTAGAGCAAATCGAGCCGCCCGAGTCAACCGACCCGACCCGATCGAGCCGCCCGACCCGGCCAACCCGACCCGAACGAGCCAACCGAACCACCCGAGTCGTCCCGGGCCATGACTGGCCCAGTGCCCTGCCAACTCGCGACCGCGCGGAAATGTTGGAGAGCTCGAGAGTGTTATACTAAATGTGTGTGTTTTTAGTGTGTGTTTGTGGTGTAGCTATATATAGACATTGTTTTTTATAATTTTGGACACAACCCTCATTTCCCAACTTTTAAGTTGGGAAATCCTCTCCATTTTCTCTCTTCTCTCTCCTCTTTTCTTTTTTTTATGCTTTGGTTGGGAGGTTCATGACTATTTTTCCGGCACAATTCCAGCAAGTTTATTTTCATTCAAGTTTCGAGCTTTATTCATTATTTTCGTCCGAGCATGCTATGGGAGAGTAGGTACCTTGCTTAGGCCCTACTACTTCGACTTTGCCTTTCGAATTGTGTGTTTATGCTCGTCTCTTGGTTTTTCTTTATTTTTATTACTTGCTTACGTGTGTTAGGAATCTATATGTGCTTATCTTGTGTGGAGATCTCGACTTTGCTAAAAGCGTGATGATCTAGTGTTGAAGGCTCGTATTAGATGACCTAGGATCACTATGCTCATATGTTTTCTCTTGTTTATTTTTCTTTTTCTTTAGTCATGGAGATTCCGGTAGACCAAAATTTCGATTTTTCTCTCTCTATTTGCATCTTTCATCATTTGCTCTAGATTCTTAGTTTAATTTCATGCAAATTCAATCCCTTCAAGCGAGTAGAATGTTTAGGACCCTATTTTCGGTTATGTGACTTTGACGACTAGGTAGTGAACGAAGCTCCGAACAGCCTTCCTTTGAGAACGACCCGAGTCGGGTAGCTCGATTACCACATGCCCAAAAATACTACAAACACGTGCAACTTTTAGAGACTCTTGGAAAGTTTTAATTGAATACATGTAACCTTTTTTAGAGTATCAAAAAGTTCAATTGAATACCCTTAAATTTCAGAAGTTCTAAAACATCTCTAAGAGTAATAATTGAATACACCCCTTTAACATTTTTAAAGTCCTAACAAATTATAAAAGTTCACTCTATAAGTTACATATTGATTAATACTTTAATAGTTGTCCCATGAATTAATTTTGTTGGCATCGTTCTAGCCCGTCTTGGGAATAGACACGGCCACGGGCCGGCCCGCCTTGCCGGTTTGACCCAAATTGGCCTGAAACAGGCCCGTGATCAACGGGCTTAAATCGAGCCCGTGATTTTACAGGCCGGTTTCGGCCACATATTTGAAATTTTTAACCGTAGGGTCGATTCTGTACAAAAATCAAAACCGACAATTTGACATTTTTTTAGTTTTTATTATTAATTTTTAATTATTTTTTTAATAGACCAAGCCGGTCCGAAGGTTCAGAACCCTCCAAACCCAGGCCCGGAATCGAGATTTGGCAACACCTACTTTGGAGACATCTATTGTATGTTTCAGATGCACATAGTTGACTTTATTCTCATTTGGGTTAAATTGCAAGCTTTTTGTATAGAGGCTCATACAACAATTTCCTCAACTAGTTGACTTAACTATCTGTGAGGTCGATGACGTACAGGGGATTGGATATAGTTTCAATAGTAAAAAAATCAGTCAAAATTCAAATTTAACTCAACTCCACTATTTCCAATATTATCAATATAATTAAATAATATCAACCAATCATTCTTACGCATCACATCAACTTTAATTCACTATTCATTCATTCACATAATTTTAACTAACTATCATTTCTAATAATTTTTCTCCTATTTTATATCAAATCAACTTTAATTATTTTATTTAAATATTATTTTAATATATCCAATAACAACTAACCATACCACTTTTTTTTAAATTAACTATACTTAAAAAATAAACCAAATAAAAACTAGTTGAATCCATAAACAACCATCCAGACTTTTAACTTAACTTAAGCTTTGACGCGCTTTCAAAATACACGTCTTTTTCGTTGGATGTGGTAAATCGGTAACAGCTATTTCATATCATTGCTCGCACCAAGAAAAATAGAATAGAGGAACACTACATACCAAAATTCCTAAAAACAAATTGTATTTATAATGTTAAATTTATTTGTTTGAAATTTGATCGATTTATTTATATAATGTGATTTTAATTTATTTTATAGTTTTAGTTATATATAGAATTTATTGATTAATTATATTTGTTAAGTTAAACTATCTGTTAAAAATATTTCATATGCATTGTTCCATATTATAAATAGTATTACTAATAATTAAATAATGTAGCAAACATATTAGCAAATTTACATTAACTTGGTAAGTTCTAAGTTAAAATTCCAATGTAAGTAAAAGATTATTTCAACGTGAATTTGTATTTATTATATATTTTTTAACTGCCTACTAATCTTTTATGTTTATTTTTTAAACTAATGTACTTGTTTTTAATTATTCTATCGTCAGATATTTTTCTATTTACCTTTAAATCATATATTGAACTTATGATTATTGTACATATCGATTAGATTGTTAGGAGAAAGTTAAGAATCATGCATTATATTGTACTATAGTACCTCCACTAACTTGTAAATTTTAACAAATTATCAACCTCCAAAAGTCCTACTAAGGTTAGTTTTTGCTAAAATCTATCCAAACCCCTAGAAAATGCCTTTCTTATGCACTTTCGAGGAAACTACCATGTAATTATTCACATAATTCTATCGTTTTTCTATGGCTAATAATGTTAGGCATGTTATATTAGTGCGTTCTATATCTCATGAATTGTTTCCGTCCCTTGTAATGCAAAACGATGGATGGATTCTCATGAATCGGTTTCCTTATCACGAATCAATCTCTAGTATACTTGCAAAACATTGGGAGTAGCACTTAATTAGCATTAACAATCTGACATTCAAATCAGTTCACACACTAAAAAAACTAGTACAGAGCCCGTGCGATGCACGGGGTGCACAATTTTAAGGCTATTTATCCAAGCTTATAATTATATACATGAATAAAGAAAAACTAGTGCGTAGCCCGTGCGATGCACGGGTAAACTATATAAAATAATAATTATAAATTAATGAGTGAGTAAACAATATTGAATAATAATTATAAATAATTAAATGGAGCTAACATGGGATACCATTTACAATATAAAAAATTATCTTGTCTAAGATAACATAAAACATGCATGTTTAAAATATTAAAAACACCTAAAATATTATATACCATATATAAGATTATGTAAAATGTTACATATTATTCTTAAAAAAATTTGAATTCACCTAAAATTTTTCTAAACTATTTAGTAACTAAAACATGTTTAAGGATATTTAAATTTAACATATACATATAATTTAATCTATAGAATGCGTTAAAAATTTACTCGATAAATATGTTTAAAAGTATAAAAAATATTAGTAATTACAAATTATTCCAACAGAAGATTTCAAATTCGAAATCACGAAATTTAAACAAAATAAGTCAAAATTTTGAAAAAGTGTAATTTATAAATTACATGTCAAATTGAAAAACATAATATTAGCGGTTTCCAAAATAAAGATTGTATCTATTTCCAAAATAGGATTATCGGTTTCGAAAAAACTTGGTATTATTAAATTGAAAGAGTCCCAACCTTTGAAAATTAATAACTTTTTAAAAGTAATGAAATTGTTTTATGTTAGATTCAAGATTTGTTGCTATTTTTAACAAAAAAATCGTTGATTTGATTGTCCAGTAGAATTTTTCATTATATCCGATTTTGTTGCAACCAAATCCTAGGGGATCTTAAAATTTAAATTTTCAATTCGAATTTGGTCTACTTTAAATTAAATTTAAGTAAAAATATGTAATTTCATTTTGCCTAATTCAAACTTTGTATTCAGCCCGATTTTTTTGGCAACCAAATGATAAGGAATAAAAAATTTTAAAATTAAATTTGAAATGATACTTGAAATAGATGCGATCAGTTTTTTTCTAAAGAATAATGAAATAGAATTTTGAATTCGACAAAATTATAAATATATATTTAATTTTTGATTTAAAAAAAGATGTTATTGTATTTTGCCTAATTTAAAATTTTTGTTGAGTCCGATTTTAAGGAAACTATATAATCATAATGAATAAAAAATTTAAAATTCTAAGTTCAAAATGAGAACAGATTTTCTATGCAATAAGATCTCCCTAAAAAAAAAAAGATAAGAAACTTTTGGAATCTACAAAATCGTGAACAATACCTGAAAGTACCTCATTCACAAAACTCATATAGGATGCAGTTATGGTTTACTGATTTTCTAGTAATTAATTAAAAAGAAAATTAATCAACAGACGAATTTAGAATGCATTCATCATAATTCGCTTTTTTTGCAATAAAATAAAAAGAAGATTGAAAAATTACTAAAAATAGAATGTAATTAATTATTGTTTGACTTTTCTTCTTACTAAAATTGTTAAATGGTTAATCTTTTAATATAATGATAGATATCCTTTTATATAGTATAATACGGAAATAGTAATGCAATAAATGCTGTTGACTTTTCTGGCTACTTAATTTGGTAAATAGTACCCCCTTTAATATAAGTATAGATGTTTCAACGAGGTTACACACAAAAGACCTATAATGTTATGATATTTATTCCTTTTAATATCGCACGAAGTCCAAATGAAATCTCTTTAAAGTATAAAAATATCTCATTTGCTTGTATGACGTGAATCTCCTTTCCTGAATTGGGATTCTTGCCAATTAGGACTTCCATTTCCCTGCAAATCGATCATTACCATTAGGTACCCGGACTCTATTTCGTCGTTTTTCTGAAGGTAGGCAGCTCCGGGTATCCTTGCGCCGCGGTGCTCTCGGCCGTCTTCTAATTCCGCGTCCAAGGTGGGATATTCTTGCTCGGTTGTGGCCAACCTCATCTCCATCTTGATCATTTTCGTCTGAGCCCTCCTGCGTTCTAAGTCGGAGCCTTTGTGGCGGCCCCCGTCCCCCAGTGTCGAAGATTTTGTGAGCCCTGATCTGAATCGAGAATTAATTTCTCGTCAGATATGTCTAGGCAGTTAGAGTTGACCGCAGTTTTTGGATCAGGGGTTTAGGTTTGCAACTCTGTCGGTTTTCTGTGTTGGGTTCTTTGATTCGGGTGTCGATTTGGCTGATTTTGCGATTTGTCTGCTAGGTGTAGGGGAAGTCTTAGTCTATTTTAGGTGTGCGTCGTTTTTTTCTTTTTTTTCATTTTTTTCTTTTGTTGTGTTTTGTTTTGATTAGTTCAGCGTTGTTTGGATCTCAGTCTCCTATATGGAGTTTTTGTCTTCGCTTTAGAGTTGTGTTTTGTAGGCGTGTTTCCTTCATGGAGTTTGTACCCCTTGGTCACCTGTGCAGATCTAAGGGGATTGGTCCAGTTTTTCTTGTTCCAGTGGTGTTCCCTCAAGGCCTCCCTCTATTTATAGAATGCGGGATCTTTAAAATATTATATCTTTGGGACACATGGTGGCTTCTGATTTGCTGTCTCGTGACACGTATTCGGCAACTTGCAAGCAAGTTGTCTTACTTGGGCAAGTGACTTATCTTTTTGGGCGGTGGAAACTAGTTCAAGGTGGTAATTCTTTTCGAGACTGAGCTCGGAGGGGTCGAGATCGGTTATGAGGGGTGATCTTGCTTCTGGCAAAGGTCGGCATGTACGTCCCGTCACTGTGAATGAGGTCGACACATCAAGAACATGTCTTTGAAGTCATCATCTTTTTTCTTGGTTAGAATACTCGAGCATCCGGTCTCTGGGGGTGTTGTATATGCTGATCTGGTAATTTTGTCATGATCACTTTAGAGGGATTGATTTTTTGGTCGGACAAATTCATGTGTCTAACATATGACAATAAAAAATAGTGTTTTTCTGTTTTAATTGCTTGTAATTGTATTGTTTGTTATTATTATATTAATGAACTAGTCGCTATACACCAAAAGCCCCCACCTCTTTTAGTTTTTAGAGGGGAGGAAAAGAGAGAACTTGATGCAAAAGCCGAGCACTTTGGATGAAGTTGTGTTTAGAATATAGATTGGTGGACCAAATATGACTTATAAGGTTAACATCATAAACGTTATTCGTTTCGCCGCCCCACCCTTTTCTGTTTTCTTTTCTAGATTCTCCATCAACATTGATCAATCAATGCAGGCACCGAACAGGAACAATTAAGTGTAGCAAACCTAAAATAATTAATTGCATTATAAATAAAAAAGACCACTACTAGCTAGTGTTTTCTCTTGCACAATGGTCATGTTGAAGTATATGTAGTTCAAATTATATGCATTTATGTGTTTGAATATATACATGATTTCTTACGGTTTTGCTAAGAAGCCAACAGGTGGCTCCATAGTGGAGCCAACCTTCTATGTACAATAAATAAACTTACCATATTCTTTGATTACTTAAATAACATTAATATAATTTTATTAATATGGTAAGTTTATTTGTTGTATATAGAAGGTTGGCTCCACTATAGAGCCAACTGTTTCTTATTCAGGAATGGTGTTTCATCAAATGTTCTTCCCAATTGTAATGTATTTCTAGACTTTTTTTTTTCTTATCACAATTTAAATGTATTCTAGATTTCCAAGATATTTTTTTTTTCTATACAGCCCTTTTCAAAGAGGATTTTTTTAAAATCTTTTTATCATATTAATGTATCAAAACCAAAAGATAGATTTAAATTGGAAGGAATGTAGTAATACTCTTCCCTTGGTTTTTTCTCGCTCCCTTTGGTCTTCTATGGATCTTGTGGAAAACAAGATATAATTTATCAATGTTTCAAGGATTTGAGAGCCATGTAAGTCAAAAGTTGAGTTAAGCTGGCTGGAAAAAAAGGCCGCCAAACTATAATTAAAGTCACATTTTGTACTTATTACTAGTACGTGGCTCGTGCGATGCACGGATAAACAATTAAACAATTGAATTATAAACTAAAGGGAAAGCTCATTACGACACTATTCCGTCGGGGGGTTTTAATAGTATATTATTTATCCTCCACTAATCTACATGTGTATCTAACAGTTAAAAACTTTGGCAAAATATTTCCGTAATAGATTGTAGTCTTTCCCACAATATATAACTTAACATTCATCTTCATTACCTCATGATAACATTCTTACTTTATTTATTTGAATTGTATTATATTTAATGGAACAAATATTTCTTAAGAAATCAGTATTCAGTTTCAACAATCGATTTAATTAAGTCAATTTGACTCATAACATGGTCACCCAAGATGCAACAAAAGTTATGTCATACTTTTCGGCGATTTTTACAAATGATAAAAAATTGGTCCAATAAATATGTACAATAACCTAATTCACTGAACCGGTTGATCCAAATAAATTTCATCTTTTTTGTCGTAAATATAATTAATTTTATGAAATAAAAAATAAGTTGTGATTTATATAGTAAATGTTTATAACAAATGACCATATATTATGACTCGAAATTATATTACAGAAGACAAATTAACTGTTTATTACTTATATATATTTTTTTAAAAATTAAAATTAAATAATTGATATGTAATTGACATGATGACTTGATACGAACATGGGTCTGAACAAAGCAGTGATCTAATGCATATTTATTAAATTTTTGTAGTATGTTAGTGATCTGAACAAACCGAGATTTCAAAATAAATTTTAATATAAAATTTTTCTATTTAATTGAGCATCTCGTGTTTCTTTATCTACGGAATTCATTTGAATTTTGTTTTGTAATGCAAAATTAAAGAGACAGAAATTATAAGAATTCTTTTACCATTTGAAAATAAATAAATAATAAACATTAATTAGCAAGTGAAGATACATATCCAATTTTTTACCAAGTCAAATGCTTCCTGACTTTTTGAAATATATATAAAAAAAAAGTTACTCAAAATAGTATGTAATTAATGTTGGCAGATTTTTTGCTTACTATTTTTGGTAAATGGTAATTCTTTATATATATATATAGATATAGATATAGATTAATAGTTTCTTAAACTAAAATGCATAAACCCGGACTCGGGATAATAACAGCTTTTAGACCATGTCTGTATTCAAAAAATTTCACTCAAAGTCTAGTTTTTAGTTAATTAGAATTAATTTGAAAAAAAAAAATGGTATGGTTAGGTGTTAGTGGAATTTTAAATTTATATTGAAATAATATTTAAAATAAAATAATTAAAATTGATTTGATGTAAAAGTAGAAAAGAGATGATATGAAGTCATAGTTCGTTAAAATTATGTGAGTGTGATGAATAGTGAAATAAAGTAGATGTGATGTGTAAGAATGATTGGATGATATTATTTAATTATATTGATAATATTGAGGATATCGTAGTTGAGTTAAAGTTGAGTTAGATTTTGAGTTGAATGAAATTTTGAGTGAAATTTATTTTTTACAAATATTAGGGTATAGATATCTAAAACAATTTTACTATGAAGCCAACAGTTGACTCTATAGTGGAGCCAACATTCTATATAGAACAAGTAAATCATACCATATTCTCTGATTACTTAAATAAATACTAATAATTTTATACGATATAAGTAAAAAAATTCAATATGAATACGGGTGTTTAATTAATATGATTAAAAAAATATAATTTAGCAATTTAATTAAAAACTAAAATAATTTTTTATATAAAATTAAATTGTTTTAGTTTAAAAAAATTAATATTTTTTACATATGCTTCCTAATTCAACACCCGTATATTTACACGAGTATTGTACTAGTTTATATGAAATCTAAATAAATTGAACCAAAAAGAGGGAATATTCTTATAGTAGTGGTGGTTGACTAGCAACAATATGATTATATTTAATGAAAATTGATTTATGATATATAAAAGTTATGAAAATGACTAATTTATTGAACCACACCTGAGCTACATGGGTCATTCCTCACTTATGGTAAATCAAACCAAAACATAATATCAAACTCTCCCGTTATAATAAAAATTAAATACCAATAATAAGTAAAAATAATAGAATTGTTTATCAGTTGAATAGATTTATCTATGAAGTCCATTAAATAATCTGAATTAGTAAAAAGATATTATAAGTGTCATTTAAATATGAATAATAATATTAATGTAATTTATTTTATTTAAAATGCAAAATAATAACTTATATATAGAATTTTGTTAATAATATATTTTTTATACCGTGTAATACGCGGGTGTTACACTGTACTAGAATATATAAATGCATAATGTGACGATTTTGCGTGTCGACTTGTAGTGCTTCATCATAATATATGTTGAATTGTGTTCATTCGAAATCCTATCAGTCATTTCTTGTGCTTCGAAGTAGTCCATATTGAGAGCATCTCCAATGCTCTAATATTATAGTAGGATAAATTTTGACAAATGTCAAAAAATTAAGTAGATTGTGAACCATGTAGGACAAATATTGAGTTCACAACTATTAAATTAAAAAATCATCTTCAATGCACAATGTAGGTAAATTACAATATTATTTACTTACTAAATATTAAAATTTTAATATGAATTAAATAGCTTAAAAATGGTAATAGTAATTCTCTCTCTTTTCTTCATTGGTCAACTAGAGTGTGAAGGAGAATGTGGATGAACCACATTCTTCTCTATATTGTAGACATTAATTATGTCCATATCATCACAATATTTGTGATCACATTGTATATTGGAGGATGAAAAGTTGTAATATTAATAAATGTGTTGATTTGGAATGTATTTTGATACTACAACATTGAGCATTGGAGATGCTCTGATATGTATTCTATCCATACCTATTAGGATTTTTAAATTATAATACACATGACTAACTCAAATTATAAATGTATTTAAAATAAAAATAATTGTTGTATTTGTTATCAGTTTTTTTTATACATAATATATCAAGTTAATTATGTTTTGACGGCCTTCGATTTGATATCCATATTATATATATATATATAAAATAATAATTTTATTCCTTTATTATAAATTAAATTATCTATTAATACCAATTAAAAATAATAAAAGTATATATCAGTTAAAAAAGTTATCTACAAATCTATCTTTATATATATACAATGTTTGTATTTACTTAAAATAGAACGATTTTCCCCCAAAAAAAAAAATATTGCTTCCTAAATGAGAAAACAATTTAAACATTATCTTTGTTTTTCTTTTTTTTCTAATTTCTTTTGGTAATTTTTTCCCTTACCATCCATGACAGAGACTATTTTTTTTAGGTAATGTGATATCAATAGTTAGATCAAAATCTATTGATTAATCTTTTTAATACTTTTCAATCAATTATTTTATTTCTACCTAACTATTGATTTGTAGAGATGTTAAACGGGCTAGCCCTAGCGGTTTCGAGCTAGCCCTAGCGGGCTTCGGGCCTAAAAAGCCCAAATTTAAATGGGCTATAAATAAAAGGACCTAACCCTAACCCTAGCGGGCTTTGGGCTAAACGAGCTATGCGGGCTATAATAATAACAGTATTCTAAAAGTCGCTAGGCGCCCGCTAGACACTCGACCAGCGCCTAGCGCCTAGGCGGGACCTAAGCGGCGCCTAGTCGGGGCTCAGAAATCAATATTAAATACCTTATTTTTTTTATTTATTTTAACTATCTACAAAATAAAACTATCTCAATATATAATAAATTCACGCACCAAAGTCCAAATAATAATATTAATATATATTAAAGAAAACATGTTAACAAAATAATATAATTAGTATTTAAAAAAAATAAAAAAAAATAAAAAAAATTAAAAAATTACCGCCGAGACCGCCTAGGAGCGCCTTGGTCCGCCTATGCCCGCCTATACGCCGCCTAACCGCCAGGCCGCTGAGCCCGCCAAACCCGCCTAGGCGCCGCCTAGCCATCTGGCCGATTTTTTCTGCCGATTTGTGCAAATCGAAGGCCCCGGCGCCTAGGCGGCCGCCTAGGCCGATTTTTAGAAAAGAGAATAATAATAATAATAATATATAAAATAAATCCAAAATAAAAAGAGTAAAAAATATATATAAAAAAAATAACAACGGCTAGTTAACGACTGTTTTCAACAGCTATTTAGTATTACCCGTCTATCACTATGTACTATATGTTTCATATGTTTTCTATTAGTCGTTCTGATTGGCTTAAATATTTTGATTTGAAGTACAATAACAATATTGTTAATAATTATCTTTCAAAATCATAACAATCCATTACAACTGATATTTACATGTGAAGTGGAATAACAAAATTGTAATATACAAAGAATCTAAGAGCCTATTACTTACTTGATGCAAACATTTACACTGCCCAACCCTAGTTAAACGGGCCAGCCCTAGCGGTTTTCGGGCCAACCCTAGCGGGCTTCGGGCTAAACGGTCCGAGTCAAAAAAGCCCTGATTTAAACGGGCTACTAATAAACGGACCTGACCCTGTTTTTTTCCGGGCTAAACGAGCCGGCCCTTCGGGCCAAGGACCTTCTAACATCTCTATTGATTTGATATCAATAATTTTAGATTAAACTTTTTGATAATTTAAAATCAATATTTAATTTTTACCTAATTTAGAATTTTATTTGATTTAAAAAATATATATTAATCGATATGGTTATAGATTAATCACTCCGAGAATAATTATTTTATATTAAAAAATATTAAATTTTAAATATTTCCTAAAATACCTAGATGATGTAATTTTCTAATATATTTTTTTCTTACTTAGTTTCCATATCGTTGTCTTTTTTTTTTTTCATTAAGTATTAATGTTATCTTCTTTTTAATGTCCTTGTTTATATATAAAATTAAATTAACCTTAAACGATTTTCGATTTCATACTCATATTGTGTGTATAAATAAAAGGTAATTATTTTATAAATAAAATAAACTTAAATTTGTTATCTAATATTGATTTAAAAATAATTAATTAGTTTCAAGTTTATTATATTATAATATATATATATATATGCATCTATTATAAAATGTATTTAATATAAACAATCTAAAATAATAATTAGTATATTTTTCCATTAGTTTATAAAAATTAATCCTAAAAAAATATGAAATTATTAGTAAACGTATATTTTGAGTGTCAAATAAATATGATATTAAAATGTAAACTAACGGGTTCATTTGTCGATCAGTCATATAAATTATTGGATTATGAAGAATCAAATAAATGTGTATTCCTATAAATTATGATAAACAATGAATCATCTCTCAAACTCGGAGGTGATATTCTCTCTCTCTCTCTGCGAACAGAAAAGGGAAAACTAAACTCTACACCGCCGCTCCATCTATTGACGCCGATTTGCCTTCCTTGGATAGTGGGGCTGGGCTAGCGGTCGCCCCTAACCGCGCATCCTGTGTTGGACTTGTGCGCCTCGAATTACTGTGACTTGGTGTGGTATGGCTCTTAATTGATGGCACAATGGAGCTCGGAGGTGCCGCCTCTTAATAGGATTCTGGCCTGCGATGGGTGGCCTCGCTTCCTGGTCGCTGGTAGACCTTCGATGGCTGGTGGTAAGCCCTCTATCTCTCTATTTTGGCTTCGATTGAAGTCCTCTCCGAGAGGTTCTGTTTTCCGGCAGAACTTCTGGTGGGGATGGGTTGTTGGTCGCCGTGGTTTGTGGTGGTGTCGGTGGTGTGTGGTCAGAGGATGGGAAGAGGCCCTGGCTGCTGCGGCTCGGTTTGGGGGTGGGTCGATTCAGGGAATGGTTTGGGGCTCGATTTCAGCTACTATATAGGCGGTTGCGCAGTTTCGGTAGTGGTTTCTCGGGCCGCGACTCCTTCTTGTGTCGATTGTTCACTGCTGGTTGGGACTGCTCGTTTGCCAGGGAAGGGTTGTTAGTTTATTTAGATTATATGTTGTTCTTGTTTAGTGTTTTTTAGTATCTGTGTTTGTGTTTTAGGTTTGGGCCGTTGGCCTCAGTTAGCCCGAGCGTCACCTTATTCTCCTGTTGGGATCCGACACTCGGGTATTACCCTATTGGGGTCCTTTTAGTTTAATAGTGTTTTGTGTGTTTGTGAGTGTTACCCCGTTGGGGTCGGCTCTAGGCGGTCTTTTGACTGTCCTCCCACTTTATTCAGCTGTTGCCTATTTATATTCAGCTGGTGGTTGTACTTTTGTATATTTGTTCAGTTTTTATATAATATCTCTATCGTTTCGGGAAAAAAAATCTCTCAAACTCCCATGTAAATTATATGTTAAGAATGCCAAATCAAAATATTTATAATATATATTGTTACAAATTATTATAAAAAAATCAAGGGTCATTTATCGATCTATCCATGTATTATAATTTTAGAATGCAAAATTTAAATATTTATAATATATATTTTATAAATTATAATGATAAACCAACACGTTATTTGTCGAACAACGAAATAAACTGTTTGCTCAAAAAAAATCAAAAAATTTATAATGTATATTATAATAAATTAAAATAATAAATCAACCAATGTCAAATTATCATATTAATTATAATATTTGAAAAAAAATAAAAATATTTTTAATATACATTATTACAAATTATAAAAAAATATAGAAATAATTTTGACGTAGTTAAAAATTAATAAATTTTATAACAAAAGAATAATATATTGCAGTAAGGTATAAGAGTTAGAGAGATAGAGAGAGAGAGAGAGAGAGAGAGAGAGATTTATGATTATTATTTATTGATAATGATTGAATATGTTAAATTATCATGTTTCTTAATTCTAAACAAGAACTCTAAAATGACAACCACTTCATAGTGGGTGAAATAAACAATAAATTATATCCTCCCTATATATAATTCCCGAATATGCTGAACTTAAGTGGCAGACTCGCATGTTTCGGGATCATAGGTGTCAAAATTTTATGATTCATTATTTGGCTTGGATAGGTTTTAATTTAATTCCAATTCCAAAATAATTAGGTTCGGATTACCACAAATATATTGATTTATTTATGATCATTTTAGATGTATTAATTGTATTTTAATATCATTTCCTATTATAACCATTGAATTGTAAATGTATTTTAAAAGTTGATATCTTTTCTGTTTCTTATCGGTTTTACATATATAATATCCTCCCTATATATAATTCTCGAATATGCTGAGTCTAAGTGGCAGACTCGCATACTTCGGGATACTAGGTGTCAAAATTTCATGCTTCATTATTTGGCTTGGATAGATTTTAACTTAATTCCAATCTAAAAATAATTAGGTTCGAATTACCATAAATATGTTGATATATTTATGATCTTTTTAGATGTATTAGTTGTATTTTAATATCATTTTCTATTATAACCATTGAATTGTGAATAAATTTTAATAGTTGATAACTTTTGTATTTCTTATCGGTTTTACATATATAATATATCAAATTAATCATCTTCTGATGATCTTCGATTTGACACCTATATTGCATATGTAAAATAAATAAAATATATTTATTATAATAATAATAAAATTATTTATTAAAATAAATTAGAAAAATAAATTATTTCTCAATTAATAATTTATGTTTAATGTAGTTATATGTTATAAGTTAGAAAAATTATTATAATATAACACAAGTAAATCGCACAAGTAACAAGTGTCATACTAAAATATATAATAATATATATTCTTTTATAAAAAGTATTTAAATTTTCAACCACTTTTTCTCATTAATTTTAAATTTTAATAAAATTTTTTAGCTAGCACCCGTGTAATACATGGGTGTGTACTAGTATTAAACTATTATATATCATAAAAATAAAAATAAAATAAAAATTAATAATAATATTCAAAAATTATTTTATACTAATTAATATTCTTTAATTCATATGATTTATCATTATTGCTCTCGTGCATTGCACGAGCTATGCACTAGTATATAAAAAGAGATTAGTATTTAATACAAATAGAATAAGAAAAATCTTGGAAGCATTAATCACTTACTTGAAGTAGCAACTTTTTAATCAAATTAAATCTATATATATTTATATAATCGGCCAAAAAATTTGAATTATCAAAAGAGAAAATTTCACAATCGTATTTTCAATAATTTTCCTTTTTATTTAAAAAAACTAGTTTCCTTCCATAATCTTTATTTTATTTTTAGAAAAGGAAAAGGCCAATTATTTCTTCTTTTTATATGTCAATTAATAAAATGCATGAATAAAACTAAATATTTCTTTCCATGATCTATATTTTTATTTAACTGATAAAAAAATTATTTTAATTGGAGATCTTAAAAAATATGCATTGTTCAATATATGATATATATTTGAATTACATTTACTAACATTATAAATTGATTGTTTACAACAATTTAAAACATCAAATAGATGAGTTTAAAATAATAAATTAGTGGATCACCTTTCTATTCATTATATAAATAATTAACTAGTGAATAAAAAGTATAATCTTTATAACATGTACTTTTTAGATTAAAAAATTAGTAAAAAAAAAAAAGATAATGAAGTTTTATGAGTCACCATCTTGAAATATGAGTAAACTATCAATTCGGCCCAAGATAATTTCTATTTTAGATTTTTATCCATTTGAGATCTTAAAGATACATACATATGTATGTGTGTGTACAATGAACTATCAATTATGTTACTGAAAGATTAAATTTTATCAATTCAAAGCTCGAAATATATTTATCTATTAGTATAAGTGTTAAAAAGTATAAAATAAAAAATCAAGCCATAATAAAAACCTAAAGCAACACGAAAAATATGAACAAATTTTATATTTCATATCGATTATAAAAATTATAAGACTTGTAAATAAAAACATTTAATCTAAATCAAAAATATAAAATATATTTACCTTTTAGAAGTTTCACCGATAATTTTAAATCATTCAAGTCCTTAATTGAGATTTTATCTTTAAACCTCGAATTAATAATTGACCAATCTTTTGAGTCCCAAACTAATTTACACTAAAGTCTTATATTAATAGTTTTATATTTCTTGTGTCGTTGATAGAATAGCAAGATGGATTAATCTCTATTAATGATTGATAAATAAAATAAATATATTGTAATATTAAATAATATAAAATGTTCATAGTAATATTAAATAATATAAAAGTATAAAAACAAATTGTCAATATTAAAAGACCCATCCGTACTAGTTCATAACATATGAATTAAAAAAAAATATTGTAATAATATAAGAAGTACAAATCGTAAAAGTTAAAATTCTCTTTTTAAATAAAAATAATAATATAATTTTTTTAAAAGTATTTAGAATTTAAAATAAAAATCTCTCTTTTTTTCTTAAGAATTTCAGTAAACAAAATTTACCTAGCACTCGCATAATACACGAGTGTGTATTATTTATTAAGTTAATATACTACCATAGTACTATATGCAAATATTAGAAAAAATAAATCTGAAACAATGAGAAATATGTGTCCTGCCGATGGAATTTTGAATTTTCGCTCTTGGAATCAAACTTATTTCATTTAATTAAAACTTAAAAGCAAGTTAATTGGTCCTTAAACCTTTGATTCCATTTATTGTTAGCCTTTTACATACAGGACAAGTTTTCAACTGAACATCTCTTAATGTTATAATTGAGCAAACATCGTTTAAGACACCAAAAATGGGGACTTTGCAGACAAAACATAAAACGGCGACATTTCCTTGAATGCCAAAGTCTTAGGCTGCAAGTTTTAAAATGCCTAAAATCATCCTCGTAATAAGGATCACCTGCAAATCTGATTGATCTTGACTTTACTCACAATCATGCTGAGTTTTTAATTGTTTAGCCCTTGGCAATGGTGAACTCTTCAACAAAAAAGAAGGAAAACAAAAGAGTTTTTCAATCTAAGAATCTCTTCACATATTGCTCTACTATTCCCAAGATTTGAACTAGTGCGGTTCACTTGGACGAAACTTATATTTCAATAAAATTCATATAACAACTTCATATTAGATGTAAGATTTTAGATTAACATTATTTTAATTCATGTATAATATTATCTATATTTAGATCTTTCACAAACTCGTAATAAATATTGTTTATTTCAAATTTATTAGACCTCTTTAGGCTTGTGATATAATCGAGCTTTTACCGTTGGATTCATGGTTTGCATTCATGAAATCTGAATTTGAATTGAAATAGAATAGTATTGTGTACTTGATATTTACATATCCGATTCAAAATTATCGAAAATCTTATTCTTTAATAACATAAAATTTAATATAAAATATATAGTTTATTTTTGTAATATATGTATATATTCATGTTATATTCACATGTTCATGGTTTGTCCTACTTCCTGACTTGAGGAGTGAAAGACTGGTTCGATGTAATTGACCTAGTTTGACTCTTAAGTTAGTGTGCATCAACTTTACGTTTTTATAAATAATTATTAAAATCAATATCGAATCGATTCAAATATATTTAATTATCTTAAACGAATTAAATACAAATTATAAATTTATTTTAATAATAAATGTATAGATTGAGAATAGCTTCTATGTCAAGAACAGTGTAAGACGAGTATTGAGGCACATTAGTGACAGTCGTTGTAACAGAGGAAGTGGTAGTTGAAGAAGACCCACGAGACCCTCGATATCGGGAAGATGAACCCCCCGAACGTTGTGATTTGGCTGGACAGTTTGGTCAATATGGACCCGAGTATGGCAAATGTCGCACTCAACTTTAGAACAAGTGGCATAAGTGTGCCCAGAGTTCTTGCAAATCCTACATTTTCCAGAGATTTGCGACTGAGACTGATGTGACGGAGTGAAAGTGGAAGTAGGCACAACTAATGCAGACACAAGTTGTGGAGTCTTGTTCAACTGAAGACGAGTCTCCTAAAAAATGATCTCTTGAATAGCAACATCAAGAGTAGGCAAAGGATGACGATATAAGAAAGAAGTGCGAACAACCTCATACTCAAGACGAAGAGCCATCAAAATCTGAATAAGATCATGATGATCCAGACTAATCCAAGCTTGTCGGAGACGATATCAGGTAGCCTGAACTTATGCAAGAAACTCATTGACTGATTGACCCGATTGCTGCTTGGTGGAATGTAGTGTTCTCCAAAGATGATAATAATGAGCCAGGCCTGTCTGAAATAGAGCAGCTAAAATATCTCAAGCCTCCTTTGCACCATCAAATGGAGCAAGTTGTACCTGAACAGCAGGGACTGAAGTGTTACGTAACCAAGTAAGAATTTGACGGTTCTTACTATCCCAATCCTCCAACTTATTGACGTTTGTCGTAAAAGGCTGTGGGGTAGGGTTAGTATCCCCAGTAAGAGACATATGCACATGTGGAAATACACCACCAGTCACAATTCTCCACACTTTTCTACCAACCAAAAAAAATTCATAGACTGTGCCCAAAGACTATAATTATCTCCTGATAAAACAACACTGATAGGAGAATGCACATCCAAACGATCCATATCCAAATCCAGATCAACATAATATTACGAAACAAATGAAATCAAAGTACTAATCGAATCACGAAGCAGTCAAAATATTAGTACACAAAGAAATTAAATAGGCCACGAATATCAAAATCGATCAGACCAGAATGTAGCCAACGATGACAGGAGTTAACAGCTGAAATACGGCGGCGAACGGAGGCAGGAGTGGAGCTCATGCACCGGCTGAAGTTGCGGGCGCTGCGACGGTGAAGAGGCGCGTGTGGGTTCAAATTTTTGGTGAAGGCTCGCCGCGGGACGCCAGAGAGGATGACTGGGGTGAGAGTCGACGGTGGCTAGAGATGAGCGATGAAAAAACCAGTCTATATTGGACTTTAATCCTAGTATGATACCATGTGAGAATGTAGGTAAAAAAATATATCTTTGTATTAACCATGCACAAAGGTATGTACACGCAGGGACGGATTCAGAAATTAAGAGTAGACTGGGCTAGAATTTTAAAATTTATTTTCATAGAAATCACATAATCCTTTTTTTTCAAATATTTACTGAAGTTGTGCTCGACGAGCTTCTACAAACAAACAAAAAAAAAATCATTAAGCTCATTTTGCAATGTATTTGATGTACTTTCACTTATTCGGCGTCGATTTCGTTTTCTAAAGGACGATTATATCAATGGGGTTTTTCTTTTCTTGGCTGAAGGTTGGTGCTCTATGTGAATTTCTAAAAATTCTATAATACAAATAAATAGATTTTTCATATGACATAGTTACTAGTATAAAATGCTTACACATCCTTTATTTATATCTAACTATGATATACAACAACCACATTAGAGGATATGAGATTAAAAAAACACAACACAATTACTAATTCATACACAATAAACAAAACAAGAATTGCAACCAAATGATCCTTGCAATTACTATTAAAATCCTAAATAACTCAACTAAAATGAAATGATATATAAAGACAATAAGACAATTGAAATAAATATATAATAAGGGGGTTTGAAAATATAAGACGAAATTAATTCGTCTTCATGAAAGTAACCTCTTTCTGGTTGAATAGTTTTTTTTCCCTTCTAAATTCATTGTTCCAGTGTTCAGAGGAGGGACATGACCATGGCTAATTTATTTGATTGAAGTTTGGTGTATAGTGGTATTTTGTGGGTTAGTATCTTAGTGGAAATGGTGAATCAACAATATGTAATATTTTATTAGAGTGATGTTAGTAGTCCTTGAACTCGATAGATAAGTGAATTATTTTGGTGGATTAGTAGGTTGGTTTATTGGGGTGGGCTAGAAATACAATAATTATTTTTTTAAAACTAAAAGTCAATAAAAAAAAATCCGTCCACGTGTACACGTACATAATGACGAAAAATGAGTCTCCCTTAAGTTGAGCCTTAACCTAACCCAACAATACACAATACAACTACTATATAACTACTAATAGTATTTATATACTCCCTCACATTTATATGTATATATATATATATATATATATATATAAAGAAGAAGTGATTGTCGTGTTCTTAAAACTTGAGAATGAGTTCACATTACTTCCACAACAATGTTTCTCAAATTTTTAATCCTGAATGTATATTAGAATAATTTATCCTACACCCGTGAGTTGTGTACCTCATAGATGTTTTATCCATTGGATCCACTTACATCCTCATAATTATGTACAGCCGTGTATAATCCGACTATTACCATGTGGGACAGTATTCATATGTAGGGTGGAATTTGCTCCAAATTTAATTAGAGATTTGGAAACACGCCTGTTAAGAGAGAGACTACTCAATATTAATTTCTCCTTAAATAAATAATTATTATTATTATTAACAATTATTATTTTTAATTATAAATTTAACTTTTGTGTGTGTGTGTGTGTGGGATGTGGAAATGGCAGCTGCGGGGGTTGAAGAGCCAAGTAAGCATAGTGAGTGTGACCTGGTGCGCATATTCAATTTAAAACATAACATATTATTAACATTTTTAGTGGCTTCTTGTTTTTTTCTTAGTGGAAATGTGACCAACCACCTTTATTTAATTCATCCAAATTTAAATATTTTAGTATCCTTTGACTATTGCTCAAGATAACGCACAGTAAATACAACATAGTATAATATTCCCTTCCGCACGCATAAATAATGTTAATGTAATGGTACTCGTATGCAATAATTGTCTTCTCATAATAAAACTGTCCTCTAAAAATCTCATCTTTTTTTTTTGTTTTCCGTTAAATAAATTACAATTCACATTTAGAAAGAATATATTTCGGTAAAAAGGGTGTTGGGTTCCGGTTCACAATCTTATTCGATTCGAGCTAACTTTGTAGCTATTTTCCTCTTCTTAATCTTCACTGAGCTCGCATGGTGTATGGATTCTTGAGCTGCGCTTCGTTTTAGTTGAAGTTCATAATCGAAGTGGGCCTTTTCAAATTTCAATTTTTAAGGTTTCTATTTTCATCTGCTTTTTCTTTTTACAGTTTTTGTTATTGTGTATTTGCAGGATATTATTGTTATTAAAACGTTTTTGAAAAGAATATATGAATGAGACTTCTTGTTCAGCGTATGTTGTTATGGCTTGCACATTAGCTAGAGCTCTGTTTAGCAGTTTCTCTTTTTTTTTTCCTTGACGTATCTCTTTCTCCATGCTCCTAATCAGAGTCTTGTTTTCTTGATGTTTAAGAACTATAAGCTATGGACTTGAGCAAGTTCATTGTTTTGGTGCTCGAGTTTGAACAAGTGATCATTGTCATCAGTTCCTTTGGTTTGATATTTACATGTATGATGACT
>BKCP01007959.1:1559506-1592803 GCA_008636005.1 Striga asiatica | reverse complement strand
CGGTTAAGAATATTATGCTTCTCCATGATCAAGAAAAATTGGCTCTGTTTTACAGTAGTGGGAATAATTGAGTGCAAGAAAAAGTCAAGGATCCAATGCTCTAAGATTTTCAAAATTAGATTCCGGGCATCTTTAATTGATTCAGTTTATGTTAGATATGTGAAATCTAGTAGTGATTTCTGTCATATGCATTGTTTTTGAATTGACGTGCTTCAAACCGTTTAACATGACTATTCTGTTTATGTGCTGTTGCAACTGTCAGTCACTAACAAGAATCTGTTTCTTTACTTTTTTGCCATTGTGATTGATGTTTATGTAAACAGTGTTTTTTGGGTAATCTCATTTGTCATTCCTTTTGTGGGATGTTAGCCAAAATCATTTTCTTGGGTTAAATCAAATAAACCAGCACCTTCTTGTCTTCAGTTTTTTCTCCCAATTCTTTTGAAGATTTTATGGTGATTTGTGGTTTTGTTCATTTCCAACTTATGCGTGATGCCTTTGAAATTCTGTTATCTTGATTTATGCTTGTAAAACTGAACTTTGATTTCTGCCCACTTCTTGATTTTCAAGGTAAGGAAGTTGAATCATTTTAGTTCGCCAAACGAGAATGAACTCAGCATCAACACAATTCGTGCCAGCGAGGCGAATGGGCATATATGAGCCGATCCATCAAATGGGGATGTGGGGTGATTTCAAAGGCAAAGCATGTCTGGATGAATCTTCACCGTTGATTTTTGATGTTGATGCTAAACTAGACAATCAGGTGAAACAAATGAATTTCCTCAATACCTAGAGACTCATGCCAGAAGAACTATTTAGCTGACTCGTTTTTATCTGCATGTTATATAGTCGGAGGATACTTCACATGGAACAGTTGGTCCTTCCAATAAATACGATCAAGAAGCAAGTAAGCCTGAAAAGGTATAAAATTATGTGACAATTGCTGACTTCTTCTCATTTTTCATATTTTTTCGTTTCTTTTTTTCTTTTGAATTTGGTTTTGAGAATTTGTTCTCTGTGGATTTTTGTCTGCTTCATTGGGGTTTTGAGAGAGATCGTAGTTGGTTACAATTTTTCCAACTTATACAAGTTCCAAATGTTGTAAATCATATTTTTCGTCTCAAAAATTCGTTGTAGAGAATGTTACTTTAAATATTTTGATGAGGATTGAGCTTTTCGATCTGTAGGTATTGAGACGCTTGGCACAAAACCGTGAGGCTGCTCGTAAGAGTCGTTTACGTAAGAAGGTATAAATATAAAGTGGTTTTATTGGCAGATATTGTTATTTTTCTGACTAAGTCATTTAGACCTTAAATTTGTTAGCAAGCCCTTTAATTTCTTTTGTGCAGGCCTATGTTCAGCAGTTAGAAAATAGCAAATTGAGGCTTATTCAGTTAGAACAAGAGCTTCAACAAGCCAGACAACAGGTGAAAAAAGTATCTCTGTTTATTTGAGATCCCTTTTATATATTTTCTTTCAAACTGAAACATAGCTCGCATTAATTGAGCAGCACATTTCATATTTCTAAAGTGGTACTTTTCTGCTGCAGGGATTGTACATTGGTGGCACTTTAGATACTACTCAGCTAGGATGTGTAGGAACTACAAATCCAGGTTTGTATAATCATATCCCACCACAGCCCAAGTAGTTTATTGAACATTTTTCGTTTACTTATATTTGGTGATTATATTATAAAGTTCAGAGATGGTTCGTTTATCCTTGTGAAATTTTCTTTCTCTATGAATAAAGCTTATTTCATTTTCCATATGTCACAGCCATTGCTACATTCGAGGCGGAGTACGGACAATGGGTGGAAGAACTAAATAGACAAATATCCTGTTTAGGGAATGCTTTGCAGTCAAATGTTGGGGATATGGAGCTTCGATTGCTCGTCGATGGTGGAATAAGGCATTACTTTGATCTCTTTGTCATGAAATCAACGGCTGCAAAAGCTGACGTGTTCTACATCATGTCAGGCTTGTGGACAACGCCAGCCGAACGTTTTTTCTTCTGGATAGGCGGCTTTCGCCCTTCCGAAATTCTAAGGGTAATTCCAAGTTTTGCTTTGAGACCCTAAATATATATTTTTTTTTTCATTTCTCTACAAGTAAATTCGAAAATGTANAAAAAAAAAAAAAAAAATCGATATTTGATTTCAGCTTCCATTTTTTTCCTTTCACCAAGCAGTTAAAACTTTCCATTTTAATCCAATTATTGATAAGGATTTAAAATTGATCAAAATCGGTTTAAATTGGATTGGTTTTGTTTTACTAACATTAATTTAAAATCTAACTAGCCTCACTGTTCTCAATATTGTCAAGTAAATAATATCAATCATCTATCTCTTACATTGCATCAACTTTAATTCGCTATTTATCCACTCACATATTTCTAACCACTTATGCTGTAATTATTGTAACATAATACATGCACGAATCAGGTTCTGAGAGCACATCTCGATCCTTTATCCGAACAACAACAATTGGATGTATGTAATCTGGCGCAATCATGTCAGCAGGCAGAGGATGCTTTATCACAAGGGATGGAAAAACTTCACATAATTCTTGCAGAGACCATAGCTGGAAGAAAACTAGGGGAAGACAGCTATGGCCCACACATTCGAGCTGCTGTCGATAAGTTAGAAGCTCTCGTGAGGTTTGTGGCTCAGGTAACAATAGTAAAAGCGTTCGGAAAAAACTTAATATTGTCGAGAAGAAGTCTAGGCTTCATTTTCATCACATTTTCACATTATATTAAACAAATTAACTAAACTTTTTTGTGTAATCTCATAAACGGTTNATTTGTGTAAAACATTTTTTTTTTCTTTTCTGGATTGTGAAAACAGGCGGATCATCTCCGGCAAGAAACACTTCAACAACTCTTGCGAATTCTGACGCCTCATCAAGCAGCTCGGGCCCTTATTGGGCTGGGTGAGTACTTGAAATGTCTTCGGGCTTTAAATTCTGTTTGGACCTCACGTTCTCGTGAGAAGGCCTAAGTTTGTGATGCAAAATCAGCTCTGAGGCCCTTTAATCTATAGTTGGTTGATATTGCAGATAGTTATGAGATTCACTCTGCCATTTTTGTGCTCTATTTTTGTGCTATTGAAAATTTGTAGATATGTTTAGGTAGTTTTTAAGAGGCAGTGTGCAGACTGCAGATACTTATTATTATTTTTGTATTATTTATTATTTTCCTGTTATTTTATGTTCCTCTGATGTGGTGCTCATGTCAAGTTCTTATAGAAGTGTATTTTGTGCCCTGGGGTCTCTGTAAATATCCAGGCTTGTATTTCAAGTCTTTATTGGCATGTAAAACTGTGTGGGAAGAAGAGTGACAGAAGATTTCTTCTTCTGAAGGCAAGGCAAAGTATTTTTTTTGTTCCCAGAAAATTCTTGGGATTTATATTATTTCATTTGATATCATTTCCTCTGACACTTGGAGAAAATGTTGAAAAAATGAAATGAAATGTAATATACTTCTGTTGAAAAAAAAAATCAGAGAAAAAAATATTTGGAAAAAAAATAGGGAGAAATTAATAATTTGAATTAGATGTGAGTAGAATTGTAATGATATAGTTAATGTGATTAAAAATAAATAAAATAATGAATAGTTAGAATTTATGTGAGTGTATAGTAGTTAAGNNATTGTATGATGAATAATGAAGTATTTGATATTAAATGCTTGCTACAAATACACAATACTGGCTGCTCGTCACGATAGAATACTTTAAGCAACGAAAGCTTCACATTTACTTCACAGAAAAAATTATATATTACTTATCAACACTTTCTTCCCTGGAAAAGATTTCTCCGTGTACCTGTGCGTATTTCCATTCAAAAATTACATATATTTATTTTTTTTTTCCTAAATAACACCGTAAAATTCACATCAGTGTCGACAATCTAACAATTTCAAGTGATAACTTCCATTTTTTTTTTTTACCAACTAAATTGTGACTGAACTTCATTATCTGTTAATCCATCATCACGTAAAAATTGCACAAAAAAGACCATTTTCTACTATAAAAACCCAAACAAAGAAAGATGGTCCAAGAGACAGTGAACTGTTTGAGATTCTGGATTTAACAATAAGACAGCAATTAATTAAACATGCAAGTTTCTGTTTCACAAGGCATTTCTCGCAGGAGTGCTAAAAAAACAAGTCTTTTCAAGTTGGTTCCAAAGTTTTGACCTTTTCGGGATTATGTTCACAACTTTGACATGGCATAGTCCAATGCATCAACCAGGAAATCTGCACAAACCAGAGAAAATATGTATTATTTACAAAATTAAGAAAAAGTCCGGTTATGTTTCCAAAATTACAAGAACCCCTTGAGGTGTACTACAATATATTGCATCGAGATTTGAATTTACTTAACAAACACCTCCTCATCAACAATAGCACTTTGTCGAGGTTATCCATATAACTAAGAGTCCACAGAGTGAACTTATTTATTTCTTTTCCTTTTTCTTTTTTTTTTTTGGTGTAAATAAAATACAACGGGTATTACCTGCATCACATCTTGAAAAACACATAGGAGGCTTTACTCTGAAGACATTACCGTGAAGGCCACCTTTCCCGACCAAAACACCCAGTTCTACAAATCAAGAATACTTTGCACATTTTAGCTAAAGATAATGCAAGTAAAATTCATTATTTAAGTCATTTCTGGAATGAATTTTAAGAACCTCTGAGGGTTTCAAACAAAACCGCAGTTTCAGCTTTGGCCGGCGTCTTCTGATTTCTGTCAGTCACAAGTTCTATACCGACCATTAGGCCTCTGCCCCTCACATCGCCAATAACTGGCAAAATCGAAAAATCTTTATTAGTATTCACCACATTAAATATTATGTAAGAAAAGATAAAACTAGGACCATTACAAATGATAGGCAATTCAGTATGTTACAATGACACCCATCAACTTTTCAAAACATTACAAATAGCATCAACGTTCGTCAACGGAAAGAATATAATGGATGCAAATGCAAAATGTAAGACAAAAGTTGGGTACTCGTATTTATTATAAAGGCTGAAAGTGTGTAATTGCAAAAATATTTGATGAGGTCAGCAATTATCATTAGCTCCACAAATAACACGGCACTAATATTAGCAAGAAATTCAAATAAAAATCTTGTGAAGGTATATAAGTATCAAAATATTACTGTCATGCTTTTGTTGAAGATCCCTTATACGTTGGATCATGTGAGAGCCGACCTCGGCACAATGTTGTTGACGTTTTTCCTTATCGAGAACATTGAGCACGGCAAGCCCACCAGCCGAGCATACGGGGTTTCCTCCAAAGGTGTTGAATTGTATTTTTTGAGCCAAAACACTTGCTATTTCAGGAGTTGTCACGACAGCTCCAAGAGGCAAACCATTGCCTATGCCCTGGGTTTTTTGGTTTTAAATTAATTTTCAGTTTTTTTTTGGGAAAAATAATCATGCCATGTAAGAGACANAGTTAGAAATCTCTAAATGAATGCATAATGATTTTTATTGGAAAATATATAATAATAACGATCTTTTATTTTTTTATATTGTGTTAATGGGATTAGAGATAAAAAAAAGTAAGATACAATGAATAGTGTTTTTGTGGAAATTTTCCTAGTTTCATAAGATAAGAGTCTTAGTCTTGACTTAACAGAAAAAAATGAAAAAAAAAAAAAGTAAAATTATATCCATAGCCAAATGCTTTTTAACTGAAGCAAAATGTGGCCTCAAGAGTGATTCCAGGGATAATTTCAACTCAAATTTGACCCACAGCATAATAAAAGGGAAAAAAAGTGCACACCTTAGCCATGGTAACAATGTCGGGAACTACACCCTGCGTTTCGAAACCCCAATAATGGGTCCCTGTTCGACCGAAGCCCGTTTGCACTTCATCTGCAATGCATACACCACCAGCTTTACGAACACTATCGTAAACCAGTTTTAGATATCCTGGTGCCAATTCAACTGCCCCACCAACTCCCTATCCTCATTTCAGTACAAGAAACGATAAATAGTACTTCTTGTAGCAATAATAATAATAATTATAATAATAATAATAAATACCTGAATTGTCTCGGCAATAAATCCAGCGACTTTTCCTGATGTACCGTGATCAATGTGGTCTTGTACATCCTCGGCATATCGTTTTGCATCAGACCCAAACACGCCCCTGTATGGGTTTGGGTTCACAACATGATGAATTTCGCCCTGACAAATTAATAGCTAAGAATGAGAACCAACCTTTTTCAACAGCCAGATGATAAAGAAATTAATAGCAGTCATATACTCATTAACTTGTGAAAAAATAACATTTAGGCCACCAATCCTTGAGTAACTTCTATATATACATATCTTATCAACTGGACGAAACAGAAAAATGCATCAATAATGGACTAGTGTCTTAGATAATAAAAATATAAAATAAATTTAAACATACACCTCATACAAGTAATCCATTTAAGACTATTTTAAGTCCTTTTAAAGGAGAAACTGAGAACTAGAACACAAAAGATTGAGTTATCTGCATCTGAAGATAAGATAACCTGTGGAATTGGGTATTTCCATGTGTTAAGAGCCGTGAGTCCGATTGTATTCGAACTTCCACCGTGATATGCATTTCTAAGGGCAATCATCCCAAGGCTGCCACTGTACAATCTCGCCATCAACATTGCTAGCTCATTGGCTTCTGTCCCAGAATTTACAAAATAAACAACCTGCAAAATACAAGAAGGATGGAATTAATTAACAATGATAGACATAATCATGGAACACATGGGACATAAAAGAAAAATTTAACCATAACAGATAACAGATCTAGTTCATGAGAATATAAGAATTAACATCAATATTAAACAATAAACATTAGTGTTCCCCAAAACAAAAACGATTGTTAAATTGAAAGGGGACTTTTTAGTGTTTCCCTATGCAAGCTTCTATACCCAGTATAATTTAATCATTATCACACAAGCTTTTAATTCTGCTTCTGGTTTGACTTTTTATCGATGCACTTTTACAATTTATTCACTACACTCTTCTATCCTTTCAACTAATGACTTCTATTGGCAAATACTACCAACAGATGATTCTCAGCTAATATTTTGCTTCTGCTACAGTAAATCAACAAGCAAAATCTGAAATTTTTACACACATTCCCAAAACAAAAAAGAGAGGTTGAATTTCTATTTTTTTTTTTTCTCTCTATTTTGCAATAACTAGTGCTGTCAGAAAATTCGACATAGTTGGAAGTATAAAACAGGTAATTTCTGGTACAGTAACATGAACATACAGTGAAGGGCTACAAGTTTAAACAATACATTGGATATCAACAATGAAACAACGAAAACAAATCCGAAAAACCTTTAAATTTCCAGGCATCTTAGATGCCAGAGCCTCAGCAAAATCGGCTATTGCATGGTGCAAATATATTGTAGTTGCGTGTTGTAGTAGCTTGCTTTGTTCAGTTATGGCATTCAAGATCTCGGGATGGCAGTGACCACAAGAAACTGTCACGATTCCAGCAAATGCATCGAGATATCTTCTTCCATTCTCATCATACAAATACTGCATTTTGCCTTCGACAATATTCAGCTGTTCGGACATAAGAGTTACGAAAAAAAATGTATTAATACGAATGAGGCCAAGATAGATTTGGAGAAACTAATGAGCCTATCACTAAGAAACTTCCATGCTGGTTGGTTGTTGATCATCAATATCAAATACACAGAATTCCAAAAAGAAAATAAATTGAGAATTCATGTTGATGTTTAAGCAAAATCAGATAAGATCACTTGATAATTCTACTGACAGGCACACTGAATTTTGCACACAAAAAGAAGACAAAACAGAAAAGCATTTACTAAACGAACTAAGATGAAATCACAATGAGAAAAAGGGAATTTACCAACAGAGTTTATGCAATTAAAACTCCCCAAAAGTCAAAAGNCTCTCTCCATCAACACTTCAAACCAGCCGCCACCACTGATGCGACTTTTTGTCAGCACACATTCCGCATATATAGTATAGATTACGGGCTTACGGGCTTTTGGTAGTAATGAAAAAGAGAAGGGCCAAGATATCTCCTGCGCTTCTCCAGAACCTCGTCGGCCAAAGGGCCCGTGTACGGCTTGGGCTCGTAGTCGAAAGCCGGCAGATCCGGCTTCTGAGCCGAAGCCGAGAAGCCACGCCGCCGCCCCACATCGCCACCGCAAAGCCACCGCTTTGCGTGGTTCCTGACGAGAACTCCGCCGCAAAGCTTCTTCTCCAACCCCATGATTAGAACAGAGGATATACAATTCACAAACGCGCAAGAACACACACCCACACAGAGACAGACTGTTTGCCTGGGATTCGATTTTGTGAATAGGAGCTTTTTTAATGGAAAAATAAAACCGATAATGGTGAGGGGTTGGTGTTGACTGTTGAAGCTTATCGGATTCTCTGTGGTTTAGGCTTGCTGTTGCTGATGATGGAAAGATTTTGTCAGGTGTGTTTTGATCTGTTTATTTAAACGACAATTATATGGCATTCAACAATTTTATATTTGCCAGTCGTGACATTACTATTTGGTATAGTTCTAAGCAAAAGGTTGTCCAACATGTTAAACTACTGGTTCAATAGTTCACTGATTGGACTATTGGTCGAACCGATCAAACCAGTTTAATTAATATTATTTTTTATTTATTTTATATTTATAATATATTATTATATATATTTTTATCATTAATTTTATAGTCTATAATAACATTTGTCTAAATAAATAAAAGAAAAAAAATTGTCTACATGTTTATGTAATGACCACGTTTTGTAAGAATACTATGTAATGTTCAACTAAATTTGTCACTTTGATTAGTTTTAAACTTCTAATAGCAAAAGTAAAACTCAAATAAAACAATCCCCTTACATCGCCTCTCCTTTGCAATTTGAAGATGTTGGTTGTTTTCATACGCAGGAAATGGAAAAAGAAAAATAATGATAAGGAAAGAAAAAAGATAAGAGGAAAAAGAAAAAAGATAAAGAAGAGAGAAATTTGGGTCGACAAATGCCATTTAGGGAGTAAACAATGGAATAAAAAAATGTCAGTTGAGGCAAGGGCGGACGCAGAAATTTGAAATGGGAGGGGCACAATTAGGGGTGTGCATCGACGACCGAACCGAATTAGGAAAACCGAAATAATTGAACCACATTATGCCAATAACCGAAATCGACCGAATTATCAATTTAAACAGAACATTAACCGACTGAACTTCTTTGTCGGTTTCGGTCGGTTTGGTCAAATCGACCGAACTATACATTTTAAAATATAAATATATATATATATATAATATAATTATTAATATATATATTATATTATAATCTATATAATATAATATAATATATATACAAATATATATAATATATATATATATTATTTGGTCTGTTCGGTTATTTTTATTTATTGCATATAGCCCATATAGCCCACGGGCAGACACCCTTTATGTACTATATTGTATTTTAATATTAATGTTCATTAATTAAATTAAATTCATTTTAGTGAAAATTCATAATTCTTAACATAAATAATCAAATAATTAAAAAAGAATATATATAGAAGGTAATTCATTAATAGATCCATTTATAAGAGCTAGTTTAATCACCCAACCCCTCAATTAAAACAATCCAACTAATTACATACAACTATAATTTTTCTTTTAGAAAATAACTAAAATAAAAGATGTATAAAAATCAATCATCTAGTTATGAATTACCATTCCAATGATATTTCATAAAATTTCATTTAAGAGCCTACAGGGGCATATGTTCATTCTTTCTCTCTCTTTTTTTTTTTTTTAATATATATTTCTTATTATCATTTAAAAAGGACATCAGCTGCAAGTACACGCCATTATTTACTGTGTACTCTTACTCCCACATTGGATAAATAAACCAAAAATGTAAGCTACTTAAAGTGTTGTACAACCACTTCCAAACAAGAGCATGACTAGACTTGTGAGCTGCGTTAACCACCCTGTTTGACGGTTTTGGCTGGTTTTGAATGGATCTAGTGGTTTTTGACCGATTTCGAGCCCAACAGTTGTATTCCTCAAATCGGACAGTGTAGTGTCCGGTTCCCGGTCAAACTGTCTGGTCCAGTCCAATTTTGACAACTTTGGTTCTCAGCATTATATATATCTATGTTAAAGTTAGACATCAGTCAGAATAAGTCAAGCAGCAATTGAGTCGAATCTAGCAAAAGGAATACACACATAAGTACATTCTAGAAATAGCCAAATCACTCAATACACCACAAACTAAACTAAACCCAACACTCTCTGAAGAGAATCAAACTTCTACAAGGAAGAATCACACTTCTAAAAAGAAGAATTAAACAATACACCAACACACCCAAAACAACACGAAAACAAAATAAACATACAATAGTAGAATAAACTCTTCCCCCAACCGACAACAAACTGCAAAGCCACGAACACAACACCCAGAGATAAACCGACCACACTGATAGGAACCCAGCCCGAATATAGCTCCAAAAACTCCAGAGGTGGCAATCGAAACCACACCAAACGACCAAATTCTCTACCCGAACAGGCTTCTCCGGACCAGCCACCGGAGGCCAGCTCCTCCTCTTCCCACGAAACAACCAAGGACTGCAAGCACCAAACACCACCCACAGCCCGCAGCCCCAACTCGGCCCGACTTTCAAGCACCAAGGAAGAACGGTAAAAGAGGAAAAAGAAGAACCTAACCTCTATTTGGAATACTCATATTTGGACCTTTTTTTCCATGTTGGTTTAGGATTCATGTAATTATAATAAATATTCTTCATAACTATTTATTTAATATTTAATTTTTGTGTATAATATATTAAATTAATTATCACTTAATCATCTTTGACATCCTTATAAAATAAAAATATTATCTCACTCTAAATCTCACACACAAACTTAAGATTTCATAAAATTCCTTCAAAATCTGAAAATTATAAAAAGTCTCAAATCTCAAAAAAAGTCTCAAAAAGATATATCCGAAAGAAATAGGGCTTGGACGATGTCCATGGCTCGATAGAAGTAGGGTCTAGCTGGTGAACTAGCTGTAACGAATGAACAACTAACCGAGTGATAGTATGCTGAATCAACAACCGTCGGTCTAGGGATAGGTTGGCAAGCTGTTAAGAATGTCTGAATGAAAAAGCAAGGACTCAGTCAACTGCCCCAGTGAGCGAAGATGGAATCGAAGAACCTGGCAATCGAAGAGGAAGAATAGGTAGGGATGACAGGATTTGAACCCTAAGAACGAAGCGAAGCGAAGTGAAATCATAGAATAAAGAGTTCGTAAAGACAGAACCTGCGAAAACACAATCTTGCTAATAAAATAGCAAGCACAGAGCCATTCATCATATGGACTCGATGCCTTCCCTATATCGGCTGTGGTTGACAAACCAATGATAGATGGTTCTTTCCCTCTCACGACATCTCTCGACATTTCCTCGCGCAAAGAAAAAAAATCGACGAAGTTGAGGAATAAAAGTATATTAGTATACTACCTCTTGGGGAAGCCTAATCAAAGCAGGCAAACAAGAAGATCTGACTGAGTTGATGATGGACCGGATCTCGAAAGGCGAGAGGCTTTTGGGTGAGGACAACTGGAATCATGCCCATGGCTCCATGGAGTAGGGCTTTTCTTCGCATCGAGAAAAAGAAGGTTTTCATACCTTGTTACCTAACCTAATAAAGACCTTGGCTGACAGGGTAGGAGCAAAAGCAAAGTCATATTTGACAAGTCCTTCTGAAAGTTCTTCTTAGGGGGTTACTAGACTGGTGACTATCGAGGATAAGCGATAAAATGTAACTCGAAATCCAACTGAATACACCCATGTAAAAGACTTTTAGCATTTCAAAAATTTCGGTGTATTTAATTTAGACTTTTAAAAGTTTCGAGGTATTCATTTGAAATTTTTAAAAATCTTACAAAATCATGAGGTATCTAACTTAATTTTAGTGGGATTTGTTATGACTTTTTAAAGATTTGTTGAGATTTCATAAGAGAAAAAATCATATCTCACTATAAGGTAGGGTGTGCTTGGATACAAATATATCCGTTCAAATCAAGTTTTTTTTAATCGAAGTTAATTTTAAAAATTATGATATGGTTGGTTGTTAGTGAGATTTTGAGTTTATATAAAAAATAATATTTAAAATAAAATAATTAAAGTTGATTTGATGTAAAAGTATGAGATAAATTATGTGAAGTGATGGTAAGGTAAAATTTTATGTGAGTGTATGAATAGCGAATTAAAATTGATGTGATTTGATACTAATGAGGCTAATGAAGTTGCGTTAAAGTTGAGTTGAATTTTGAGTATGAATTGGATTATTTTATAAACAAACACACCCTAAATTTAAACTCTAAACTTACCGCTAAATATGAAAATATTAAAATGTCTCAAATATAAAAATGTCACAAAATTACACTCAAAATCCCAAATGAATACNATACCAAATGACTATTTTTACAACATTTGAGACTGAATTTGCAATAACATCAATTATGTGGGCCTAAAATTTGTAACCAAACTGAATGTTCAAGAATCCACACATCAACACTTCTCGTAAACCTCCTCCAATTCTCGGGCATCACTACCGAATCTCCACACATAAACACTCAGAAACTTCTTTTCCGTCATCTGCAACACAGTAACAAAACTTGGTTCCTTCTCCATCAGCCCCCTCGACTTCACCATCTCCATCACTCTCAGCCTCGGCATCATTCTCTTCTCCACACTATACATCAAAAGGGAAGGCGACCCCACCAGAATCGACCTGTCAAACCCGACAGTCCTCATCAAGAACTCGACCCCACGCCTCAGCTTCCCCTCAGATGTCTTGAAAAGAATAGGCTTCTTCAAGAAAATCGAATCACACTCGTCCCTCATGAACCCAAGCTCCCGAAACAACTCAAACTTTCTCCCAAGAGTCTTCGAATTATTGCTGTAGAGGACTACGACACCATAGATCAGCATCTTCGAGCCCGTCTTGAAGCCCATCTCGAAAGCCCGTGAGACGAGGCCTTTCAGGTCATCCACTGGCATGGAAAACATCCTAGGCTCGATTTTCAGAAACATGATCAGTTGAGAGCTCAAGACTCCACAGCTCCTCAGGTAGGCTATATTGGATTCCAGGCTCGACCCATTCATGACGATAAAGCCGCACCTCAAGAGTATGCGGAAGAGGAGAAGGTTAATTTCGTCCTTCTTTAAGTTCAGGTAGAGCTCGAGGACTTTCTTGATAGCTTCGATGCTCGGTTTTAGCCTCTTTTCCAGGCTGCCGGTCAGGAAGCCAGGGTTCTTGGAGATGAGAACTGGCAGGTGGGGCCCGTGCAAGCCCAGTTCTTGATAGAAGTCGATTTTGGGCTTGAGATTCTTATTGACATCCAAGAATAGGAGCATGGGCTGGCGTTTGATTGCTCTCTGCAGATGGGAAGGGGAGAGGCCGAGGGATTTCAAGTAGTTGATGACTGAGTCGGGATTTTGTCTGGAGAGTCTTGGTGAGACCTTGCTGGATATTATGGCCGCTTCGTGTGGGGTGTAATTTAGAAATTCCGTGAGGTAGTTGGTTAGAAGGTTGTTATTGGAGCTCAAGTCTGGGGAGGTTGAGGTGGTAGTGAAGCCCCTGTTTCGGGAGGTTTTGAGGAAATTTGTGATGGTGGAAAATAGGGAAGTCAAGGGATACAAATGAGGGTCCTTCACAAGGAAGATGTGGGCCGACTTCGATTTTGCCATCACGTTTTTTTGCCGAAAGTGACGAAATCAAGTTGGATGGGGTATTATGATCTTTTAATACTTGACAGAATCACGGGTTAGTTTGATTATCCTGCAAGACAGCAAAAGGCAGCAGAAAAATTTGTTTGTCAAAGACAATTAAAGCAAGTGATCACATGCTGTAGAGCCTGATTTAACAAATTCAAGAAATCAATCATACGTCTCTATATGCTCGTTCTCATACATACAGAGTTTAGCTATTCCACAATTCCAGCTGGAAAAGAAAGAGAGGAAAAAATCCAGCAAAATAGGTTGATAACAAAATAATTGCTGATTCAGGAGTGAAAAGCAAAAGATAAGACTCCAATCGACAAATACACTCAAACAAACCATATATCAAACACTTGTGGGCACTCTCACAATAAACCAGTTAATGAGCTGCAATCGGTCTCCTAGAGTGGTTGTGTTTAATAAAATTGTGGTCATTGCAGAGATATCTCAAAACACATGAGCACGGATGTCTGTAGCTGAGATGCATAAACACTTCAAATTCTCATATCTCGAGTTAAAAAAGAACAAAAAAGCTCCCTGCCAGTTTAAAGAAGCACGCACCAGATTTCCATTCAAGACAGTGCAAGTACATTAGCAAGCATTGTAGAGCTACGGAATAGAGGTCAGGCGATAGGAGAACGAAGAAGGTCGTTTTAAGACTGAGTATACCTTCGTACTGCATACAGCAGCAACGGCCACGACAAGCCAAGTCAATTTAGGGTAAAAATTTGAACGGGCTAAATCTACAAATATTGAAAGGAGAGAATTCATTTAAAACCTTGGGCGACATTTAAATTCTATGAGAAGACTTTTTAAGATTTTTATATTTTCTTTAAAATTTTTTAAAAATCTTAAGTTTAGAGATTATTTATTTTTAAAACATTTTTTTTAGTCGACCATTATACTTGAATTCGCTAGGGCTTGCCTGTAAATTTATCAATATATTAGTCCGCTATACCCAATTATTATTTATTCTAAATTTTATTATTATTTAATGTCATTATTATTATTATTATTATCATTACCATCATTATTATTATTTATACAATATATATAAAGAATATTCATTTACAAAAAATAGTAGAAAAAAATCGACAATATTAATTGTAATTCATTAATAATAACTTTTTATAAATGTTTTTATATATAATTAATAAACATTTGAAAATTGGAAACTGTAAACTTATATCATATAAACAAATACAACCCAACGTAACAATCAAAACTTATGTTTCTAAATTTAAGGAATCTGGTTTCATTCAAAATTTAAGTTTATAAACTTACAATAAGGCTAAGGAGCCAACTGTTGGCTCCGTTACGGAGTCAAAAACCAATAGGACAGCTCCATGTGAGGCTGTCCCACATGGCTCCAATGTGGGACACCCCACATGGAGCTGTCTGTATAAACTTAAGGGATGTGGTTCCTAAACTTAAATCGATAAGCGTATTTTAAATTTAAATTGATAAGCATATGCATATTTCTTTTTAGAAAAAAAAACTTGTACTCAAATGTTTTTTTTATGTATCATAAAGTGTGCTTTGCGTAATTATGGGTGTCATAATTCTTGGTCTCACTATTTATTTTATATCTTACTATATAATATTTTTATAGGCATATTTACTATGTTGTTTGGACAAATTTTTTACATACTCTATGATTTCACACATTTTTTTAAGATAAAATAAAATATTTTAAATATTTTTATATCTGTAATAGAATTTTCCAAGCACGTTATTGTCACGGGTCCTCGTTCTCTCTCCTTCGTATATCTGAATCAAGACATTTAGTTGATTATCCGACTATGGCGAAGAAACTTGCTCCTTCTTTGACGGGATTGTAGTGTTTCTCGGGATTAACATAGTCATCAGTCATCACACCTCCGGCAGTCTCAAGACCGAGAGAAAGAGGAGTTACGTCGAGAAGCAAAAGGTCTTGCACCTTCTCGTTACCTTTACCGCTGAATAGCGGCCTGGACAAACAACGGCCTCGTCGGGGTTAATGCTCTTGCAAAACTCTTTCCCGTTGAAAAAGTCTTGTAAAAGCTGCTGAACTTTCGGGATCCTAGTGGTCGTGTTGTCGTATTCACCCAACTTAACCTTACTTAAAAACATGTAGTAGCGTGAGCAAGGATCGTATCTATGGGGAATAATTTAATTAGATGATTCTAACTATGTGATTAAAATGAGGGAGATTTGATTTATAATCCTAATTATCTAATTAACAAGAAAATAAAGAGAGTATTGGCAAACTATTATTAAATAAAAGATTCAAAAGTAAACGGCAAGATGAAGTTAAAAATATAGCTAAAGTGTTCCGGTTGAGTTGATTTCCACCCGAAATTATTCTACTGATCCTTGATGCAAATATTATCAATTCATAACTATGTAGTTGCCGTTGAAAGATGAATTCTATCTCCTAAATTGGTTATGCAAAATAAATTCTTCTACACAACCCTTATTAATGCAAGTGTTTAAGAAGAACAACACACACAAAAAAAGGGAGGTGGGCAGATCGGATTTTTCATGTAGAACTATTCACGCACATATTTGAGCAACAATTTCCGGTGTTCTTCCCGCTCCTCCATCGGCATCAACATTTTTCGTACAGTAGCTCATGAAGCCATTGACAACGCATTATATACTGAAAATATCCGAATATAAATCAGTCTCCTCAAAATGTCGTCGATGTCCCAATCTGCCACTGGCTGCAATTGCGAGAAACTCGAGTGTATATTTTATATATCTTTTATGTATATGTGTGTCCCATCTGTCACCGGCTTGAATTACGAGAAACTCGAGTGTATATTTTATGTATCATTTATGTATATGTGGTCCCGATCTACCTCCGACTTGAATTACGAGAAACTCGAGTGTATATTTTATGTATCTTTTATGTATATGTACATCTAAGAACACGTTTATTTATGTTTTATATACCGAAAATATACGTGATAATACGTGATCTGGTTTATTATCGTTCAGTTGCAAAGGTATGTTCCGAATTCATAAGTATATTACCGTATATACTGAAAATATATTGTATATATACCCAGACGGAAACATATACTGAAAATATATTGTATATACCCACACACATATACAGAATGGAAACTGTGAATAAACATTGAAAACAGAAAAAACAAACATCCATTCACAACTAATTGTACATAACTAATATACCAAACATAAACTAAGATGTACAATACATATCCCTAAGATGTACATATATTGTACATATATTGATCATAAACTAATTTGTATAATGAAGAAATCGAACCAAACATCAACTTTCTTGCAACCAACCAACCATCTCCCCCAACCATGGCGGCCGCAACCCTCAACGAGGACGGCGAATATTGAGGACATCATAAAACTCTTCCAAATGATTTGGCTTAGGGATGCACTGGATCATTCATATGTCATTCCAACCCCAGTGAATAGAAAATAGAAAAGCAAGAAATGGCTGACAGGGACAGAGAATGGGAAATCCATCTTCGATCGTTATCCTCTGCCACCATGGACGCCCCCGACCCCGCCTCCGATTCCTCCCTCCTCAACTCCGTCGCGCGCCTCCACGCAGAGACGACGAGAATCAGTGGATGAATTGGTGGCTAGGGTTTACGTCCCTCGGTTGAAGTTCGCCTACGATCGACGACGGAGATGGTGATGGTGTTGTCGTTGACGGTGGTGGTTTGCGCTGGCCGTGTTGAGGTGGCGATTGGAGAGAAGAATGGGAGGAGAATCTGGATTGGGGAGAAGAATGAGAGGGGACTTCTTGATATTAGGGATTAATTATCTCCATAACTGATTCTATTTCCATATTTAAATCGTAATTAATAAACTTATAAAATCTTGTATATGTGCAAATATGTTGGGGTGATTATGTATCTTTGCAAATAAATATTAATTGGGTGTAAGTACGTAATATAAAATAGATTTAATAGTCTGAGGTGTAAATTCCTCTAAATAATTCCCTTAAAAATCCATTATTGCCATGTCCAACAAAATTCGAACACTGCCATGCCATGTTGGTTATACCGGTCAAACTGCACACAAAATCCCGTAGTTTCTACTCGAAATTATAAGATAAGGTCGAAAATATATCAAATAAGCACAAATATCCAACACACAGTCCATATTACATAACACAATTAGCACATATTTTCGACTTATCACCTAGTCAAGCCACCGACAAGGAATAAATCGTGCACGGTGCTTTTATCCATCTTGGCATCTCTCAAACACTTCTCGACGGGCTCCATACACTTCCTGAACAGGTCCATGTTGAGCTCCTCAAACCTGGCTCAGGTGATTGTGGAGTAGAAGTCAACACCTTTGTAGAGAGAGTCAATCTCGATGGTGGTCTGGGCAGTGGACGAGAGAGTCCTCTTTGCACGCTCACAAGCGGTCCGAAGAGCACGAGTACTGCCAGTGATATCCTTGTTGTGCTTATGCTTGAATTCTTGATAAAATGGTTTATCGAAATCTTCACCACCGAGATGGGTGTCACCAGCAGTGGCCTTAACCTAAAAAATTCCCATCCTCAATGGTCAAGAGAGAGGGAGACATCAAAAGTGCCGCCTCCAAGATCGAAAATCAAGACAAGACGACATTCTTTTCGCCAACGCTCGTTGCTTTCTTGTCGAGACGGTAGGCAATGGCTGCAGCTGTGGGCTCGTTGATGATTCGCATGACGTTGAGACCGGCAATGACTCCAGCATTCTATTCTTGACAGATGAGCCCAAGTAGGCCTCGGCAATTTCAAGCATCTTCATGAGGAAATCTCCTCGGCAGCAAACTGTTTGTCCTCACCCTTGTAGTTAACAACTATCGTGGGCTTGTCACCGGGACCAGAGATGACCTTGAATGGCCAGAGATGACATACGAAGGCGTGGTTGCCCTGTTCATTGGCGATGATCTCGACACGATCGTGCTGCCACACGCATGAAGCACGAGTACGTCGTTCCCAAATCAATTCCAATAGCGGGACCTTCACCTTTGCTGGCCATTGCTTTCAAATCGTACATCTAAACCTTCACAGCTGAGAGAGTGGTTATTATAACCAAATACACCCTAAATTTCACCTCCAAACTTCCTGCTACCTCTGAAAATATCAAAAAGTCTCAAATATAAAAATGTCACTCAAAATCCCAAATGAATACACCTCCGCAAATTGCAATAATAATAAAAAAAAAAACCAAATGACCATTTTTACCACATTTGAGACTAAATTTGCAATAAGAGATCAATATGTGGGACTAAATTTTTAATTTTCTCAATGTTCAAGAATCCACAATTTCCTCTTAACCAAAATCACAACGTGCACCAGCAGAAAAAATAAAATAAAATTAGAACCTTTGCCAATTACAAAATTCTCACCTTCATTTAAAATATCTAAAATCACGAAGATCCCAAACACCACTTCTTGTAAGCCTCCTTCAATTCTTCGGCATCACTACTGAATCTCGACACATAAACACTCAGAAACTTCTTTTCCGTCATATGCAACACACCAACAAAACTTGGCTCCTTCTCCAGAAGCCCCCTCGACTTCACCATCTCCATCACTCTCAGCCTCGGTATCATTCTCTTCTCCACACTAAGCGTCAAAAGGGAAGGTGACCCCACCAGCATCGACCTGTCAAACCCGACAGTCTTTGTGAAGAACTCGACCCCACGCCTCAGTTTCTCCTCAGACGTCTTGAAAAGAATAGGCCACTTCACGAAAATCGAATCACACTCGTCCCTCGTGAACCCAAGCTCCCGAAACAGCTCGAACTTTCTACTAAGAGTCTTGGGATTATAGCTGTAGAGGACTAGGACACCGTAGATCAGCATCTTCGAGCCCGCCTTGAAGCCCATCTCAACAGCCCGTGAGACGAGGCCTTTCAGGTCATCCCCTGGTGTGACGAAAATCATAGGATAGTTTTTAAGAAGCATGATCAGTTGAGAGTCCATGACCCCACAGCTCCTCAGGTAGGCCATATTGGATTCCATTCTCGACCAGCTCGTGATGATAAAGCCGGGCCTCGAGAGTATGCTGAAAACGAGAAGGTTAATTTCGTCCTTCTTTAAGCTGAAGTAGAGCTCGAGGACTTTCTTGATAGCTTCGATGCTCGGTTTTAGCCTTTTGTCCAGGCTTCCGGTCAGGAAGCCAGGGTTCTTGGAGATGAGAACGGGCAGGTGGGGCCCGTGCAAGCCCAGTTCTTGATAGAAGTCGATTTTGGGCTTGAGATTCTTATCGACATCCAAGAATAGGAGCATGGGCTGGCGTTGGATTGCACTCTGCAGATGGGCAGTGGAGAAGCCGAGGGATTTCAAGTAGTTGACGACTGAGTCGGGATTTTGTGTGGAGAGTCTTGGTGAGACCTGGCTGGATATTGAGGCCGCTTCGTGTGGGGTGTAATTTAGAAATTCCGTGAGGTAGTTGGTTAGAAGGTTGTTATTGGAGCTCAAGTCTGGGGTGGTTGAGGTGGTAGTGTAGCTCCTGTTTCGGGAGGATTTGAGGAAATTGGTGATGGTGGAAAAAAGGGAAGTCAAGGGATACAAAGGAGGGTCCTTCACAAGGAAGATGCGGGCCGACTTCAATTTTGCCATCACGTTTTTTTGTCGAAAGTGACGAAATCAAGTTGGATGGGGTATTATGATCTTTTAGTATTTGATAGAATCACGGGTTAGTTTGATTTATCCTGCAACACAGCAAAAGGAAGCAGAAAAAATTTATATTGTCAAAGACAATCAAAGCAAGTGATTCACATGCTGTAGAGCCTGCTTTAACAAATTCAAGAAATCAATCATACGTCTATGCTATTCCACAGTTTCACCTGGAAAAGAAAGAGGAAAAAATCCAGCAAAACGAATTGATTAAGAAATAACTGCTGCTTCAGGAGTGAAAAGCAAGATAAGACTCCAATCAACTAATACACTCAAACAAACCACATATCAAACACCTTGTGGGCACTCTCACAATAAACCAGCTATGAGCTGCAATCGCACTCCTAGAGTGGCTGTGTTTAATAAAATTGTGGTCATTGCAGAATATCTCAAAACACATGAGCGCGGGGGTGCATGTAGCTGAGATGCATAAATACTTCACATTCTCATGCGAATTAGAAAAGAATAAAAAGGCTCCCTGCCAGTTTAAAGAAGCACGCAACAGATTTTCATTCAAGACAGTGCAAGAACACAAGCAAGCAGTGTAGAGCTACGGAATGGAGGTCAGACGATAGGAGAACGAAGGAGGTCGATTTAAGATTCGAGTATACCTTGGTAGTGCATACAGCAGCAACGGCCACGACAAGCGAAGTCAATTTAGGGTAAAATTTGAACGGTTTAATTCTAAATATAATATTGAAAGGCGAGTATTCATTTGAAATCTTGGTGACATTTAAATTTTATTAGAAGTAAGACTTTTTAAGATTTTTATAATTTCTTTGAAATTTTAAAAAATGTTAAGTTTAAAGATTATTTATTTCTTACATGTTTTATTGAATGTTATTATTTTAGTCGATAGTTAAACTTGAGTTTGCTAGAGCTAGCCTATAAATTTTATTTTAAATTTTGTTGTCATTAGCCAAAAGGCGGGAAAATAGTTAATGACGCTTTAACTTGAAGTATGTCTTCACCAAACGGTAGGAGAAAACAATTATTATTATTATTATTATTATTATTATTTATAAAAGTTATAGAAGTAGTTTTCCTTTCTTATGTAATGACAAATATTTAATGTACATTAATAGTATCTATAAATGTAATTAATTTAAAATTATGTAAATAACTTTAAAATAAAATATTGTGTATAAAAATATTTTACCATTTATATTCATGTGTGATTCTACTTAATTCTTAGTATTTATTGTATCTCATAATAAATGAAAAATAAAAAAATTATTCATATATATACAACACATCATCAATAATAACCAAATTCTTTTAAAAAAGGGAAAAGGAAAAAAAAATCAGTTACATTGAGAAATGTAACATGTTATTAGTTTATTTAGGTTAATACTACAAAAAAATTATGTATATATATAAGGTCTGTATTTATATTTAAGTAAATACAGACCAGTCGGCTTCGGGCAGTCCACCTTCGGAGAGGACATCGGGTTGCAAGTTTCCCCACTAGCGATCACCCACTTGTACGTCCTCGCGCATCCCCTTGATGCTCGTCCTCAAGTCCCGCCCAAGGACCTCGAGGTGATCCAAGCGATCCTCCATCGGCATGCGCTCCTCCAGTCTCTCCTCGACTGTGCGCTTGATGGACTCTATCTCTTCTAAGACGTGTGTCTCCAACGCCTGGAAGTTGAACTCAACCTCTCGAGTTTCTCAGACATCTCCCCAACAACTTGATCTAATATTAAGACCTCTGCGCGTGCTCGACTTTGGTCCTAGCGCTTCTTGTCCTTGGTCTCGGTTGTATGCTCCCTTCCTCGGGCTTGCTCCTCGGTTACGCCCGACCCGGACGCTTCACTATCCTTGTCTTCGGCCATACTCTACACGGTACTGAGAGTGCTCTGATACCACTTGTCACTCCCTTGTTCCTCGAACGATGGATGCGTGCGGCCTTAGCTCCTCGTGTGCTTTTCACAACTAGATAAGTCAGCCACACCGTGCTCGGATCGTGCTCGATGTATGCGAGTGCTTTGGCTAGAGAGTGTGGGAAAGATATTCAAGAGAGTTGAATGGAAAATGCTTGTACTATTCACTCAAACTTTGTACAAGAGAGCTTGGATGCTTGGATTGCAAATGAGGAGGTCTCTCATATTTATAAGCGCAACCTTCTCTAAGAATCTTCTACATCCTAAGGGTCTTGGGTCTTCTAGACCCTTCCATAAAATTCTACTTCCTACACAAGTCCTAGAACCTTCTACAAGACTCTTGCCCTATCTACAAACCTCTACAAGGTTCTAGGCTCTTCTTGTACCTACTACAAGTATCTACACAATTCTAGAACCTTCTAGAAGCATCCAGTCAAAATAAGGCATTTATTATGGATCTATGTACAAGACCTAGGTTTGGGGCAACTTAGGTCATCAAAAGGACGAGTAGGCCTTGTGTGCGCTCAGTCTCCCTGCGTGCATGCGGGTCTACTTGGGTTTAGTCGGCCTTGGTGGCGCAGGGTGTTGTAGGATCGTGATAAAAGGCTGAAAAACCAAATCGCCCTATGCGAGAGAAATGGAGGGTTCCAAAAGAGCATTATCAATATTCATAATACTTGATGACTGTTATTGCATTTTTTCCTTTATCATATACTGTAATTTAAATTATTCACGATACATTACATCTCCCTTTATGTCATCACAACGCAGGAGGGCTCGTTCGTCCACTAGTTCATTTCTACCTTCTCAAATACTTGGCATGGTAAGTAAAAATTTTACTTGAAAATCCCAGTTTTCGGCCAAGAACCAACATCAATCACTCTTGCACGTGAGATTTTACTTGAAAAAAAAAACAGTTTTGTATGTGTATGACGCACGACTATAGGTCGCTACTTCAGTTATAGCAAATCTGTTGCCAAAAAAAAATATATATATATTATAGCAAATCCAAAGAGGTTGAGAAAATATATCATTCTATGGTGTCTTGCTACCAAAAAGACGATAGATATAGTCTACATTGAAATTTTCAACAAATTGTGATACAAATCAAATGCGCAAAGAAATTTTGCTCGTCACCAAAATTACAACGGTTTACAAGCCACAATCTAAGGACCCAACAGGACAAAAGAACTCAGTCAATTAANATCGAACAAATATCATCCAAAACTCGGTCCATGCTCGGCCTCTCGTTCACAGGAAGCACACACCTTATCGACACAGCAAGCAGCTCTCCCACAGCCTCCGAATGCCCCTCCTCACAAAGCACGTCTTGATTTACGCAGTCCAATCCGCGCCCTTCCTGATCACACAGCCTTACCCAGTCAACGAGATCGACGGCTCTCGACTGTCCAGAGATGATATCCCCCGCGCTCCTCCCCGTGAGAAGCTCCATGAGCATCACACCTAGTGCGTACACGTCGGCCTTGAACGAAGGACGGGGCTTAGCAAGCTCAGCCAGCTCAGGGGCACGGTAGCCATGGGCTCCAAGGGTCAGTATCTGTTCAGATACGCCAGCTGGCGTCATCAGGCGGTGTAGGCCGTGGCCCGTGAGCTGGGCATTGTGATCGGGGCCCACAAGGAGGATGTTTGTGGGCTTTAGGTTCCCATGTGGGAGGCCATGGTTGTGGAGGAATGATAGGCCGCGGGCAATGTCCGTGGCAATTTTTAGCCGTTGGGCGAATGTTAGAGGCTTGTGTCTCCTGGGAGTGGTTTCTGAAAATAGTAAAGAGGAAGTTTTACAATGCAGTTTCTTTTTTATTTTTTAATGTAGATGATTGTGGGCAAAGATTTTCCTATTTTAAAGAGTTGGGGTCTGTCTAAGGGGTAATTGTAAAGCAAACAGAAATTTCGGAGGGTATTTGCTTATTTGGCATCTGTAAAGAAATTGGGAGGTTGGAGATTGATTAGGAGAAACCTAAAGGGTAGTTTTTCTGTCATTCCTAAATATAAGGAACAAATGAGAAACAAAGATGTTCATTAAAATTAAAAATATCCATCAGGAGAATTCCACTGATGCAGAATCCCTTGAGAATATCCATGCTAGTTTTAATTCGGATAAATAGTAAACCCAGCATCGATGGACGAACACAAACTGATTTTGTGTATCTGTTTACCATATGGTGCTTTAAAATATAGGGAAAATATGAACATAAAGTAGGAAAAACTACAGAAGTTATCCAAAACCATGGAATATAAAAACAGCAACATGCAAGGAAGGTAAGAATTTGGCTCCGGCCACATAAAATGAAAAGTTTCTCGGATCCATACCGTAAAGATGAAAAGCCAAGCTATCCCCAACTATATAGTCAGCCAAAACGAGCCTTTCCTGTTCCCTCGGGCCCCAGTAATACGCCCGAAGAGGAACAACACTCGGATGCCTCATTGACCCAATCTTTTTCACCTCCTTTGCAAATTCTTTCTTTTGTTTCACCAAACCAACTCTCAGCCACTTCACGGTCAGCACGTGCCCGCTATCCAAAGTAGCTTTGTACAGAGTCCCGTGACTGCTTCTACCGAGCACCTCAGCAGGAGCTCGTGACAACTCCTCTGCCGTAAACACAATCGACGAGTCGAGAAAAAAAAGCTCGCCTGAAAATCTATCCGGCGAGCACACGTCAAGCCTGGCGGGTCCCACTGTGTCAAAATATTGCGATGAGGATGCTATTTGAGAATTGGGACTCGAGGGCCCCACACCAGATACAGACATCGAAGTTGAAGTCAATAAGTGATCGTCTGGAAAGCTCAAACGAGACGAACGGCTGAATACTCCTCCTGCTTTGATATCTCTTTCGGATGTCTGCCCACAAAATCCTCTTCGCGTAGGGAAATCGTTAAACCGAGCACGACGGTAGGCGAATACGACAAAGGCAATCATCACAGCAGCTCCAATGGATGCTAAGATAATAGCTGCTTGGATGCTCGATTTTGGTCTGTGATGGGTTCTGTTGTTCTGAGTTTGTTCGGGGACGTGATTGTCAGATGTAACAGTGTTGTGGGGTTCGAGGCTGTTACCGGAAAATGAAGAATCGGGAAAGTGATACAGGTTTTCGGGTATTTTGCCCGATAATTTGTTGTAAGACACGTCGAAGAATAATAAGCTGGACGGGAGTTTGTCAGGGATGTTTCCAGTGAAGAAGTTGTTGGATAAGTTGAGGTACTCGAGGGCGATGAGTCTGCTCAATTCATGCGGGAGATGCCCGGATAATTTATTATAAGCAACATTGAACGACTTAATCTTACCTAAGTTACTGACAGTAGAAGGTAATCTGCCTGTCAGTAAATTATTTGAAAGATCTAGAGACTCCATTGGTGGACTAGATGATAAAACTAGTAACTCTTTTGCATGGGAGCCATCGAGAGGAATTGGTCCAGTCAAGAGGTTACCAGACAAGTTCAAATTGGTTAAGGTAGTAGAAGTAAACAAGCTAGGAGGGATCAAACCATCAAGTCTGTTAGAGCTTAGATCAACTGTGACAAGTGTTTGCAAGGAGCTTAGGCCCAAAGGCAAGTTTCCCTTGAGTGAATTGTTTCGAATGCGAAGGACAGTCAATTTTTGGAAATTTGAGAAATCGGGAATGCTTCCACTCAAGGTGTTGGAGCTCAAGTCTAGAATTTCTAAATCTATATTCCATTTTGTCAGAATAGAGATGTCGTCTGATAGGTGGTTTCTGCTGAAATCAAGAATCCGGCTATTTCCTATTGATGGAGGCAGCGAGCCTGATAATAGGTTTGATGAAAGATTCAAAGTGCCCAACGTTGTTGAGCTGATCTGTGGTATAGGACCTGAAAACATGGATGTAAAACTTTAGAGTTCAAAAGTGTAATGCTTGAACAATTACACAGAAACATGGAAATATCTAAGACATTCGAAACACACAAAAGCATCAGGGAGATACACAATGGGATTTCAGTTAAAAAAACAATTGCATTTATTTGCTTATGTAGTTGAAATATGTATCGACAGTACGATTGCATCATTCTTTTATACATAAAGAAAGCAGATTTTTTTTTTTAAAAAGAAAAAGCTACTCGATGCTATTGAGGTTCGCGAATCTCGACTCTTTAGTCTTATCCACTATATATGCCACAATGTACGAATCTTTAACAAAACATAATAGAGTAACTGATTCAAGAAAAATACTTCAAGAAGGGAAATGGCAATAAATTCTTAGTTGGACTGTCTAGCTAAGAACAAAACAGAAATGTACAACCATCCTTAAAGACTAGAACATTTCAGCCGGTCAAGTATATCAAAGCATTACAATCAGTTTACCGTGAAAGAAAGAAAAAAGGAATCAAATGAACCAAATCTTAACAATCAAGGTATCTGGTTAAATAAATAAACAAGCACTTATTTCACTTATTTTGCAACAATCAAGGTAACTTGATAAAACAACAATTATTAACCGATACATAAAAAACTTCAAAGTTCTATGCAAACGTCTTGTGATACCAGTGCCAGATTTAGTGAAATACTAATTATTAACAGATACATAAATAACTTCAAATCTCACCAGAAAATTCATTTCTACTAAGATCCAGCTCCACCAATGGCACTTCCTCCTGCAAAATCCCACCTTGAATCGACCCAGAAAGCCGGTTATTTCCTAATCTCAGAACCTGAAGATTTGGCAACTGCACAAAATCAGGAAGCTCACCAGTAATCCCATTATCACCCAAATCCAGAACCCTCAAGTTTCTGAACAATCTCATCACATCATTCCCCCAAAACCCTCCCCTCAAAGCATTCCCACTCATATCCACGAATATCACCGTATTAGAAAGACTTGAAACATTCTCCACACTCAATTCAATCGTCCCGGAAAACATATTCCCACTCAAATCCAAGTACTCCACATTCCTCAGCTCCGGAATCAGTTCCCTAACATCCCCCTCCAGCTGATTCGAATGCAAATCCAACACTCTTAGCTGCTGCAGGTTCCTAATTCCCTCCGGAAAGAATCCAGAAAATCTATTATTCGATAAATTAACGTAATGCAGGGCCCACAAATCAGTCAACCGAGCTGGAATTGGGCCGTAGAACTGATTTCCGGAGAGATCAATCGCTTGAAGGGACGACATTGCACCGAGACTAGGAACGAGCCGGCCGGAGAGCGAGTTACCGGCGAGGGTTAGGTTTTGCAGGGATTTTAACGGAATGAGTGTGCTGAATTTGAGGTCTCCGGCCAGACCCAGCCGGTCGAGAGAAATGGAGACGACGGAGGAAGATTCCGCGTCGCAAGAGACGCCGTGGAAGGCGTCGGGGCAGGCGGAGGCGTTGCTCGGGTAAATCCAAGTGGAGAGGACTTTATTGGTTGGGTCGGATTTGATGCCCTTCCTGAACTCGAGGAGCGAACGGATTTCGTCGACGGCGGCGGAGCCATGGCGGAAGCGGAGGAGGAGGAGGAAAGAGAAAGAGAGGAGGGAAGTGAGAGTAAGTGGCATGGCGGTTGGCGGCGGAGGTGGCTAGGCCTTGAGGGGTGACATTTTTGGGTGGTGGTGGGTAAAACTGTTGAGGGTGGTGGAAAATTATTTTACTTTATGCTATCAAACTTCGTTTATTTAATATTGACAGCATCACTTACTTCAATATACCCTTCTAGATAAGACTCTGCATGCCATGCACCTGAAATAATATTATTAAAATTATATCATTATATCTTTATAAATTAAACATATACATAGCATGATTATAATGTATCATACTTTATTACAACTTACAAGTTACAATACACTATTATTTTGTTCATACAAATAATAATAATAATAATAATAATAATAATAATAATAATAATAATAATAATAAAATGATATATAAATGTCTATATATTATTGACCCTGATCTCATAAAAATATTCTTGATTTAATTATTAGTAATGGTGCATACAAAAAAAATATATTTTGCACATTTGAAGTGTAAACCTTTAAAGTTAACTAGTGCGTGGCCCGTGCGATGCACGGGAAAACAATATTTTGATTGTATTATAAATTAAATAAATAAATAACATTAATCATTATTCACCTATTATTTTTAAATTAAATCGGGTTGGACACAGTCCGACCGGATGGACCGAGAACCGGTTTATAACCAGTCTAGTGCGCTTGAATAAAATATTTGCTATCGAATCCGTCAACACCAGTCTGTTGGACTGATAGGATCGATAGGATTTCCTAAACAAATTTTGTTACATTAAAAATTATTTTAAATAAAATTACATATTTAAATAAAATAGAGATTTATAAATTGTTTATCAATTAGTTTAAACATTTGAATTTATAAATTGTTTAGATATTTAAGTAACAATTTTTATTTAAATTTACTACAAAAAGTACTATATATATATATATATACACACTAAAGTATAATGTATTAAAATATGAACAACCACAAATGATTTAATAAAATACCTTGATCGTTTCGATGACGGTCCGGTTTTGAAAACCTTATATTTACCGTACATTAATATAAATTATAATAAAATAATTATTTTGTTCACATAAATAATAATAAAATTATATATAAATATTCATAAATCATTAATGATGTATGATTATTTGAGGTTTGGACTATATCACATTCACGTAATAAAGCATTTTTAATATTAAAATTTATATTTAGGTTCAATAATCGATTTGGTCTGGTCAAACTGATACATAACTTAGTTACCTGGGACCAACCAAGTTGTGTCAAGTTTTTTTACTATTTTAAATATCACTTAAAAGTAATTCAATCAACATGGGCAGTACCCTAATTCAATCACCCGATTGATCCAAAGTAATTTCCTTATTTTCTTTAAATATAATATTTGATTTTATGAAATTAAAAGATTTTATGATTCATATGTCTACACCAAATGATAGTATATTAAGATTATAAATTATATATCTAAAGATGAATTATTTATTTTTATTTTATGCATATTAATATAAAATAAACATAATAATTTAAAAAAAAATCAAGATTAATTGATTGGGTATGCAACTTAAAAAATATTTTTAGTGTTCAATATATATATATATATATATATGTTTAACATGATTGAATTTTTGGATTAGAATATATATATTTAAAATGATTTTATTATTAAAAGTCAAAAAGAAAAAATGCCATAAAGATTACAACTTTGAAAAGTTTGTAACCATTAATTTAGGAACCATCCAATTTTAAATGATTTATAATTTTTGAAACATGATACGTACTTTGAAAAGTTTGTAACCATTAATTTAGGAACCATCCGATTTTAAATGATTTATAATTTTTTAAACATGATACGTGAATTTAAAACCCATTAATTTAGGAACCATCCAATTTTTTGATAATGAATTAAAATTAAANATATATATATATATATATATATAGATTCTGATTTTCTCTGTTGCTATTGTTAGACTTTTTTCATCTGCAAATAATTATTCGAAAAGTTGAATGGTTGAGAACTTGAGATTTACATAAGTGACATAATGATATTTTAAGTTGTTATATAGAAATTAATTTGTTAAAAGATTTTTTTTTAAAAAAAGAAAAAGACATTAGCAAGTAATTTAATTTCTATAAAAAGATAGCTGTCAAAGATTGATTTTCACATTTTATGATTATATTATACTATGTTAATTGTTTAATTTTTATATATTATCAATTATATGGTGCTATGTAAAATAATTATCTCAGATCCACATGGTCTTAGGCTGTCATCAACTTCAAATAAGAAGAGATAACTAATACCAGTTTTGCTATGGAGTCATCGGATGGCTCGACTTATGGAGTCATTCACACTTATTCACGAATAATGTATTGATATGTGTCACAATAATTATACTTTGGACAGGTGTCAATACATTAAGCGATGAATGACTACATAAGAAAACTATCTCCATAAAATTGTTGTAACCAATACATGATATTTTTAAGCCTCCAACAAGGAATGCTAAATTTAATGAATTTGATTGAGAGTAAAAGTTAGATGTTCATGTGGCCGCCACCAACATTTTTTATTGTAGTATGATATCCTTATTTAAGCTCTTAAAGAAGAGGATGATCAAATTAATCTTATCACATTCTTTTAATTCAGGTGCATATATTTTTTTTTTCCTTTTTTTTTTAATCTTAGTTAATTTTACGCAAGATTTTGCCACCACGGTAGAAACTAGCCACCAATGCAGAAATAGATTATGGAAATGCTACTACAAAATCACAAATAATTACGAAACTGCACTAAAGTTTGATGTTATTAGAGTGTGTTTAATAAAACCATAAGGTTATACCATATTTAATAACTCATAAACTTCTTATGTCCAAATAATTTTGGTTACTAGGAAGAACTTATCTATGTGATTTTGTACTTAAAGATGAAATTTTTATTGAAGTCAACCTGCAAACTAATTTAATCAAACATTTTTATTATATAACTTAGTATTTAAGCCATCAGCCATAAACTATCAACTATAATCTCATAATTCACTTAAAGCTATAAGCACAACTAAAGTTATCAAATATATCCTTAGACATGTCGAGTTTTTATTAGTAATAAATAATAAAACTAACATAAATTCTGCTATTGGACTGTCTAGTTATTAGACAATATTTTTTGTTCTTATAAAAATTCATAATTACACTAAAGTATTATACTTTTATTTATATTGTATTCTTAAAATGTAAAGCACATAAATATTGATAAACGTTACCTATACCCTGCATATTCAATTATCCCACCAAAGAGATTACAACATAACCACTATTAGTACCTACATACAGAGCCTGCTCATGTATATACCTCCAAAAATAAGTCATTGAAAAGTTAAGGGATATGCCTGCTGCATGAAAATCAAGCTTCAAACAGATGCTATTATTGTCATGGAATAATACAACCTAATACATGTACAATGTGAANCAAAAAAAAAAAAAAAAAAAAAAATATTGCATGAATATATAACTTTTGCAAGCAACATACTCGTGTAGCCCCAAAGTTTGATCCGCGTTGAATCTTGCAGCAGCGTGAAAAATCTCCCGAGTCACACAAAACTCTGGAAAAAAATATTGCTTGGAATGTGAGTCTTGGTTCGAAAGCTAAAAATATAAACGTTATTTGATAAGTCGAAATGCAGATGAAACGAAAAGCTATTTTGGAAAGGAGAAAAATAAAATCTAAATGATTTTGAATTCATTATTCCAAAACAACATAAAAAAGAGATGACAGCACCATTTTCTTTAAGCAGTTCCAGTTATCAGCTTCTCTCTTTGATCAAATTTCTTAACTTTCACAATGCCAATCAGAACCTTCAAGCCGAAATACGCACAGAGGAAGTATGCAATTGTAGCAGGTGTCTGAAAATGGAAACTAAAGTTAAAAAAGGAAATTCAGGGAAAGACATAATCGGCAGGTTACAACTGAAAAATTAAATTTGAGGACTAACTTGAATAGAATTGAGATATAAAACAGTGGCCAGGTTGATTAAGCTTCCAGCCGCAATCGCCTGTTAATTAGAAATCAAATAAGTAAGATTTAAATGAATGAACACGAAAAATTATTGTTAGGAGAATAAAAATACTCTAAATCAATTATTATTTTATTTAATGACTAAGTTCTATTAGTTGTCATATAAACTACAAACTTACACTTCCAATTGTGCTTTGAACAGCTGCCACACGTTGAAAGGCCCTCTCAGATTCCAAAGCTCGTACACGAAGCTTCAAATCGCCTTGCTCCTATGAGATAACACAAAATGATAAAATTTCAACAAATTTATTTATTTATTTATTTATTATTTTTATTTTTTATTTTTTTGACTGGAAAGTTCTTTTCAAACAATGTTAAACCTACTAAATATTAAAAACAATGTCTACCAATCGTTGGATAATCTCAGCAAGTTTCTCAACTCTATCAGCCTGCCTAAACAGATTGTAAAATGCACGAGATTGTCTATCCCATCTGTTCTTCAAGTCCTGGAACAATATGCAATATATATTTTCAGCACCCTATGCTACTGTTTTGTAATTTCCTAATCTATGTTTGAAACATATGTCATGCTAAAAGGAGGTTTTGAGAAATTTGCCTTTTTGATGACTTCCATACCAGCTTCACGGAACTTTAACAATTCTAGAGCATAGCTGTGTCGGGAAAGAAAAAGTACATTAATCGAAACAAATATAATATTTCTTTAAATTAAATTTTAATCGGATAAGTTCCTACTGTTGTGGTTTGAGTCAAATTTGAAAGGAAAAATCCAATTATTTTTTCTATTGCAGTATCCTTTGACATTTTTGCTGATTGGGAGTAAGCCAATAAACATATACATCAAGGAATACTTGAAATTAATCTGATGCGTATTTGCAAATTTGAAATAATAACTGGATTTTATTTGTATTCCTTCAAACAATAGTGGTAGTGTATGTAGAAAGAATTTCCATATTTGAACATGGACACCAAAAGTACGTTTCAAACGAAACTTACGGTTTAGAAATTTCAGTTATATCAAATCGAGGATCAAGTCCCTTCCCAATACCATCCAACACTGTACACATAAACTTCAGGTGAATATGACTGTTCTAAAAATAAATAAATAAATAAAATATTGCAGTTAAGTACCGAGAAGAACAATGAGATACCTGAGAAAGCTCTAACAACAAATGTGAAAGTAGCTGGAAAACGGAATGGTTGATCTGCAGCAATTGCCAGCAAGTCTTCACCTGTTAAGTTATGAATCAAACATAAGTACTCAAACGGTTAAACAGTCATAAAGAAAGTTGAAACAAGACTAAAAACAACTCATTGATTTAGGTAGGAACATCATTGGTTTGGACTTTCCAACAAATTATGGTAACAAGCAATCACCCTGTAAAATGCATGACTCAAAATTAACTGTAATCAGTATTGAATCACGTATGCCTCATACATTAAATTAACAAAG